>JADLZN010011859.1:0-251681 GCA_018155175.1 Sinocyclocheilus anophthalmus
AGACAGGTCGTATGAGGTGATCTGATCTGTTTATGGGATGTACAATCACTGTGAAATATTCCCCGTTATGTAACGGACCCCAAACCGCTGTCTCTCAGACACACGCAAAGCTGGACAAAACAGAAAGGAGAAAATCCTACTGCAGATTATGGAAAATCAACACCAATAAGCTGTATTTTTGTCTTTCTTTTTTTGAGCATTAAATCCTTGTCCTGATTAATTTAGCCACAAACATTGCAGACTTTAAATGTCAGTAAATAAGTTATAATCAACTGTGCTTTACTCCCGGTGGCAATACAAACAAATCATTTAAAGCTTTGTGAAGGTAATTTTCTATTAGGAAAATGTCAAATCTACCATGAAAGGTACAGTATGTCATTCAAGTGGTTTCAGTCATATGGAAGACCGGGCTACAGTAAAGGTTTCCAATGTGACAACTTACCCCACTAAGTGTTATTTTGGTATTATAGGTGTCTGAAATATAATAAGTATAAGTTGTTTTTTTTCTCCAGTTAACATTTATTTTAAGTTTGTAAATGAACTTTTAAGTTCTTATGTTTTAGCTAACTATGACCAGCCCTGTACAAGATGAGAAAGAAAAATGTTGACAGAACTATATTGATATAATATAAAACAGATTGTGTCCTGTTCTACCTCAAATAAGCAAATTAGTGACACTGTTCATATGAAATCTGAAATTGCAGCGCAAATATATTCAAAGAAAATCTCAAATGCTGCTGGAGAACATGTTATAATAGTCAATTCATAATGCCGCTTGTGAAGGGGTGACAAATCCCAACCAGTGATACTCACAGAAAATACCATAAGCACTTCATGATTACCAGTGCAGCAAGTGACACTGAAAGAGAAGGCTCTAAGGTAAAGCATGTTGGTTTGTGTTGGAAATTAGGAGTGACTGGGTCAGGTGGATTACATTACACCATGATGAAAATATGAATCACAATAACCCATGCATATGTCAGCATGTTTTGGAGTGTGGCCCTCCATAACTGTGAAGTGATAGCGCGCGGGTTCAGCACAAAGCCCTCAGCCATTTAACGCTGGTTAATTTTACAGCCGGAAAGAGTAGTGTAGAAACGGCATGATTGTGTCCTCGGTATGCGGCGGGCACAACCCCTCTATCACTGGCGCAGTACACCGAGACCAAATTACAGACTCTGTACAATAACTTCAATCCGTTACACACTAGAGTTCAAGCAACAAGTGAGTATGGGTGGTGTATACGGACACCTATTAAAAACCTCGCTGATCACGAATACATGCTTTATACATCCAGCTGTTTTGTTCCTGTATCTGGCTCTGCAAACTCCACTCTGTGGTGTTTTTTCCGTCTGCATAATATCACGTCTTGCCATCTGACAGCTTACCCTCACACATTGGCAGTAGTGAAAGTACGCATAGGAATACACTCAAGCTACGTAGCCGCTTACAATGTGACCAGAAGAAATCCATTTGATATTTCACAAATTAGTTCAACAACTAATTCAGCGCGGATGGTCAAAAGTTTTGTTCCGCAGTACCCGAACATGGTCAAAACTTTGGCACCTTCGGAAAGTAGAAACAGACACATATTACAGTATGTTAATAGCAGGTTCTGGAGTTAGATGACTAATAAGGTTCTCACTAGACAGAACTGTTATTTATGTCATTTGTCATGGGAAACCATGTTTCGTTTTTATTTAACTTTTATCTTTGTTTAGTGTTCATGTTTGTTTCAGAGAACGACTGTAGAACTCAATAGAAATGAAATTTTCTCCTGAAGATAAAAAAAGAAAAAAAACCGGGGGCTTTTGATGTTCAGAGAACATTCAGAAATAACGTTTTCATAACTTAAAGGGAACATTAACGAAACAATCTTAGACTATATTTTTATTAGCTGGGTTGAGGTCATAATGTGCAAGAAGCTGCATGAAAAAAAATGTGCTTATTACTTGAAAACCAGCCCCGTAATCATAATTTGTGTGAAAAGAAATACAAGTTGTTGGTGTTTTACTGCCTCTAGTGTTCATTTCAGCTGGAAACGGCAGTGATCTGCATGAATAGGTACATTTTTGGAGTTTTGCCATAATATAGGTAGAGGCACATTTTTCCAATGAGCCTGTGTTGCAACATCAGCACTTCTAGAACACAAAGAGCTGATAAAATGACTAATGAAAAGTATTGCTGAAAATAAAATGCATCATTTTTTTTGCGGTGCAACCTTTAATTTTGAGAATGGACAAACAGAGGCTGAGATATTCATAGAGGGATGCTTAGAGGGGGATGGGTTTGTAGGGTTTTCATAGGCTGCTGGAGAATGCTGGGGGAGGAGGATCCTATACCGGCAGATTATTAATGGTTAGCAGGGTGGGGGTACTGGATTATCTGCTCTCTCAGCGGTTGATGACAACTCTACTGTATCTCCAGCTGCTTTACATCACCACACACTGCTCCTGCTTCAGCTGGCACTAGAAATGCAAGTTAAGATGTGTTTTCTTCTCTGTTTGATCTGAATGAAAAGCATCTATAGGTGTGACTATTCAACCATGTGACTTTGCTTCATCCCGGCATGATATTGCACAGTCTATTGAACTACTTAACCATGTGCATAATTTGTTTCACACTTTATGAGCACAGTTAGAAATTCTAACACTTAAAAGCATTCCTTAACCTCATGCTTTTAGGATAAAATGCTCATATCTTTAATGTTGCCACTACAAGGTTAACTCCAAGGACAAACTGCAAGATTGATAATACCGTTCCTTTACGTAAAATAGAAATTAACAGAAAATAAAATAGAGGTGCATAATCCCTGAGCCACAAGAATCATTGAGTTAGCTTGAATTACTGTTGAATTACTGCCGAACGCTCCCTGTCTTCCATTGGTTAAACAAATAGTCCCATCCCAGACTTATGCCATTGGTTGAGCCAATGTTTTTCAGGATGCTCAAACAGACAGAAATGTTCTGAAAGCACCTTGTTACACTCTTCAGATGAATCAACCTACAATTTGCTGATAGTTTCCTCTGCATAGTGAATTGAGATTTGATAAAAGTTCAAAACGCATGCAATTTTTTAAGATGTATTAGTGAAACATTCTTGCTATGTAGGTCTCAGTTGTTTTTACACATACATGACTTAGCTATACAGTACATTGTAAACTTGAAGGTAAATATTTGAAAAGCTTCACGACGTGAATTTTTTACAATTTATTTTAATATGTTACATTTTAATATGTTTCACATATTTAAAATAGATTCTGCCCCTATGCCTGAAATTATTCATTTTTAAGGAGGCGGCTCCTTTAAGAATTGTCAGTAAACGGCTACTGTTATGAGTGGTTAACGTAGCTAAAATGTAGCATGCCCCCATAATGCACCCACTCTATTCTCTTAAGTTTACCCCAGATCCCTCTCCAGTCCTTGAATCTGATCCAGAGCCCGCTCCAGTCCCAGAGCCAGCTCCAGTACTAGAATCCATTTCCAAGCCCGTTCTAGTTTCCAGAATCCATTTATGAGTCTGCTCTATAGTTCACCCCAGCTCATGAGTCCGCTCCGGCCTATGAGTCTGATCCAGAGTCCGCTCTAGTCTCCGAATCCATTCCCGAGTCTGTTTCTGTCCCCGAATCCACTTCTGAGCTTACTCCGGTCCCTGAGTCAACTCCAGCTCCCCCAGAGGTGGCAACTTTCATTGCAGAACCTTTCATGGAGGTGACATCCGCTTCTTCTCCTCCTGAGACAGCAGTGGCACTCATCCCCGAGCTCTTGGTGTTCCCTGGCGCCTCCATTCCAACCTTGTACAATATTTCTGAACTCTCTGTGTTTAATGAAGCTCCTGTTGCTATTGCTGCAGAACCTCCAGCAGGTGGTGGCGTTCCGCTTCAATCCCCATGGGGGTGGTGTTGTCCGCTTCCGTGCCTCTTAAGATGGGGGTGCCCACTTATGAATGCTTTGTCAGTCCTGACGAGGTCATGGCTGTGGTGGTCACTTGATCCTGAACAACATTACAGATGGTCCTGATCCACTCGTCCTCTTCAGCTATCACCAAACCCTCCAACTCATAAAGTTTCCTTCATCTAAATGAGGGAATCTTACAGGTCTCAATGTCATTGTAGAGTTTCTTCAACATGTCAAGCTCTGTTTGGTCACCCAAGGTTCCCGTGATCCCATAGACACAGTTTTTGTATTTCTGGAATAAACCAACATTAGTAACATTAATGCAACTGGCATTACAATCAACTACAATAAATAAGAACTACATTAAGTTTGTGATTAGACTCATGTTGGAGAGTTTAGTTTGGTGTTTCATCTCCAAAAACTGCTAAAGTCCTTCCTCCCATCTCATGTTGTTCTGCACGACACCAGTGCATTTGTAATCAACAGGAACAACTGTGTTGTAAATGTATTCATGTCCAAGAGTCATTTTGGTGGCTTGCAGAGCATTTTCAATCCAGGTTTGCAACTTTCCATCAATGAGATCTCGATAGCTTGGGATACAAGATTCATTTTGTTCCCCTTTTGATTCATACTGCAAATACTTTTTAATAATTTGACCTTATGATTTAACTAGAGAGTCCTCATCATAGTACACTAAACGACATTTTCCATTTCCCAGGAGCAGAACAGATATTTATTGTTTCTTATTTGTATCTGTGCGACTGATCTCATTTAGTTTCCTTAAAGTTCCGTCAGACGCTTCCTGATGAAGTTCAAAGGAATACGCAGGGAAGTTTCCCACAAACATGGTTAAAAATGCCTCCGTTTGAGCAGCACTTGCATAATCTAATTGTTTTGCTTCTTCTACAGCATTCTGTTCAAAGGAATACTCAGGGAAGTTTCCCACAAACATGGTTAAAAATGCCTCTGATTGAGCAGCACTTGCATAATCTAATTGTTTTGCTTCATCTACAGCATTCTGTACAAAACTGTTTTTATTTTTAGTAATAAGTCAGAAAGAACCTGAGAGAAGAGCTGAATAGGGCCTAAAATCTCTCCAGAGTCTAAACGCTTCAGCTGATTGATGATTAACCAGATTTCAGCCAGTAATCTATTTATATCCAGAAGAACCGTGGCAACGTATCCAAGACGTTTGAAGAAACCTACCTGCAAAGCTACAGTGCTGTGAAAAGTTTTAGGCACTTGAGTAAAAATGCTGTAAAGTGAGGATGCTTTCAAAAATAATGTCCTAAATAGATTTTATTTATCAATTAACTTCTATTAAATAAATCAAACCAACACAAGGGTCGAAATAAAATCACGGTGTGACCACCCATTGCCTTTAACACGGTTTGCCTGAGGCACACTTGTGCATAGTTTTTAGGTAGCTTTGCAGGTAGGATTCTTCAGGCGTCTCAGAGACGTTGCCACAGTTCTTATGGATTTAGTCTGTCTCAGTTTTTTTTTTTTCTTCATGTCATTCCAGACAGACTGGATGATGATCAGATCAGATCTGTGTGGAGCACTGGCTGCTGTCAGACTCCTTATGCATACAACAATCTCACTGGATTATTACAATAAATGGTGAAAGGAATGTTTGGAAATGTAAACTGATACTTTCTACTGACACACTACAGCAAAAGATAGAAATAACTGGCTTAAAACAGTCTTTTTTTTTGTTGGTGAAAATACTAATGGCCTAATACTTTTGCACAGTATGTGTTTGTGTGTGTGTGTGTGTGTTTTGTGTGTGTGTGTGTATATATATAGATATATAGAGAGAGAGAGAGAGAGATAGATTTGTTTTTAAATAGAGTGTTATTATTTTTCTATTATTCTACTGTATTCAAAAAACCACTTTGGGTCACATCCTGTTGTGTTTACAGTGTGCTCTATAAAATAATATGTGACTTTTTTTTGACATTAGACTAGACAGGGAATCTGATGTTAAATGTGTTTGTTTCAATTACGCTATTATTTCTTAACATTATAATTCCAAGAGAAAAGATGCAACCTCAAAAGAACTGAATTAAAAAAAAAACACATGAAAGAACTATAGAAAAACACAGTCTGAAAAGACCAACAATTAAATCATTAACAAATTTCACCAAGATACTTGTTTATACGGTTTACATTTTTTTATTTCAATTAAATGTACCACTTAAATGATTAAAATATAATTAAAAGTAATGAATGGTGAGCTAATTCACAATTTTTCTGAAGAGATTAAATATATTCCATAAATTCATGATGGAACTTTATCAAATTATTTTTAAGTGAATTATTTTAATTTATTAATCAGCATCAGTTCTGCTTTTTCTTCTTGTATTATTTGGATTTGTTGAATTCATTCTTTTTTACCAGTTAAAAAACTCACAAATTGGTTTACTTTTTGCCCAGTGAAATCCCTCACATGATCTAAAGCTCCCTTATTTTTCTGTTCTTCTCCAGCTTTCCTCAGATCCTCCAGGTTCTTCATCCATTCATCTTTTCCCTCCCGCTTCAGTCTGGGAATCAAGAAATCCAGATGCCGAAGAGTGAAAGCGCTGTCTGCTTTTAATGCGATCTCACACAGATTCATGATGGTCATATAAGCTTCATGCAGCAGGTTGAACTTTTCATTTGCAATCTTCTTCAGATCACTGATCAGTTTTTCTTCTATTTCTGTTTTATTCTCAGACTCTTTCCTGTTACAGTTTTTGTCAGAACTGTTTTGAGGCCTTTCAAAAATGTGAAGCATGGCTTTCAGCTCATAAAATGTCATAGTGACATCTTTTGTTTTTTTCACATATTTTTTGTTCTCTTTGACATGTTCGCTTGGAGGACACTTCTCTGAACACACAGTGCACTTATTGTTTTTCATGACTTCACACTTTGAAGGATCTGTTGCCCACCAGCAGCCCTCCAAATGACAGTTTTCCTCACAAGTGGAGCAGCAGGTCGCATTGCTGTTCCACCACCATTCATTTTCAATGAGGACTTTTTCTTTGAAAACTTTCTTGACTATAAACTCAAAGTTTTCATCTTTCTGAATCTTGTCTCTGTTCTTTCTGACAACTTCCTGAATCTGATTCAGTTCTTCAGTTTTTAACTCCTTCTCAGTGATTCGCTCCATCAGATTAGAGACACAGGCCTCAAGTCGTCTTCGCTCTTTCAGAACATCTAATGTCATCTGAAGACTTTTTCGGTTCTTTTCGTCCAGGCGTGTGAAGAACTCATTCATGCTTTCGTCTCCCATTTCCCAGGCTGATTTCAAAACTCGCTTATACTGTCTGGTTCTCTTCTCTTTCTGTCGGTTGTTGAATAAGAAGTGAACAGGTTCATTGTCTTCATCTTTTCTGCAGGGTATTTCTGCTTTCTTAATAGCACTGAGAGCATCTGTTGGAGGTCCTCCATCTGACTGTGTGAGTAGAAACACTATGTTGTTCTCTATATCTTTACCAAACAGAGACAGAACTGAGTGAAATATGTAAAGCTCTTTTCCAGAGATTCGATTCTGAGACGCCTTCATCACAAAACACACTGCATCGATGTAATGAACCCCATCCACATCTGAGAATAATCTGATCAGATATTCAGAAATATCTCTGTCTTTCTCGTATCCTTCAGTGTCTGCGTATCCTGGAGTGTCAATGATGGTCAGAGATGTTGGGTTTTCTTCAACAAACACCTCATAAACAGTGATCGTAGATGTCTGGGATTGTGTTTGATCTTCATGTTTTTCTTCTTCTGTGATTTGATAAAACTCTTCATCCTCAAACTTCACTCCCAGTAAGTAGTTGATCATGGTGTTGATGAGGGTGGTTTTCCCAGTGCCGGTTTCTCCCACCATCAGTATGACTTTGTTCTGCTTGTTTCTGTCTCTTCTTCCATATGTCCATCGTCTGACCTTTTTGTTCATCCCATCAATATATTTTCTTTCTGTGTTCAGTTGGTAACGTGCTGGAGGACCTGCTTTTGTTAGAGTGGCATCATAACGTGATCTGCTAAAGAGAAAATTGATTTAGCATCAACTATGGGGGTGATCTGACATTTAATACAGTTTATTGATTACAAATATGATGCAGGGCAACAACTCTGCGTTATGGAGCCTATAGAGCGTAGTTAAAATGTCCCTAAAATCCAAGATATGGGGCAAAACTGCCCCGGTTTGAGTTTTTGTCCTCAATATTTTACATCATAGACCTAGTAGGCAATATCACATGTGCAATAAGTGCAATATCACACGAGTGTAAATGTGATACTGATCTTATACAACAGTTCAATAAATAAGAAGTTAATATTGTGTTATTTTAGATGCAAAGCTGTCTGTTTTGCTTAATTTTGCCAACGAAAATATAAAGACAAAACAGAATTGTTCGTCTCACAGCAACACGCAGCTGCGTTTCATTTCTTAATCCACGTTTTGAACGAATTGGGTGAATCATTTGGCGAGTTGAACCATTGGCCTTGAATGTGTTGGACACTAAACAGATTGATGGATGTGTGACATCAAAGTACCGCGAGAGCAATTCGAAAGCATATGGAGCCGTCTGCTCTCTAATCGCTCTCGCGCTACTTTAATGTCGGTCTGATGGTGATGATCCGCTTCAAGTCTAACAAGCCTAATGATTCAATGGACCATTCATAAATAACTGTTTACTTCACTTCTGAATGAATCAGCCATTTGAACAAATCGAATGAATGAATAAATGACTCGATGACTTAATCATTAAGACATTTACCACCACCTACTGGCAGTTTTAGTATATTATTTAGAGTATCATTTCATTAAAGAAATAATTTCATATGTCCATAGTAATAATAGTAATAATACAATATTTAAAGTATAGTTCACCCACCCAAAAATGAAAATGTTATCATCATTTACTCACCCTAATGTTGTCCCAAACNTTATTCATTTAAGACATTTACCACCACCTACTGGCAGTTTTAGTATATTATTTAGAGTATCATTTCATTAAAGAAATAATTTCATATGTCCATAGTAATAATAGTAATAATACAATATTTAAAGTATAGTTCACCCACCCAAAAATGAAAATGTTATCATCATTTACTCACCCACATGGTCCAAACGAGGGATAGATGATAGTCAATTGGTATATATCTTGCTGAACTCTTTTTGTAATGTACAGCACCATGACGTAAATTATCTTTTGGGAGTTGTATTATTATTCTTATTAACTTATCATCTTTCTCAGACAGATTTGATGTGCGATTAATTAGATTAAAAATTGTAATCGCGTACCAGCCCTAACTTAAATATATTTATTCTTAGATCTGATTCTGAATCATTTTATGGCTTTTAGATTTACAACAGTCAATTATAGTTTGTGGATACCATTAACATAAAATTGAAATAAATAACATAATTCTCTGTGACTTAACCTATTTATTGTGTTTGTAATTTCCAAATATAGCTTGATCCTAAATGTGTGTTTAATGGCAACATGTTGCTGACTAGTGGACAGGCCCTGGACTCATACAGTGATCAGTTATCTGCAGAATGTTCCTCAGCGTATTGAATCCTCTGTTCTTTGACATTAAAAAGTTAACTTGTTCTCACTACAAAAGCATCAGATAATGATAATGAAAATCATGGGCGGAGCCACAAGAATAGGTACATGCAAACTCACTTAAAAAAAGCAAAATATATATGGCAAGCTACAATTTCAAAATGCATTTTCAAAATTATAATATTAAGGACCCGTGGTTAAGCATAGAGGGATAACAGAAATCATAAATGTGTGGGTTTGTTACATCTCCAATTACTTGCATTAAAAAGTACTTAAGTATCAAAAGTAAATTTCCTTGTTTATGTCAACCTTTATTTTATTATTGCTGTATGTGATACTTGCAATACCTTATGCCTCTGAAACAAATTACAATACATTAAGCCTACTGAATACACTGACTAGCTTGCAGTATATTTGAAATAAAGAGCTTTTAGAATGTTAAAAACCTATTGAAATGAAAAAAACCTAATGAATATAATATGTGATAGTATTTTTTTTTTTTTTGTTTGTTTATTTTTTTGTACCCTACCCCGGGGGGCCCGCAACAGAAGCGCGTGGGTGGTAGTGATCTCACACAGCTCTGACAGTGTGTGCACACATCTGTGTAGCCATTCATCCACATTTGAACCAAGTGGACAGTGAAATGGCTGTAAATAAAGATTTATATGAAAAAAGAAAAAAAAACTGCTATAAACCCAGCAACACACCTGTAGCTGTATAACTTTACAACAACAACACTGCTTACCAAAAAGCGAAACAGCAAGATTTATTTGACATCAAAGCAAAACTAATCGCTCTCTAATCGCTCTCTCTGACATACTTTGATGTCATACACAGAGCGGTCTGCGCAGTGCTGCTTCAAGTCAAACACACCCATTGGGTTTGTTTATTGGATTCTGAGACAGCAGGGCACACAACATCTTCTGTGGTGCGCCTTTTTATATGAAAATGATTATTCATTGTACGAAAAATTTTTTACAAAGCGACAATCTTTGTGGAGTCTAATATAGTACCACAGTATTAACTTATGTAATTAATTAGAATGCTAAAGCAAAATAATAGGGAAAGATCGGACGGATGTTTCAGTCTGATGCCGTGTTTTAAAACATGCGGGAAAATACAATAATCACGTAGCCTTAACAAGATGAACTATTATAACTGATCTGGAAAATTTCATAAAAAGCGAAACAATGAAAAGTCCCGGGCTCAACTGACTTTCAAGCTGCTAACAATAGTAACGACTTTCAGTAAACCTCTACGAGTTGCGAGGACCACGGTTGGATAGAAATGTAGTGGAGTGAATCTACGAAAGGTTAGGCGATTGTCGGTGGTGGTGAAAAAAATTGAGGAACAACCACTGTTGTCAAGGGGGGGAGTTGATAATGAAATAATCAAGTCATCCGTATAAGTGTTCAACAACAACAAACAAATGTACACTCCCCAGTAATACAGATACGGGGAGGATCCCGCAACAGGAGTGGCTTAGGCGCAAGATCGAGGTGTGCAAGTAAATGCACTTGGTTACTGTCCACATCTGCGGGCCGTGTTCTTTCAAACCCTGATGTTTTAGAATGAAAACTGGTTAATGTTTAAGAACTGACCTGTGATTTGTGCATGTTGCGCACAGTTTGGTTTTAGACACTGACTGATCTCTCTGTTTATGTCCGCCATTGTAGAAGATAATCCTCAAGATATGATAAAGTATTTACCTTAGTGCTTTAAGATTAAGGAAATATAACACCTACCAATCTAAGCATTTAGGATTGATAATGCAAAACGTTTCAACATTACCATTACAGCTCATGTAAGTGTGGTCCCATTGTCCCATTCTAAGTCACACAGGTTAGAGAGAACTTAAAGATTAATCCAACAACTGGAAATCATATTTCATAAGTTCGAAACCCCATGGGAAATATTATCACTAATGCCCACAATTTTTCTCATGGATAGTTTACTCTTATTTTTCCTGAACACACATGCTTAGTGAAATAAAATGATCATTTTAAGTAGACTGTGCAGCAGATATTATTTTAGGTAACCTTCATATGTGTAATAAGTAAATCATTTAAATTAAACCCCTGCATCTTTAAAGCTGCTGGAACTACTGGGAATCCACAGAAGATTTCACAGTATCCTGGCCTTAACAAAATAATTCATTTACTAATATCCGAATGTATATTATCCATAACATACAACCCCACTATAAATAATCAATCTTGTTAAGAGCCTACGATGCATAAGTCTAATCAGTTGGAGATGCAAATAAATATAGAACTAAAAAAATATGAAATTATGTCCTACCTGGATTGAGATGACGATGATACAGCTCTGACGCACTCTGCTACTAGTGGATTTATACCGGTGACAGTTGACCAGTGAAAGTGAGCCTACTACTAACCATCGTAGCTGTAATTGTCCGTTTGGTAATAGGATAGATTCTTTCACATCTAAGAAAAATGCTATTAAAGTGACAGAAACATTTTCAGTTCACGCTTTTGCATTTGGAACATTGTTTGCAGAGGGCTGTTTCAATTTCAAGTCGTGTCTTTCACCGTCATATATTAATGTTTTCCAAGAAACGAATGCTTTTCCTCTCATCGTGTCCCTGAAATAATGCTGTGTAGCCAGCCTCTATGGTTGTGATTCAATACATCCAGAAGGTGGCTGATCTGATCTTATTTGCTGTTGTCTCGAACCGTTTAGCATTTTCCTATAAAAATCCCATTCAAAAAGGGCCATTCCATAACCATTACTAAAACGATAAAAACTGTAGTAGTCAAAAGCCAAGTATGCATAAAAAAAGTATATATGATCAACATGTTATTCCAATTTAAACATCTTTTTATCGTGTTAACATCTGAGTAAAAAATTAATTGATTGCTTGATCCAAGCTGTATGTTCAGCATCGTTACTATAACCAGTCTTCAGTGTCACATGCATCTACAGAAACGCTCGCGGAGAGTTACAAACGTAACCTCGTTTTCGCCGTGGAGAAAGCGGGAACGAGACCTCAGACGGGGAGATATGTTCTCCGTCTAGGGAAGACTCTTCCCTTCCAACCAAAGGTATCCTGAAGGCCTATGGCGTCCCGCCAGTCCTAATGACTAGGCCCTTGACGCGAAAACAAAGTATGCAACGCATGCAAAAGTACTGACGGAGCTCAAGCGGCATATAACAATGCTGGTGCAAAGGAACGCGACCGAAAATTTACATTCATAATCTGATACTGAGCGCAGCTCCTAAGCTGAGAGACGAGTATAGCGACCTATCGACCCCGGGGTATGTCTCGTATCCCGCTGCTCAGGGAACCAAGAGGTTTCGATAGTAACCTGACGTTGTCCAGCGGGGCTCTCGAGCTTTCAGCGAGAACATCACAAGAGATAATTTTCCGTTATGGACCGCTCGTAATCCAATCCCCGCCTTTGAGAGAGCTACGATCAGCCTAGTCAATACACAGACCCAGCTCAAGTCGTGCGAAACCACACAATTCGCAACCAATAGCGAACTGCTTTGTTCAGGGCTGGGCTCGGGGTCAGCTGTAGGTTAGATAAGCCAATGAGCTCTAAGTGCGCCAGGGCATCCTAAATTTGCATATCTGTCATTAATACTTCGTCTAAGCGCTGATAAACCGATGGGGGGCATACCAACAACATTGTTGTCAGGGGCTGCACAGAGATAGCGGTGTTAACAGCATAATACATAACATGATAATCGAGGCAGCAATACACGAATAGAGGTAGCATAAACGTGAATAAGTCACTCACCGACAGCACTCGGGAGGCTGAGGACTGAACGTCCAGCTTGTAAAACCTGGCGAAGTTTTTCTGGGAAGACCAGCTGGCTGCAAATCATATATCTTGAATAGACATACCTCTCAACCACGCCCAGGAGGAGGCGAAAGCTCTTGTTTAAGGGGGCGCCTAATTATGAAGGTTCTCCAGAACCTTGGCTCATATAAGCGAACCGGATAACGGTCCACATCCGATGTGAAAGTCTCTGTTTTTTAACAAAAACGGCCCGGCCCTTCAGCCACCACCACCGTACCACACGAAAGCTTTCAGATTGGCCATAAATGTTGAACGAAACTTGGTCAATGTGAAATCCTACAAAGCCCTGACAGTGTCACGCCGAAGTCTGAGCGTCCGTGCATCACGCGAGTGCGATGAAATCAAAGACAGGGCAGACATAAACAGTCTGCGCTCTGAAGGTGGTAGATAGTGATGTTAGGCACCGTAGCCCGGCCATCGGGCCAGGAGATTGACGCTGCAGTCACCGGTCTGAAAGGCGATACAGGTCACTGGCCACGAAAACGCATGTAAAGCAACCCTATGCGCTTAGCCGAAGCTAAGGGCACGACGACGTGCAGAAATTTTATAGGTAATATATCTCCTTCATATCAACGAGTGTCTAAAGGCTCTCATGTGTACTAATTTTAAAGAGCTCTTAAACAACCCCTCTAATGAATCCTGGTGGACTGAAGGCGGATATGGTGATGCCAAATCGTTCTCACGGCTCCCTTAAGAAAAACGGTCGTACCACCGAATCGGTGCCTAACCGTATCGTGAGTCACAAGCGCCGCCACAGCGGGACGAATGATGCAATAGCGGACCCACAGTAAGACATTCAAGTGTTGATGGTCAGAGAGTGCCTATCACATGATCCTTACTGTAAAAACGCAGGCACACCGACACGGAGCAAGCATAAAGGCCTGGTCGATATGAACAATCATGGGCACCGCGTTCACAAATCACTCAACCATTAATCATGAGCATGACAACCAAAAAAGCCTCGGTGGAGGTGCGCCGTTAGGCCTCCGAGAGACGTCGTGAACACGAGAAGGCAGAGCAGTCCGCTCCTCTGAGAATAGTCCCCGCCAGCAAGCCACACATGGGAAAACTCCATAACCGCCGGAACGCCGAACCGGGTTCCACACCGGAGCCTGCTCTATTGTAGACAAAGCAGATCCTTCTGATGGGGTAACGGGACCATGTCGCGACGATGGGGGCGTCTACCGGGCGGGCTCTGTTCATTTCCGGGTAAACAGCAAGGCTGGTTCGTGGACCAGTTGCGGGTCTATTAGATATCCCCTGACGCCCCCGGTGCCTTGGGCGGCCTGATCTTGCATAAACACCAGTGGCAAGAATCTTGATTGGAGAACACGCATACAGCCGTGCTGCTGGGCCATATGCGCTGTCCGAGCGTATCCTCCAGCGGGGAGTGGAGGACAGGAGCGAAAAAAAAAGCGGTCATCTTGCGCCTTCTCTGGGGGCTGTACAGGCGACAGAATCCCACCTCCCTACCGCCGATCCCATAGCGGGGTGCCAACTCTCCGAACCGACTCGGGGTTACAACCTCCGACTCATCCTTAAAGGAAGTCGCCTTCCTCAAAGCAGGATACCGGGGATTGCCGCTACTCTATAGATAGAAAGTGACGGTGTCCGCCCATAGCGGAATATATGCTTCTTTCTTGTACAAAGCCCTTGACGTATACGCCTACTTGTGATTTAGATGGTAAGAGACCAACAGACTGTTGGTCGGTGCGAATCCGTAACCTGTCAGCAGTGTGTCCAGGAAAACTGGCGGGCCGAAGTAAAATCGCTTATAGCTAAGCACACACGGGCTTCCAGCTCCAAGCGTTTTAATGTTCCAGGGCCGCTCTAGGGGTTCTACCCAGCACCGGAAAAGCTGGCAGCCTCAGCGGGAGCCCACTGTCTCACCCAAAGACCTTAGAGTACGACTGCGTCCTCGTGACGCACAACGAGCGGTGACGTCACCAAGTACCCGAGGCAAGCCCCTCGGCTTAAAGATATCTGAAGGGTGTGCCACGGGGTGCAAGGGCAGAGCTTCAGATTCGCCACGAGAGACCGCGCTGCCAAACGGCCGCAAGGTCGCATCTTCCAAAGTGGACACGAGATTTCCACCATAATTTGCGGGCGCATGTGTAGTAAAGCCCAGGTGACATACCGATGCGCACAGAAACGCCAGTGAGGCCCCCGACAGCCGCTGAAATTCCTTCCGTGAACAGATGCTGCCCCGAAACCTGAAATGGCGCAGGAAGACAAAATGGCCGCCGTGCTCTGGACCCCCTAGGAGAGGCGGCTCTATCTCGCACCGAGTCGGAACACACTCCCAGATATGGTAGATAGACTTTGACTCGGAGGTCGAGAAATGCTCTTCGTGCGTGTTGACACTAGCCCTAGGTACTCCTAGTGACGAAGCGCGTGTTTAATGCTGACTAGCGTGTCCGGGACTGACAAAATCAGCCAGATCGTCCATATAGTTTAGAACGCGCTCCGCTCTGCTTCTTAGAGGGGACGTTCTTGCATCCTGCCTTTGAGAGTGCGGTGCCAAAGCCAGCCCGAACGGAGAGATCAGAGTGATGGGGTAGCGCTGTGCCCATCGAAGCAACCTCAGAAAGCGCTTTTATGCGGTGCTATCTTAATGTGAAATTACGCGTCCTTTTAAATCCACGGACCAAACCGGACACCCGGTGCGAATTATGCGCCGGATCTGTTTCAGAATCGTTCTCATCCTGACGGATGCGTGCAAAGCGCTCGGTTGCATGGCCTGAGATCTAGTAAATCTGGGCGGAGTCCCCCGCTCTTTTGGACCTGAAACAAACAAATAGCGGCTGTAAAACCGCTCCTTTCCAGGAGCATATGCCACACCTCTGTCTCAAACCAGTGCGTTTCGGGGATATTTAGAGACTGGCACCAACGCCCTTTGAAACGGGGTGGTCTTGCGATACTGAATTGTAAGGTTATACCGCACGGAAAACTCTATCAACGAAAAAAAACCGAGTAAAATCAGCAAAGCGAGATTCCGGAATAACTATCCCACGAGCGCTCAGGGAACTGACATAGCGGCTTTGACGGCTTGGCAGGTGAAATTGCATTGTCCGGCGAATGTGTAAATGTGTGGCGAGTGAGGCGGGCTCTGCACAAAATGACTTAATGAGATAAGAAATGCGTCTTTTCTGAAATGATAATAAAGTCAATTCCATTTAAAACTTATGTAATGAACACCCACCACAAAACCATTGAAGCTGAACTTGTGGCGACTTGGTACCGGTAGCCGCTCGCACAAAGGGGCATCTCCTCCTGCCCTCTCTTCAGACCGTCGTACGACGGCTTAGCCAACAAGGCGGGCGGGCTAGATGGTCACGAGTAGCGTGCAATCCTACCGCTGGCCGTGGCGTTTTCCATCCCGTGACTGCAAGAACGAAAACCCAAACGGGGGACCTTCCTAAAGCGGAAATCAAACGGCTCCGCCGGAGCCTTAACGTTAGAGCCGACACAAGTGTGTCGGCGGAACACCAAAAGCTAAATGGCCTGGACCTGTTATCACCCCGTCCCGCTGGGAAGAGCCAGGTGCCCGACCGGGATCTGGATCTGCTCGGTATCTGCGGCTGGAAAGGCGCTCACTCGCATCACACGTGACTCAGTGGGGCTTTAAGGCACGCTTTTGAGGGGCCTCCGCGAAAAGCGCTCAGTAGTGGCCTGCACACGGCGTTACGGAAAAAGGGGCCGGAGGGCGTCACAGGATCATTACAGAGGCAGCACTTTACGGGGGTCGAACATCCAAATTGAGGTCAGCTAGGTTCAACCAAAGTGTGCCTCTGAAGGAGCGACCATAAAAACCCATGGCCTAATACCCACATCCATAATGGCTGGCGCATCGCTTCGTCCCGATCAGCTCGGAAGTCTGATCCGCCAAAAGCGCGCGGGGGGAGCGGGAGTATCCGGTAACGGCCAAAGTCATGCCGTGAGGCTATCCCGTCCCTCGACGCAATGAAAAAAATAAAAGGGCCTGCAGGAGCTTGGGTGCGCGGGGGTCTAAAAACGCTAGCAGCACTTGCAGGTGTGGCGTGACGCGCAGGACTCCGACGAGCCTGGCCATACGCATCAACAGATGCACATCACGCCTTTATTGCAAGTTCTTTGTCGCTCGGATGTGCTTTCGTGCCCGTCTTACACGAGGGGAGCTGATGGTCTGAGCCTAGGTGCTTGTCTACTGACATGACCACAGGGGAGCGACGGTTCTCCTCCTGACGAATAAGGGAAAAGAAGGAAAAAGACCAAAGCACGTACCGCGGCCTGCCAGGCACCCAAAGGTCCACGTGTTGAAAAAATGCTGATGTGGCAGAGATTTGACCGCTTGCGATTTGGTCGCAGACCCATAGTTTTACACTTCCTCAGTGTATACCGTCTGGGAAAAGTACCGAGGTTTTCACCCTCGAGTCGCTTGTCCCATGGACTGAAATACAGGAGGTCCAAAGCATTACTCCTTACAGTAACTCCTCTGGAGACTCCTGTAAGCGTCCAACAAATCAACTGACAGCCCTTGACAGAACCTCATTAGCTCCTCCTTGCGGTCTAGGAGGGGCCCCTGCATTGTGTACCTTAAAACTGATACTAACTCCCCTAATCACGCACAGCCCTATCCTCCCTCTCTGAGGCCGAGATGGACATCGAGTCATCCCCTTCCTCCTGGCTAAAGGATACAAACTCCGTGATGTTGGAAGGAGGGCGGAAGCAGTCCTCGGGGAGTGAGACCGGGGAACGGGGTGACCGTTGGGGTTGGTGGAGCGACAAGACGACGCTCCCGTCACCGGGAGGGCCCACCAGCGGCACGCTGGCGGCAGTAGACGTCACCCAGAATAGGCCGCGAGCCACATGGTGGCGGGTCCGGAGCACGTGGGCTGGCAGGTCCATGCAATGCCCGCAGTCGGACTCATCCAGCGCCGCCTCGGCGTGTGCCAGGCCCAGGCAGGCGACGCAGTAGTTGTGCTGATCCGGCGGCTCTATCGGTTCCGCGCAGATCTTGCAGATTGTTGCCATAGTGAATTCAACAGGTGAAGTAGAGGATTCTGACGTAATTGTCGCGTGCACCGCATTTTATACTGCCGCTTGAGCTCGTCAGTATTTGCATGCGGTTTGCATACTTTGCGTCAATTGGCCAGTCATTTGGACTGGCGGGAGCCAATAGGACTTCAGGAAAGGTTGGAAGGGGAAGGAGTTCCCATAATGGAGAAATATCTCCGTGATGTCTCGTGAAAGCTCGAGAGGGAACACGCGCATGGCTGATTGTTTCTGCTCAAGAAAACATTGTCTGGTTAATTATCAAATGTGACACATTAGAGATGGGTCGCTTCAATTTTATGTGGAAACCGTGATACATTAATTCATTGTTCCAGGATTATTTGATTAATATAAAGTTCAAAAGAAACAGCATTTTTGAAATGTCCATATTTTTCGAGACATTATACACAAAAGCATCCATTAAGAAAAATATCTTCCAAAAAAAAAATGAATAATAAAATAAAATACTGACCCAAAACTTTGGAATGCTAACAAATGTGACCCTGGAGCACAAGGCTCAATTATTCGTAATTGACATGTATGAATCATCTGAAAGCTGGATAAATAAGATTTCCATTGATGTAAGTTTTGTTAGGATAAGACAACATTTGGCCGAGATACAACTATTAGAAAATCTGGAATCTGAGGGTGCAAAAAAAAATCAAAATATTGAGAAAATCATCTTTAAAGTTGTCCAAATGAAGTTCTTAGCAATGCATTCTAAGTCAAAAATGACTGTATTGGATATAAGTATCTAACTAGGCCATTACAAAAGTATCTTGATGGTATCATGACTTTACTTAATAGTCCTAACAAAAACAATAATGAATTGTTTTTTGGCATAAAAGAAAAAATCAATAATTTTGAACCATACAATATATTTTTGGCTATTGCAACAAATATACCCAAGTGACTTAAGACTGCTTGGTGGTGCTCCAGGGTCACATTTGTAAAATAACACAGTTTTACACACACCCCAAAGTGTCTTCATGCAGTGCCATGGTATAACGATATAATCTTGCTGAATGCATATTTTGTATCAAATTAATATGAAATAAAAAAAAATATATATACTACTGAAGACACATTTGTGGTGACAATTCCCATTCACACTCTTCTTCAGCTTTATGCTTTTGTACTCAGTGTACCTATTAAACAACAGTTATTGCATGCATTAATGCATATATAAACATTATATACAGCGTTGTGTAGTATAAAGCACACAAATAAGAAGGTTTGAGTTCAAAGTAGAGTTTAAAGCAACACAGCATAAATCAAGCGTAGCGTTAATTCTAGCAGGTCACATTAGTCAATCCAGCATCAGCTGACTCTCAGCTGATCCACACTTCCTATAGGGATACAACACCAATCACAGCATCCATATATAAGCTCCTTCAGTATTATTAGCAGCTTCCATTCTCAACTTACCCCCGGTTTAGGCAGTAATTTAGAGGGAAATATGACATGATAACGGATTGAAAGGTCATGTTAATAAAGGTATAATGCATAAATGGGTACAAGCGCCATCTATTGTGGTTGCTTGATGTGATTTAGCGTGTGTGAGAGGACTGCCCACAGCAGAGTTACTGGAAAGGGCTTGCTTGTGGGTCGAGGTTGCAAAACGTTTATCCATCGCAGGTCATGAGAATTACCATTTAAAAGGGTGTCCAGAGCCACACACAATATTGTGGCGTTATGTGATGTGTATCTTTTCAGATTCAAATAATTTGAGGCCCCTGTTAAGCCTTGTTTGGTTGAAAGTGTGTTGCTCAAATTGAGTTATAGCGCGTTAATGACATTACTAGAGCCGTGAATATGCAATCAATTTGTGTGTTGTCTATGTGTTTTAAATGAAAGATGGTTTCTTATCTCCTCCTCTGAATCATGAAACCACGATTACCTCACTGTCTCCATTGTTCAGGAATAATGTTGTAAATGTTTGGTTGTGTTACATGAACTTTTATTCACAATGAGTTACAATCAAGGTTCTCTGCTAGTGGGGATGTTTTCCCTTAACGGGGCGTATTAATTGTCTTGGCTAGCGGTATTTCATTGAGATCTAGGTCGTTCGTGAGGGTTTGGGGAGTTTATATTAATTTGACAATGTGTGTCATCATAGTCACCTGTTACGGACTGTGAAACACGATACTACACAAAGTTAAAAATAATTTACGGATGGGACCGGAATTAACAAAGAGCACTGTTGCTCCAATAAGACAGGGGCAGAGTTAATGAAGCATTGCAATGTAGAACTGGTTTCTTTCTCTACTCTGATCAGTGACGGACTCTTACACACTGGTTCCTCACATTGGCGACTGTGCAGACGCCCATATCAACAAAACTGGGTCACAATGGTGGCCGAGTGGTGATGCATTTGTGGATGGAGCCAGCTGTGTGAGGGTTTCTAATGAGGTCGGTCGTGTCTTCAAACAAGTTGATTGAGATCACCGTGCTGCTGCATAAGGACTGGAAGCGTCTTTCATCATTTGAACAGTTCTTCATCAGTACACAGCCTTTTCATGGTCAAGGGACTCACTTGCTTTATCCTTTTTCGGTCTATCTGACTTTTTGCTCTGCTCATTGATATTGAGTCAATGTTTGTATGTGGATATACTCTCTTTGCACACTTTGTTGCCCATAATGAGTAACGGTAATAGATATTTGCCTGACCAATTTACTCCTGGTCCAGTAGGCAGAGGTAGAGGGGTTTTAGGGTTTCCAATTCCCTTTCAGATGGACAGCCCCGACACTGGCAATAGTAATAGTAGACCTGGTATTACAAGAGGGGTGTGTTCTGTACGAGAGTACGATACAGCAGATATGCAGTCAAATGTCAGTCATAGGTTTACAGAGGCTAGCACTTCAACACCTAATGCTGTACACGGTGTGCCTGATATGTTAGGGCAGATGACTTCAATTGTCCATCAGATTGGTCAATAATTAGCAGATAACATTAGGTCTCATCTTAGTCCTCATAGCTTGGACACTGACACACCAAATAGACAACGCCCTGATGATTATAAAGGTAATAGCCCTTCAAGCTTATTAAATGTATCGCAAAACCAAGTGATTCAGCACAGAAAAGTCAAGGAGACACCTCCCTTCAGAGGGGATGGCTCTGACACAATTGAAATTGAGGAATGGGAAGATCTCATGAGGACATTTGTTAAAAAGAACAACTTGAGTGCCGATGAACATGTGGAGGAAATCCTTGTGCACCTACGGGGTAAAGCAAAAGATGTAGTCAAATTCTGGATCAGGAACTGTGATTCTGCCTCTACTGTCTGCCCAAATTCTGTCTACAGCCTGCTGCGCAAACATTTCAGTTGTAATCATTACCTACCTGTCCCTCTTGCTGACTTTTACACTACCTTGCCTGAGGAGGACGAAAACCCATACGACTACTGGCTGAGACTCAACAAAGCTGCAGATGTTGCCTCTGAATGCCTGCGAGAGCAAGGTAAAACACTTGACAAGCCCAGTGTTGAAATAGTCCACATGTTTATCAGACACTGCCCAAGTAAAGATTTAGTTTTAACCTTCAGATCCAAACCGATTGACAAGTGGTCAGCCCATGAAGTACAGGCTGTGCTTAATGACTATCAATCTGACTTATCGTTCAAAGCCACCAGTACAGTGCATCGCAGCCAAAGTGAAAGAGTTTCAGTTAACAAGATTGATGTTAATACAGTTCCAGTGCCTGGTCCCTTATTGTGCGAACAACAGAAAAACACAGATTTCTCTGCTCTAGAGAAGGTCATCGACATGCTTGAGAAAGTCCTGCTGACCAATACTAACAGAACTCAGTCCCGTCCTAAACAGCAGCCTTACACCAGGTTTCCTAGGTTTGAAGGTTTTGATGCTTTGCCATGTGCCATCTGTAACGATGCTGCCCACTCTGCCTTAACACATTGTCGTGAGCATCGACTATGTTTTCAGTGTCAGTCTCCAGGTCACTCCAGACGGTTCTGCCCTAGGTGGAGACAATCGCCTCAGCCCAATCAGGAAAACTGACGGGTCTGTGCATAAGGGAGGTTAGTACAGACCAGATCGACCTGGGGGGCCTCCATAAAATTGGTACACAGGGAGGACAAAATGTATTAAGGGTCTGTTTAGGAGCAGACAAGGGACCCAGGTGGTCTCACTTAATGTCGCAAAACCAGCTGGGGTCTTTGACGTCGTGGAAATACACACAAGGGGGCTTGAAAATAACCCTAATATCGGGTGGTTCCTTATACATTCCACTAACACGATCTAAAAAATACAGAGCATAAAAGCAGCCGTCTTTCGCTGCATTACTCGACAGTGCTTCAATGGCCTGCACTCTCAGTGAGGCAGCTGAAGCTAAGTTGCTGGCAAGCGCTTCTACATTGTCAAAGTATTCTGCTGATGATGTCGTGATTATTGGATGCGGTGGTCATCGAGTCACACCAACGGCGATGTATGATTTGTCCGTCTGTGTTTACGGATGTAAAATGATAATACCTGTGCTGATCGTTCCAGGCCAGACAGATGAGATGATCTTGGGCAGTAATGCCATCAAAAGCCTGCTCACATTACTAAAGAATACGGATGACTACTGGAGATTGATCTCACTACCAAGTGGTAATGGAGAGAACGAGAGTCTAGAGTTCATTTCTTTGCTGTCCAACACACAGAGATGGAGAGGTAATCACGTACCTGACAAAGTAGGTACTGTTAAGCTCAAGCACAGTGTGACGCTTGAACCCCAGAGTGAACATCTTGTGTGGGGCAGGCTTCCTGTCGGCACTGCGACATCTGTGGGAAGCACAGTGCTTGTGGAACCCACCCAATCCAAATGTAGCCCTAAGCAGATCATGGTTGGTCGAGTCATTACACCTTTATGGGGCGATGGCTGGATACCTGTGAAAGTTATAAACCCCACAAACATTGTGTTAACCTTAAGAAGAAATGCAAAAATTGCGGATGTTTCTCCATGCATCGCTGTTGAAGATCTCCCAGAGAGTGACTATATTAAGTCTCAAGTTCAACATTTTCAACACGAGGACAATTCCCAGGAATCTGAAGATGAGATGGTGCGAATCTTGAACGACTTGGGATTGAGAGACTTGGATCTGACTGCATGTGAAGTGTCTTCAACATGGAAAATGAAATTACTCCATCTTGTCAAGAAATATGAGTCCATATTTTCAAGGAACAAAATGGACTGTGGTGAAGCCAAAGACTTTGTACATCGGATCCGTCTGGTAGATGACAAACCCTTTCGTCTACCCTACCGTCGTGTACCTCCTAGCCATTATGAGAAACTGAGAGTAGCGCTGGATGAAATGGAAGAGAAGGGTATAATCAGAAAATCAAACAGCGAGTACGCTTCCCCTCTTGTGCTGGTATGGAAAAAGAATGGTGATCTGAGGATCTGTTCAGATTTTCGGTGGTTGAACGCCAGAACTGTGAAAGATGCCCATGGCTCGAATACCGCATCCAACCAACACCACAAGAACAAAACAACAAAAAAAAACGCCTTCAATGAAAAAAACCCACACCAGCCTACACCACAAGCCTTAGCTGCTCTTGGGGGAAATGCTTTCTTCTCGACTATGGACCTTACTTCAGGCTTCTATAATGTGCCATTACACAAGAGACGATAGGAAATACACTGCCTTCTCATCGCCATTTGGGCTGCATGAATATAACAGAATGCCTCAGGGCTTCTGTAATAGTCCCGCTACGTTCATGCGCATGATGATGTCGATCTTGTGACGCGAACTTCATAAGTTTACTGTGCTATCTTGATGATCTCATGGTTTTTGCTCCCAACGAGCAGGTTGCACTTGAAAGGCTGGAGATGGTGTTTTCAAGACTCAAGGCCCACAATCTCAAGCTTTCACCTAAAAAATTTCACTTCTTGAGAAAATCAGTTAAGTTTCTTGGACATGTCATTTGTGAGGATGGTGTTAAGACCGATCCAGGGAAAATAAAAGCCATTACGGATGTTCAAGCAGCAGACTTGATGGACTCTGATGGTGTCACTCCATGTCACAAGAAAATCAGATCATTCTTGGGTATGGTATTATACTACCAACATTTTATAGGGCGATGTTCTGCCAAAGCCAAGCCTTTGTTCGATCTCATCTCAAAAACGGACACGAGAGGCTCTAGAGGCAGGAGGAAGCTTAAATCGAAAGTTACGTGCACCAAGCTCTCACCTACAGACTGGACTGACAAATGCCAGGAGGCATTTCACACCTTGAAGGAGGACCTTCTCACAAGCGTAACGCTAGCACACCCTGAATTCAACCGTGAATTTATATTAGCGATAGATGCCTCATTTGACGGCGTGGGAGCTGTTCTTTCCCAAATCCCTGAGGGTGGCACTATGGCCAGACCACTGGCATTCGCTAGCAAGACACTGTCGCGTTCTCAGATGAATTACCCGACTCACAGGCTAGAATTCCTCGCACTTAAGTGGGCGATATGTGACAAGTTCCATTATTGGTTGAAGGGGCGTCACTTTACAGCTGGACGGACAATAATCCCCTCACCTACATACTCACCAAGCCAAGACTCGATGCCTGTGAGCAACGCTGGGTTGCTAAACTAGCTTCCTTCAGCTTTGACCTGAAATACGTACCCGGCTCTAAGAACATAGTTGCCGACGCACTGAGCAGGGAACCTTTTGTTCAGTCTAGTGTAAGTCATCGACTTGTAACAGAACCTTACCACTCTTTGCTCAAGCAGGTTAATGGAGTTGTAGATCAAGTAGTTCAAGATTCTTTCCGACTTACCACTAACTGTCAAGTACTAAGTCCTGCTGATGATCCTTCTGAAGCAACGGGTTCGGGGAAGAGGGGGGGGGGAAGGAGGGAAAAGTCAAAGTAAGTGGGCAAGGTCAGATGACTGCAGGTGCTTTGAGTTTGCAGGATGTAGCTGCAGTATTGGACGCACATTGTTCTGGTGGTGTAGGACTGATGATGGGCGTGGAAACCATTCCACACATCCCTGATGTAGACCAGACTACTGCACTTAATGGGAGCACACTTTCAGCCGCACAAGAACAGGATACCGCTGTGAGTAGAGCACTCTTTTATGTTCGGAGACACAGACGTCCTGACAAGCGTGAGCGTGCAAGTGAGCCTCGAACAGCCATAAAGCTTCTTAAGCACTGGAATAAACTTACCATCAAAGATGGCATGCTTTTCAAAGTCAAAAGAGACTGTCACATGAACAAAAAGTTGTATCAATTCATTGTCCCAGATGCCCTGAAACAACAAGTGCTTCATGGTCTGCATGATGCTGCTGGCCATCAAGGTCGTTCCAGGACACTTTCATTGGCCAGACAACAGTTCTTTTGGACAGGAATGGAACGGGACATAGTTTATTATGTGAGGAACAGCATGCGGTGTATTGTAGGCAAGACCCCTGAACCAAAAGATTGTGCTCCTCTTGAGAACATACACACCTCTGAGCCATTGGAACTCATTTGCATTGATTTCTGGTCAGCGGAGCAGGGTGATAACAGGAGTGTGGATGTTCTGGTAGCAACCGACCATTTCACTAAATTAGCCTACGCTTTTCCCTGTAAAAACCAGTCTGCGAAGCAGGTTGCTCATCACTTATGGAACGGTCTCTTCTGTGTTTACGGATTCCCTAGGCGTGTGCATTCGGATCAAGGTCCGAGTTTTGAGAGTAAATTGATGAAGGAGTTGCTGTATATGGCAGGTATTAAGAAATCACATACCACTCCATACCACCCTATGGTCGAATACTTAGGACCATGTATATTTCAGTTTTTCTTTTTTAATAATCTGCAAAAATGTCAACAATTCTGTGTTTTCTGTCAATATGGGGTGCTCTGTTTACATTAATGAGGAAAAAAAAAAAAAATGATTTTAGCAAATGGCTGCAATAATAACAAAGAGTGAAAAATTTAAGGGGTCTTAATACTTTCCGTACCACCTGTATATATATATAATATATATAATATATATATATATAATATATATATAAAATACATTGAAAAATTATGTATATAAATTAATGTACTATACAAATCTTAATGTACAAAAAAAATAATATATTCACAAACATTAATTCAATGTTCAATCATTTATAAAAAAAATCCTGAAATTGTATTATTTATGCCAAGATATAAAATAGCAATAAATAAATATTCAGATGTTGCTTTATTGTCTTTGAAGGGTTAAATTACAGGGTTTTATGCAGACATATTTTGGGTCAATCTATTGAAAATATCAGCAAAAGTATAAAGGAAATGCCGTTATGACAGCTACTTTACATGCATTTTGACCGCTTCCAGCACCCATACAGTAAGTGCGCGATTAGATGCGCTGCCAAAAAAAAGTGCGGCTAGCTTGACCGCAGTGACTACCAGGCACTTGACCTTTATATGATTGATGACCTTTTGTATGTAGGAACCAGATATGCATAGTCACTCACCCACAAAGGTTTGTGGACATCTCATTACAATGTTTTTTGATGCTTTTGCATAATTTAATTTCTACTTTAAAGTAAAGTAAATTAAATGAACTGTATGTTAACCACTTACGCTCAGGGCGTTTTTTGGTATTTTCACCTAAATTTAACATACTCAAATTCAAATGTTTACCCTACACACATACAAAAATGGTTTCATTGTAAAGGATTTTCACAATCCTATTTTACTCTGTGCCATAAGCACTTTAATTGATTATTGATTGAATTATGTTTCACTTTTATGTTTTTCTAAGTAGTAATATACAAAATGGCACAAGCGAATTGGACCAAATTTCACATATTGTGTATTCTACAATCAGTTTAATTGTTTCAGGATGCACAAGACTGTCTACATTATAAAATATATCTGGTCTATCACAATCTAAAATAGAATCCATATTCTCCAGCTTTATATCATTCCATTTATATGCATTCTGTATTGGGATACTGATTCACAGCATCCTCTCACCTCATCAGTTGATTCACTCCTGTATCCAGCTCATCTCACTGACAACATTGTTGCATCATCCCTGGACCAGAGCGGAGCTCATTTGCTAGCCGGCAGCTATGTATACCATTCAGAGTGTCAAACAAACATATGTTAGCTCATCTACACAGCATTGTAATAATCCATGTATATTTACTGTATATTTACTGAAATGCATAATGTACTGTACTTTTCTGTCAATAAACAGTGTATCAGATTGCTAGCTGTGCTTTTACGTTTCAAAACAAAGATTAAAATATCAAAAACGGCGCAAACACACGCTCATAAAGCCTCACCAGACGCGCGTTCATTCCTCTCCACGGCGCCGCTGAACGTTCTTCACCATATATAACTTGTAATATGATTATCATAAATTGATATTATCCGAGCCGCATGTGCAGTACCCTTTTCGTGAGGGAAACTCGCCTTCAAAACATCGAGTCCAAAAACTACAGACTCCAAAACACCCAGCCATAAATTCCCAGATGTGAAGACCCCCCTCTCCCCCCTCTAGTGATGCAGTCACATTTCACGGCTCTGATGGCCTCCCGGTTGAGAGACGTGTCCTCTGACCATGCCTTCCCACAACCGAACGCAGATCTCTATAACATCAGACACGCTGTCTGAGAGCGCTTTTGATATGGGGAGCGCGTCTTCGGCAGAAGAGCGTCTATGGCGCAACCTGGACAAAACGCTATATATCTCACCGATGGAAGCACGCAGAAATGTGAAAATGGTCTTGTTTGAAAGAAGAGATCCTAATCTAAAAGATAATACAGTATATAGATATTTGTGGCTGTTTGCGGCTGACTGAAGCAGTGCTACGAGTATGAATGCAACCCATACGAAAATTCGCTCAGAGGTGACAGAATTTTACATCGCGATTCTATTGAAGATCATTCGGTCTGTGATTGTCACACAATGAAATAATCTACATCGTCGAATTCCTGAGAATGAGAGCTTTCTTGTGATATATGACTTGACTTTTTTGTGAAAAATATATAAAATACACATTCTTCATAAAAATTATTCGCAATGGTTAGGCGGAAATTCGTGTGTGGGACGAATACATTTCTAAGCTTAATTTTACTGCTTTATGAATATAAAAACCAAAAGGTATGTAAAGAAGACACTCCAAGCTTTCAAATGAACCCATATATGGGCCGATACCATATAAGGAAGGCTGTGTAAATGAAGCATAAACATTTTTAACGCGATTTTGGACCCGTATCTGTGTCCGCAGAAACAAATTTGTACTTTTCCAGTTCGTACCTTTAAGGACATGATTTGTACCATGGGCAACCAAAGTGCACCTTTTGTTGTTTTTTTAAACCTGCTGGTACAATAATGTACCTTCATCAAATCTTACCCTTGAAGCTACCACCACAGTGATAAGGCATTTTGTACCTCAACTGTGTCAAACATGTTCCTTCAAGAACTATTAAAGACTATTTTCCTATTGAACAACATGCACCTTTCACAACTGAACCCAAAAGGCATCAAATGAATATCAGTTTGTTCCAGTTTACAGTAAAATGTTTTTTTTGTGTGTGTAAATACATATTTTCAGTTCACAATGAAGACTTCAAAAATATTTTAACACAATATAACTTATTTGAAAGTTCATTTGCTGCAAAACATTTTACAAAATACATTTTCACAAAAATGTTACAGTATATGAAATACATTTTCCCATGGAAAATATAAAACATTTCCCAATAATTTTTTTTCACTTTTCACACAATAACCATTCATTCACTTAAAGGCCTTAATATGAAGCTTTGCCACATGTTTAGAACAAACTGTATTATGCACCTTCTCCGCAACAGCTCAGTCTGTGTCCTCCGCTACATTTTCAGATGCGCTCCTATCAAACTACTGTATATCGATATAAACGGTATTGCTTTATATCGAATCGCTTATAAAGAAAATATCATTTATATAATTCCCACTCCGTTGTCACGACGCCTCCTTTGTTACGGAATCACCAGCCATACCTGGATCCAGCGGCTTTTAGAGCATTCCAGGCCAATCATGGACACGGTGGACCAGCTACTGCACCTTCGACAAAGAGATTTGTCTATTGAGGATTACATTCATCAATTTTGTGAGTTGTCCTATCAAGTGCCTTTTGATGAGATCATGTTAAGGGACCTTTTCTGTTATGGACTTAATGAACCAAAAAAAACATGGTTAACTGAGGGGAAATTTAACTGTAGTTTAAGGGACATTATGGACTATGCTCTCTTGTTATGTGGTTCTCCTTTCAATGTGGGGAGGCAGAGGACTTAAAGCCCCAGAGACTTTTCACAAAATGGCTACCAGCACAGAGATTTTTCATAAAATGGCCACCAGCCCAGAGACTGTTAACAAGATGACTGCCAGCCCAAAGCCTTTCCACAAAATGGCTGCCAGCCCGGAGGCTGTTCACAAAATGGCCACCGCTCCTGAGTCTCGTCCCGTCATGGCTGCCATTCCAGTGCCTGCTCACGTCAAGCCTGCCAAGTCAGAGTCTGCTCACGTCAAGCCTGCCAAGCCAGAGCCTGCTCACGTCTCAGCTGATCTTCCAGAGCCTGAGTCATGTCAAGTCACAGCTCATTGTCCAGAGTCTCATCACGTCACAGCTGATTGTCCAGAGTCTCGTCATGTCACAGATGATCGTCCAGAGTCTCGTCACGTCATAGATGATCGTCCAGAGTCTCATCACGTCACAGCTGATCGTCCAGAGTCTCGTCACGTCACAGATGATCGTCCAGAGTCTCGTCACGTCATAGCTGTCATCCCGAGCCACGCAGACTCAGTGTTCTCAAGCAACACTTTTTCAACGTTCTCAAGACTGCCTGCCGCTACTTACTCCAGTTCCCCAGGCACAGCACCATCAGTCTTGGAGATAGATGATGTACTCTCTGTCCTGCCAGTTATGACTACGGCCATTCTCTGTGTTTGGGCCACACACACCACCGTAGCTTCCCCAGAGGTTGCAGCTTCCACTGCAGAACTGCACCCACTCTAGTCCCCCAGAAGTTTACCCCAGATCCCTCTCCAGTCCTTGAATCTGATTCAGAGCCCGCTCTAATCCCAGAGCCTGCTCCAGTACTCAGATTCATTCCCAAGCCCGTTCTAGTTCCAGAATCCATTTATGAGTCTGCTCTATAGTTCACCCCAGCTCATGAGTCCGCTCCGGCCTATGAGTCTGATCCAGAATCCGCTCTAATCTCCGAATCCATTCCCAAGTCTGTTTCTGTCCCCGAAGCCCCTTCTGAGCTTACTCCGGTCCCTGAGTCCGCTCCAGCTCCCCCAGAGGTGGCAACTTTCATTGCAGAACCTTTCATGGAGGTGACATCCGCTTCTTCTCCTCCTGAGACAGCAGTGGCACTCATCCCCGAGCTCTTGGTGTTCCCTGGCGCCTCCATTCCAACCTTGTACAATATTTCTGAACTCTCTGTGTTTAATGAAGCTCCTGTTGCTATTGCTGCAGAACCTCCAGAGGTGGTGGCGTTCGCTTCAGATCCTCCAGTGGGGGTGGTGTTGGCCACTTCCGCGCCTCTTAAGATGGGGGTGCCCACTTATGAATGCTTTGTCAGTCCTGACGAGGTCATGGCTGTGGTGGTCACTTGATCCTGAACAACATTACAGATGGTCCTGATCCACTCGTCCTCTTCAGCTATCACCAAACCCTCCAACTCATAAAGTTTCCTTCATCTAAATGAGGGAATCTTACAGGTCTCAATGTCATTGTAGAGTTTCTTCAACATGTCAAGCTCTGTTTGGTCACCCAAGGTTCCCGTGATCCCATAGACACAGTTTTTGTATTTCTGGAATAAACCAACATTAGTAACATTAATGCAACTGGCATTACAATCAACTACAATAAATAAGAACTACATTAAGTTTGTGATTAGACTCATGTTGGAGAGTTTAGTTTGGTGTTTCATCTCCAAAAACTGCTAAAGTCCCCCCCCCCCATCTCATGTTGGTTTGTACAACACCAGTGCATTTGTAATCAACAGGAACAACTGTGTTGTAAATGTATTCATGTCCAAGAGTCATTTTGGTGGCTTGCAGAGCATTTTCAATCCAGGTTTGCAACTTTCCATCAATGAGATCTCGATAGCTTGGGATACAAGATTCATTTTGTTCCCCTTTTGATTCATACTGCAAATACTTTTTAATAATTTGACCTTATGATTTAACTAGAGAGTCCTCATCATAGTACACTAAACGACATTTTCCATTTCCCAGGAGCAGAACAGATATTTATTGTTTCTTATTTGTATCTGTGCGACTGATCTCATTTAGTTTCCTTAAAGTTCCGTCAGACGCTTCCTGATGAAGTTCAAAGGAATACGCAGGGAAGTTTCCCACAAACATGGTTAAAAATGCCTCCGTTTGAGCAGCACTTGCATAATCTAATTGTTTTGCTTCTTCTACAGCATTCTGTTCAAAGGAATACTCGGGGAAGTTTCCCACAAACATGGTTAAAAATGCCTCTGATTGAGCAGCACTTGCATAATCTAATTGTTTTGCTTCATCTACAGCATTCTGTACAAAACTGTTTTTATTTTTAGTAATAAGTCAGAAAGAACCTGAGAGAAGAGCTGAATAGGGCCTAAAATCTCTCCAGAGTCTAAACGCTTCAGCTGATTGATGATTAACCAGATTTCAGCCAGTAATCTATTTATATCCAGAAGAACCGTGGCAACGTATCCAAGACGTTTGAAGAAACCTACCTGCAAAGCTACAGTGCTGTGAAAAGTTTTTAGGCACTTGAGTAAAAATGCTGTAAAGTGAGGATGCTTTCAAAAATAATGTCCTAAATAGATTTTATTTATCAATTATTTTATCTTAACTAAATCAAATCAACACAAGGGTCTAAATAAAATCAAGGGTGTGACCACCCATTGCCTTTAAAACGGTTTGCCTGAGGCACACTTGTGCATAGTTTTTAGGTAGCTTTGCAGGTAGGATTCTTCAGGCGTCTCAGAGACGTTGCCACAGTTCTTATGGATTTAGTCTGTCTCAGTTTGTTCATGTAATCTCAGACGGACTGGATGATGATGATCAGATCAGATCTGTGTGGAGCACTGGCTGCTGTCAGACTCCTTATGCATACAACAATCTCACTGGATTATTACAATAAATGGTGAAAGGAATGTTTGGAAATGTAAACTGATACTTTCTACTGACACACTACAGCAAAAGATAGAAATAACTGGCTTAAAACAGTCTTTTTTTTTGTTGGTGAAAATACTAATGGCCTAAGACTTTTGCACAGTAGTGTGTGTGTGTTGTGTGTGTGTGTTTTGTGTGTGTGTATATATATATATATAGAGAGAGAGAGAGAGAGATTTAATTTCAGTTTAATAGAGTGATTATTATTGGTCTATTATATTACTGTATTCATAAAACCACTTTGGGTCAACATCTGTTGTGTTACATGTGCTCTATAAATAATATTTGACTTGTTTTTTGACATTATACATAAGACAGTGAATCTGATGTTAATGTGTTTTGTTTCATTATAGCTAATTATTTATTAACAATATAATTCCAAGAAAAAAAGATGCAACCTCAAAAGTAACTGAATTAAAACACATGAAAGAACTATAGAAAAACACAGTCTGAAAAGACCAACAATTAAATCATTAACAAATTTCACCAAGATACTTGTTTATACGGTTTACATTTTTTTATTTCAATTAAATGTACCACTTAAATGATTAAAATATAATTAAAAGTAATGAATGGTGAGCTAATTCACAATTTTTCTGAAGAGATTAAATATATTCCATAAATTCATGATGGAACTTTATCAAATTATTTTTAAGTGAATTATTTTCATTTATTAATCAGCATCAGTTCTGCTTTTTCTTCTTGTATTATTTGGATTTGTTGAATTCATTCTTTTTTACCAGTTAAAAAACTCACAAATTGGTTTACTTTTTGCCCAGTGAAATCCCTCACATGATCTAAAGCTCCCTTATTTTTCTGTTCTTCTCCAGCTTTCCTCAGATCCTCCAGGTTCTTCATCCATTCATCTTTTCCCTCCCGCTTCAGTCTGGGAATCAAGAAATCCAGATGCCGAAGAGTGAAAGCGCTGTCTGCTTTTAATGCGATCTCACACAGATTCATGATGGTCATATAAGCTTCATGCAGCAGGTTGAACTTTTCATTTGCAATCTTCTTCAGATCACTGATCAGTTTTTCTTCTATTTCTGTTTTATTCTCAGACTCTTTCCTGTTACAGATTTTGTCAGAACTGTTTTGAGGCCTTTCAAAAATGTGAAGCATGGCTTTCAGCTCATAAAATGTCATAGTGACATCTTTTGTTTTTTTCACATATTTTTTGTTCTCTTTGACATGTTCGCTTGGAGGACACTTCTCTGAACACACAGTGCACTTATTGTTTTTCATGACTTCACACTTTGAAGGATCTGTTGCCCACCAGCAGCCCTCCAAATGACAGTTTTCCTCACAAGTGGAGCAGCAGGTCGCATTGCTGTTCCACCACCATTCATTTTCAATGAGGACTTTTTCTTTGAAAACTTTCTTGACTATAAACTCAAAGTTTTCATCTTTCTGAATCTTGTCTCTGTTCTTTCTGACAACTTCCTGAATCTGATTCAGTTCTTCAGTTTTTAACTCCTTCTCAGTGATTCGCTCCATCAGATTAGAGACACAGGCCTCAAGTCGTCTTCGATCTTTCATAACATCTAATGTCATCTGAACAGTTTTTCTGTTCTTTTCTTCCAGGAGTGTGAAGAACTCATTCATGCTTTCGTCTCCCATTTCCCAGGCTGATTTCAAAACTCGCTTATACTGTCTGGTTCTCTTCTCTTTCTGTCGGTTGTTGAATAAGAAGTGAACAGGTTCATTGTCTTCATCTTTTCTGCAGGGTATTTCTGCTTTCTTAATAGCACTGAGAGCATCTGTTGGAGGTCCTCCATCTGACTGTGTGAGTAGAAACACTATGTTGTTCTCTATATCTTTACCAAACAGAGACAGAACTGAGTGAAATATGTAAAACTCTTTTCCAGAGAGTCGATTCTGAGACGCCTTCATCACAAAACACACTGCATCAACATAATGAATCCCATCCTCATCTGAAAATAATCTGAGCAGATACTCAGAAATCTCTCTGTCTTTCTCGTATCCTTCAGTGTCTGCATATCCTGGAGTGTCAATGATGGTCAGAGATGTTGGGTTTTCTTCAACAAACACCTCATAAACAGTGATCGTAGATGTCTGGGATTGTGTTTGATCTTCATGTTTTTCTTCTTCTGTGATTTGATAAAACTCTTCATCCTCAAACTTCACTCCCAGTAAGTAGTTGATCATGGTGTTGATGAGGGTGGTTTTCCCAGTGCCGGTTTCTCCCACCATCAGTATGACTTTGTTCTGCTTGTTTCTGTCTCTTCTTCCATATGTCCATCGTCTGACCTTTTTGTTCATCCCATCAATATATTTTCTTTCTGTGTTCAGTTGGTAACGTGCTGGAGGACCTGCTTTTGTTAGAGTGGCATCATAACGTGATCTGCTAAAGAGAAAATTGATTTAGCATCAACTATGGGGGTGATCTGACATTTAATACAGTTTATTGATTACAAATATGATGCAGGGCAACAACTCTGCGTTATGGAGCCTATAGAGCGTAGTTAAAATGTCCCTAAAATCCAAGATATGGGGCAAAACTGCCCCGGTTTGAGTTTTTGTCTCATATTTACATCATATAGCCTAGTTAAGCAATATCTCATGAGCAATAAGCGCAATATCACACAAGTGCAAATGTGATACTGATCTTATACAACAGTTCAGTAAATAAAAAGTTAATATTGTTATTTTAGACACAATGTTGTCTGTTTAGCTCAATTTTGCCAACGGAAATATAAAGACAAAGCAGAACTGTTAATCTCCGAGCAACACACAGCGGCATTTAATTTCTTAATCCACGTTTTGAACGAATTGGGTGAATCATTTGGCGAGTTGAACCATTGGCCTTGAATGTGTTGGACACTAAACAGATTGATGGATGTGTGACATCAAAGTACCGCGAGAGCGATTCAAAAGCATAATTTAAGCAGCCGTCTGCTCTCTAATCGCTCTCGCGCTACTTTAATGTCGGTTGATGGGATGATCCGCGTCAAGTCGGGAAAAAGCCTAATGATTCCAATGGGCATTCATAGAGAGAACCACTTGAATGATCAGCATTGAACAATGCGCATGAATGAATAAATGATCGATGACTTAATCATTAAGACATTTACCACCACCTACTGGCAGTTTTAGTATATTATTTAGAGTATCATTTCATTAAAGAAATAATTTCATATGTCCATAGTAATAATAGTAATAATACAATATTTAAAGTATAGTTCACCCACCCAAAAATGAAAATGTTATCATCATTTACTCACCCACATGGTCCAAACGAGGTATATGTGATCAATTGTATATTTCTTCCTGAAGCGACTTTTGTAATGTACACAACCAGACGTGAAATTATCTTTTGGGAGTGTGTAGTATTAGTTATTAAACTTATATCTTCTCGAAGATTGATTGCGATAATAGATTAAACAAGGTAATCGGTACCAGGCCCTAACTTTAAAATATTATCTTAGATCTGATTCTGGAATCATTTATGGTTTTGAGATTACAACAGTCAATATAGTTTTGGATACCATTAACATAAATTGAAAATAAATAAATAATTCTCTGTGACTTAACCTATTTATTGTGTTTGTAATTTCCAAATATAGCTTGATCCTAAATGTGTGTTTAATGGCAACATGTTGCTGACTAGTGGACAGGCCCTGGACTCATACAGTGATCAGTTATCTGCAGAATGTTCCTCAGCGTATTGAATCCTCTGTTCTTTGACATTAAAAAGTTAACTTGTTCTCACTACAAAAGCATCAGATAATGATAATGAAAATCATGCCACAAAATATCATGCAATGATTGCAAAATTATATCCAAGCATACAATTTCAAAATGCATTTTAAATTATAATATTAAGCCAGGGTTAAGCATAGAGGGATAACAGAAATCATAAATGTGTGGGTTTGTTACATCTCCAATTACTTGCATTAAAAAGTACTTAAGTATCAAAAGTAAATTAATTTTTTTATGTCAATGCACTGTTTTATTATTTTATGTAATACTTGCAATTCCTTATGCCTCTGAAACAACTTACAATACATTACACCTACTGAATACACTGACTAGCTGGCCCAGTATATTGAAAATAAGAGCTTTAGAATAAGACTTAAAAACTATTGAAATGAAAAAAAAAAAAAAATATTATATATATATATATATATCTATATATATTTTTTTTTTTTTGTTTTTTGTTTTTTGTAACACCCTACCAACCCCCACAGAAGCAGCATGTCGTGATCTCACACAGTCGGGCAGGAGTGCGCACAATTACGTGTAGCCATTCATCCACATTTGAACCAAGTGGACAGTGAAATGGCTGTAAATAAAGATTTATATGAAAACGAAAAAAAAAACTGCTATTAACCCAGCAACACACATGTAGCTGTATAACTACAACAGCAACACTCTTAACAAAAAACAAAACAGCAAGATTATTTGACACAAGCAAACTAACGCTCTATAATCGCTTCTCGGACATACTTTGGTGTCATGCACCGATCGGTCTGCGCAGTGCTGCTTCAAGTCAAACAGCTAATGTGTTTTGTTAGGAGACGCACAACAGCTCTTCTGTGGCTTTATAGGTAATATTTTCATTTACACAATTTTTTCAAAAGCAGACAATATTGTGTCTAATATATACCACAGTAAATAACTTCTTATGATTGAAATGCTGCAAAAAATACACATTGCAGCTGATCAGTGTTTAAAACATGCTGGGAAATATACTGATAGACTGTCTGAAAAAAAAATCACCCCACTGACTTTCAAAGCTGCTACATAGTAACGACTTTCTACTTCGAGGACCTTGATAGAAATGTAGTGGAGTGAAATGTACGATATTTGTCTTTCAAATGTAATGAAGTTCAAGTCATAAGTTTCCAGAAAAAATAATACTCAAGTAAAGTACAGATACTCAAAAAGTGTGCTTAAGTACAGTAATCAAGTAAATGCACTTCGTTACTGTCCACCTCTGCTGGCAGGTGTTCATTTCAAACCCTGATGTTAAGAATGAAAACTGTTAAGTGTATTAAGACACTGACCTGTTGATTTGTGCATGTTGCGCATCAGTTTGGTTAGACACTGAGCTGATCTCTCTGTTATTGTCCGCCATTGTAGAAGATGAATCTGCAAGATATGATAAATGTATTTACATTAGTGCTTTAAATTAAGGAAATATGAACAAACTACCAATTCTAAGCATTTTAGGAAGTGTAATCAAACGTTTTCCATTACCATTACAGCTCATAGTAGTGTGGTCACCTTGTAACCATTGCTAAGTCACACAGTTTAGAGAGAAGCTGATGATTTCAAACAACTGGAAATCATATTTCATAGTTCGAAACCCATGGTGAAATATTTCACTGCCCACAAAGTTTTAATGGATAGTTGTATCTGTATTTTCTACACACTGCATTAGTGAAATAAATGTCATTGTAAAGTAGACTGTCAGCAGATATGTATTTTGAGTCCTTCATATGTGTATAGTAAATCATTTAAATTAAACTCACCTGCAATCTTTAAAAGCTGCTGGACTAAATGTGAATCTCACAGAAGATTTCAACAGTATCCTGCCTGTAACAAAATAATTCATTTACTATTCAGAATGTAATATTTGTACATAAACAACCAAACTATATAATCATCTGTGTGTAAGAAGCATATGATGCTGTCTAATCAGTTGGAGATGCAAATTAAATAGAAATAAAAAAGTATGAATGTTCCTACCTGGAGTGAGTGAAGAGTGATCAGCTCTGACTGAAATACTGCTCTATTTATACAGTGACAGTGAAAGTGAAAGTTATACGCTCTACTATCCATCCCAGCTTAATTTCAGTGTGAGTATATAAGATGCTTTCACATCTGTAAAATGCTATTGCAACATTTTCAGGTTCACCTTTTGCATTTGGGAACTTGTTTGCAGACTGTTTACTTTCTCTTTCACTCTATGTAATGTTTTCCAAGAAACGTTGCTTTTCCAGCTCATTCAGTGTCCTGAAATATCTGGGTAGCTCCTCTTGTTGTATTCATACATCTCAGTGTGTCTGATCTGATCGGAGTTTGCTGTTGTCTCGGATCCGTTTAGCATTTTCTATAAAAATGACCATTCAACCATTCCATACCATACTACCATTAAAAATGTTGGCGCCAGTAATGCAGTAAAAAAAGTAATATTGTCAAACGTTATTCCAATTTAAAACAGCTGTTTTCTATGTAAATCTCTGTATAACTATAATTTATTCCTGTGATCAAAGCTAAAATTTCAGCATCGTTACTCCAGTCTTCAGTGTCACATGAATCTTCATAAACGCTCCGGTTCCTATCCGTACCTCGTTTCCCTGCGCGCGGAACTAGACATCACGGAGATAATTCTCCGTTATGGGAACTCCTTCCCTTCCAACTTTTCCTGAAGTCCTATTGGCTCCCGCCAGCCAAATGACTGGCCAATTGCACTCGAAGTATGCAACCGCATGCAAATACTGACGAGCTCAAGCGGCAGTATAAAATGCGGTGCACGCGACAATTACGTCAGAATCTGATACTGAACGCAGCTCTAGCTGATCGAGTAGCGAACACGGCGACCACCGTGATGTCTCGTTCCCGGGGTTGTTTCTGGTGGTGGGGGTAGCTCCAGGTCTATCTGGGTTCTTAGGGTTGTTACGATAGTAACCGGAGCGTTCCCTCTCGCGCTTTCACGAGACATCACGGAGATATTTCTCCGTTATGGGAACGATATTCAATCCCGCCGTGAGAGAGGCTACGAGCAGCCTGTACAAGTTACACACTCGGCGAAGATAGACCACGCACAATTCCCAACCAATAGCGACGCTTGTTAGGCGGGCTCGCAGCTGATAGGTGGCGATAAGCCAATGAGCGTCTAATGCCCAGGCATACGAAATTTGCATATCTGGTCATTAATAACGTCGGCTGCGCTGAGAACAGGGCAGAAGCAACAACATTACTGTCAGGGGCTGCACAGAGATAGCGGTGTTAAACAGCATAACACATAACATGATAATCGAGGCAGCAACACACGAATAGAGGTAGCATAACCGTGAATCAGTCACTCACCGACAGTCCACGTCGGGTGGTGGGGCGGAGGCTAAGGACTGAACGTCCAGCTTGTAAAACCTGGCGAAGGTATTCTGAGAAGACCAGCCGGCTGCAAAGCATATATCTTGAATAGACATACCTCTCGACCACGCCCAGGAGGAGGGAGGCGATAGCTCTTGTTGAGTGGGCCCTAATGTGAAAGGGGCATTCCAAACCTTGGCTCATATAAGCAGCCGTGATAACGTCCACAATCCAGTGGGAAAGTCTCTGTTTTGACACGGCCCGGCCCTTCGCACAACCACCGTAGCACACGAAAAGCTGGTCAGATTGCCGAAAGTTTGGCCGAACGTCATGTAAATCCGCAAGCCCTGAGGGCCACACCGAAGTCTGAGCGGCCGCAGCACGCGAGTCGCTGACTCAGAAGACAGGGTCAGATTCAGTAGCGACCCCTTGCGTTCTGGCTGCGCTCTGAGGGGGTAGATAGTGATTTAGCCCGGCCTCGGCCGGAGAGTGACGCTGCAGTCGCCGGGTCTGAAGCGAATACAGTCACTGTCCACAGAAAACGCATGTAAATCCCCTATGCGCTTAGCCGAAGCGAGGGCAAGAAGAAGTGCAGTTTTGAGGGATAGCTCCTTCATATCAACGGATGCTAAAGGCTCGAATGGTGGCTGTGAAAGAGCTCTTAACACCACCTCTAGGTCCCAGGGCAGGACTGAAGGCGGACGTGGGTGATGCAATCTTCTCGCTCCCTTAAGAAAACTCACCACCAGCGCGTGCCTACCGATCGATTGCCCGCCCAGCGGGGAACGAAACGAGGCAATAGCGGCCACATAGACTTTCAGTGTTGATGGCAGAGATGCACTATCCAGTCTGTACTGTAGAAAACGCAGCACATCCGACACGGAGCAAGCAGCCGGGTCGATATGAACATCATGGCACCATTTCACGAACACTCCCCATTTTAGAGCATACAAACGCCTCGTGGAGGGTGCCCGCGCCTCCGAGAGTGTGTCAAGCTCACGGGAATGCAGAGCATTCAGCTCCTCTGATATCCCCGAAGCAGCCACACATGAAGGCTCCATAACTCCGGGTTCGGGTGCCACACCGAGCCGCTCGCTTGAGACAGCAGATCCTTCCTGATGGGGATTGGCCAGGGCGGTGCCACCAGCAGCTCCACCAGGTTCAGGAACCAAGGCTGGTTCGTCCAGTTTGGGGCGATGAGTATCACCGAAGCCCCTCATCCCTGATCTTGCATAACACCAGTGGCGATATCTTGATTGGAGGAAACGCGTACAGCCTGGCTGCTGGCCAGTGCGATGTCAGAGCATCCCCTTCCAGCGGGGAGTGAGACAGGGAGAAGAACAGCGGGCAGTGCGCATTCTCGCTCGTGGCGAACAGATCCACCTCCGCTCTCCCATAGCGGGTCCAAATCATCCGAACCGACTCGGGGTTCAACCTCCACTCTCCTTGAGGAATCCCCTTCCTCAAAAGCAGGAGACCGGGGATGTGCGCTACTCTGATGGAGAGAAAGTGACGGTCCGCCCATAGCAGGAGATTCGCTGCTTGCTTGTACAAAGCCCTGGAACGTACGCCTCCTTGGTTTTTTATGTACGAGACCACAGACATGTTGTCGGTCCGAATCCGTACCTGTCGCTGTTCCAGCTGCGGCCGAAAATCCTTTAGAGCTAAGAACACTGCTTCCAGCTCCAAGCGGTTTATGTGCCACTGGCTCTGGGGTTCTGACCACAGCCCCGAAGCTGGCATGCCCTCGCACACTGCTCCCCAGCCGCGAGTCGATGCGTCCGTCGTGACCACAACGCGTGACGTCACCAAGCCCAGGGGAACCCCTCGGCTGAAGAGATCTGGGTTGTGCCACGGCCGCAGAGCTTCGATGCAGCCACGGGAGACCGCGATGCGCAAATGGTCCGAAGTCCACGCCGTCCAAGAGACTCGAGATTTCAACCATAATTGCAGGAGGCGCATGTGTAGTAAGCCCAGATGACATACCGCTGCAGCAGACGCCATGAGTCCCAGCAGCCTCTGAAATTCCTTCAAGAGAACAGAGTTGCCCAGTCTGAAATGGCGCAGGGAAGACAAAATCGCCGCCGAGCGCTCCCGAGAAGGCCGGGCTCTGCATCTCCACCGAGTCGAAGCCACTGCCCAGATATGTTTAGAACGACCGGGGCGAGAATGCTCTTCTGCATGTTGACACATAGCCCTAGGGACTCCAAGTGACGAAGCAGCGTGTTTATATGGCTGACTAGCGTGTCCCGGGACTGAGCTAAAATCAGCCAATCGTCCATATAGTTGAGAACGCGCATCCCGCTCGCTCTGAGAGTGGAAAGTGCTGCATCCATGCACTTTGAAAGAGTGCGTGGGGCCAAAGCCAGCCCGAACGGGAGAACAGAGTATTGGTACGCTGTGCCCTCGAAAGCAAACCTCAGAAAGCGTCTGTGATGCGGTGCTATCTGAATGTGAAAGTTTAAATCCACGGACGCAAACCTTTAAATCCTTTAAATCCACGGACGCAAACCAGTCCCCGGGGCGAATTTGAGCCAGGATTTGTTTCAGCGTTGTCATCCTGAATGGATGCTTGCAAAGCGCTCTGTTGATGGGCCTGAGATCTAGAATCGGGCGGAGTCCCCCGTCTCTTTTGGGTACCACGAAATAGCGGCTGTAAAACCCGCTCTCCAGCTCGCTGGGAAGGACTCGTTCTATCGCTCCTTTCTCGAGCAGACTGCATACCTCTTGTCTCAGAACCAGGGCGTTTCGGGGTAATGTTAGAGACTGCACCACGCCATTGAAACGGGGTGGTCTGCGTCTGAATTGAAGGGTATACCCACACTCTATCACACCGAGTAGCCAGCGCGAGATTCCCGGAATAACTTCCCACGCGCTCAGGAACTGACATAGCGGCTTTTGCGGCTTGGTCGTTGGATGCGCCGGCGAGTGTGTGGGCGGCGGCTCTGCACTGACTGAGTGAGGAGGAAATAGCTCTTTCTGTGAGAATGTATGCATTTTTATTGAATGAACATCCAACACACAAACATTTGAAAGCCTGAACTTGTGGCGCTTGGGAGCCGGGCCGCTCACGCATTCTCCTCCTCTCTTCAGACCGTCAGGACGACGGCTTAGCCAGCGGCGGTGGGCGAGAGTCACGTCGCGGGCTCCTCCGCTGGCCGTGGCGTTTCCTCCCGGGACCCCACGCCTTCCTGCGGAAATCCGGCTCCTGGCGAGGAGCAGTAACGTTAGCCTTCACCGCTGCGGACGCTGGCCTGGGGTTATCCCTCCGCTGGGAAGAGCCAGGTGCCGACGAGGATCTGGATCTCGCCGTCTGCTGCTGGAAAGCGCGCCTCGGCATCACGTGACTCATGGCTTTGGCACGCTTTTGAGCCTCCGCGAAGCGCTCAGTAATGGACTCCACGGCGTTACCAAAAAGGCCGGAGGGAGTCACAGGAGCATTCAGCAGCACTTTACGGTCAGCATCGTTGAGGTCAGCTAGGTTCAACCAAAGGTGCCTCTGAAGGACGACCATAAAACCCATGGCCTTACCCACAGCCTGGGCCGCTCGCTTCGTCGCCATCAGCGCGAAGTCTGTCGCGCCATCTATGTGGTGCGTGATGTGATTTAGCGTGTGGAGTAGGGACTGCCCACAGCAGAGTTAATGAAGCATTGCTGTGGGTAAGTTGCACGTTTTTCGCGGTCTGAGAATTACCATTTATAAGTGTCCAAGACACACAAATATTTGCTTTATTGTGATTGTATCTTTCAATTAATATGTTGGGACTCTGTTAAGCCTTGTTTGGCGTTGAGTGTGTTGCTCAATATTGAGTTATAGCGCGTTTATATTACGAGGCCTGATTGCAATCAATTTGTGTGTTGTCTTGTGTTTTATGTAGAAATGGTTTCTTCTCTCTCTGAATCAGTGAAACCCTATTACACACTGTCTCCATTGTGCAGAAAGCAGACCGCCCAGGCAAGACTGTCACATTGGTGCCGTGAAGTTGTGATGCCGCTGTGTTGCTATGGGTCGTGTCTTCAAACAAGTTGATTGAGATCACCGTGCTGCTGCATAAGGACTGGAAGCGTCTTTCATCATTTGAACAGTTCTTCATCAGTACACAGCCTTTTCATGGTCAAGGGACTCACTTGCTTTATCCTTTTTCGGTCTATCTGACTTTTTGCTCTGCTCATTGATATTGAGTCAATGTTTGTATGTGGATATACTCTCTTTGCACACTTTGTTGCCCATAATGAGTAACGGTAATAGATATTTGCCTGACCAATTTACTCCTGGTCCAGTAGGCAGAGGTAGAGGGGTTTTAGGGTTTCCAATTCCCTTTCAGATGGACAGCCCCGACACTGGCAATAGTAATAGTAGACCTGGTATTACAAGAGGGGTGTGTTCTGTACGAGAGTACGATACAGCAGATATGCAGTCAAATGTCAGTCATAGGTTTACAAGGCGTTTTTTTTTGGGGGGTTTTTTTTAAAATTTTTTTTTTTTTTAAAAGCTTTTTTTTTGCTAGCACTCAACACCTAATGCGGACACGTGTGCCTGATATGTTAGGGCCAGATGACTTTCATGTCCATCAGATTGGTCAATAATTAGCAGATAACATTAGGTCTCATCTTAGTCCTCATAGCTTGGACACTGACACACCAAATAGACAACGCCCTGATGATTATAAAGCTAATAGCCCTTCAAGCTTATTAAATGTATCGCAAAACCAAGTGATTCAGCACAGAAAAGTCAAGGAGCCACCTCCCTTCAGAGGGGATGGCTCTGACACAATTGAAATTGAGGAATGGGAAGATCTCATGAGGACATTTGTTAAAAAGAACAACTTGAGTGCCGATGAACATGTGGAGGAAATCCTTGTGCACCTACGGGGTAAAGCAAAAGATGTAGTCAAATTCTGGATCAGGAACTGTGATTCTGCCTCTACTGTCTGCCCAAATTCTGTCTACAGCCTGCTGCGCAAACATTTCAGTTGTAATCATTACTCACCTGTCCCTCTTGCTGACTTTTACACTACCTTGCCTGAGGAGGACGAAAACCCATACGACTACTGGCTGAGACTCAACAAAGCTGCAGATGTTGCCTCTGAATGCCTGCGAGAGCAAGGTAAAACACTTGACAAGCCCAGTGTTGAAATAGTCCACATGTTTATCAGACACTGCCCAAGTAAAGATTTAGTTTTAACCTTCAGATCCAAACCGATTGACAAGTGGTCAGCCCATGAAGTACAGGCTGTGCTTAATGACTATCAATCTGACTTATCGTTCAAAGCCACCAGTACAGTGCATCGCAGCCAAAGTGAAAGAGTTTCAGTTAACAAGATTGATGTTAATACAGTTCCAGTGCCTGGTCCCTTGGTGTGCGAACAACAGAAAAACACAGATTTCTCTGCTCTAGAGAAGGTCATCGACATGCTTGAGAAAGTCCTGCTGACCAATACTAACAGAACTCAGTCCCGTCCTAAACAGCAGCTTTACACCAGGTTTCCTAGGTTTGAAGGTTTTGATGCTTTGCCATGTGCCATCTGTAACGATGCTGCCCACTCTGCCTTAACACATTGTCGTGAGCATCGACTATGTTTTCAGTGTCAGTCTCCAGGTCACTCCAGACGGTTCTGCCCTAGGTGGAGACAATCGCCTCAGCCCAATCAGGAAAACTGACGGGTCTGTGCATAAGGGAGGTTAGTACAGACCAGATAGAACATCCTCCCATATTTGTAACACATGATTATGAGTCTGTTTATGAGCAGAACAAACCCAGTGTCTCACCTGAGAAAACCGCTGTCTTTCAAGGAATACAAAGAGTCCCTAGAGCTGATTCATTATTTTACACTACTGTATCTGTAGAGCATGGCCCGTCTTTCGCTGCATTACTCGACAGTGCTTCAATGGCCTGCACTCTCAGTGAGGCAGCTGAAGCTAAGTTGCTGGCAAGCGCTTCTACATTGTCAAAGTATTCTGCTGATGATGTCGTGATTATTGGATGCGGTGGTCATCGAGTCACACCAACGGCGATGTATGATTTGTCCGTCTGTGTTTACGGATGTAAAATGATAATACCTGTGCTGATCGTTCCAGGCCAGACAGATGAGATGATCTTGGGCAGTAATGCCATCAAAAGCCTGCTCACATTACTAAAGAATACGGATGACTACTGGAGATTGATCTCACTACCAAGTGGTAATGGAGAGAATGAGAGTCTAGAGTTCATTTCTTTGCTGTCCAACACACAGAGATGGAGAGGTAATCACGTACCTGACAAAGTAGGTACTGTTAAGCTCAAGCACAGTGTGACGCTTGAACCCCAGAGTGAACATCTTGTGTGGGGCAGGCTTCCTGTCGGCACTGCGACATCTGTGGGAAGCACAGTGCTTGTGGAACCCACCCAATCCAAATGTAGCCCTAAGCAGATCATGGTTGGTCGAGTCATTACACCTTTATGGGGCGATGGCTGGATACCTGTGAAAGTTATAAACCCCACAAACAGTGTGTTAACCTTAAGAAGAAATGCAAAAATTGCGGATGTTTCTCCATGCATCGCTGTTGAAGATCTCCCAGAGAGTGACTATATTAAGTCTCAAGTTCAACATTTTCAACACGAGGACAATTCCCAGGAATCTGAAGATGAGATGGTGCGAATCTTGAACGACTTGGGATTGAGAGACTTGGATCTGACTGCATGTGAAGTGTCTTCAACATGGAAAATGAAATTACTCCATCTTGTCAAGAAATATGAGTCCATATTTTCAAGGAACAAAATGGACTGTGGTGAAGCCAAAGACTTTGTACATCGGATCCGTCTGGTAGATGACAAACCCTTTCGTCTACCCTACCGTCGTGTACCTCCTAGCCATTATGAGAAACTGAGAGTAGCGCTGGATGAAATGGAAGAGAAGGGTATAATCAGAAAATCAAACAGCGAGTACGCTTCCCCTCTTGTGCTGGTATGGAAAAAGAATGGTGATCTGAGGATCTGTTCAGATTTTCGGTGGTTGAACGCCAGAACTGTGAAAGATGCCCATCCTCTGCCACACCAGGCCGACGCCTTAGCTGCTCTTGGGGGAAATGCTTTCTTCTCGACTATGGACCTTACTTCAGGCTTCTATAATGTGCCATTACACAAGAGACGATAGGAAATACACTGCCTTCTCATCGCCATTTGGGCTGCATGAATATAACAGAATGCCTCAGGGCCTCTGTAATAGTCCCGCTACGTTCATGCGCATGATGATGTCGATCTTTGGTGACGCGAACTTCACAAGTTTACTGTGCTATCTTGATGATCTCATGGTTTTTGCTCCCAACGAGCAGGTTGCACTTGAAAGGCTGGAGATGGTGTTTTCAAGACTCAAGGCCCACAATCTCAAGCTTTCACCTAAAAAATGTCACTTCTTGAGAAAATCAGTTAAGTTTCTTGGACATGTCATTTGTGAGGATGGTGTTAAGACCGATCCAGGGAAAATAAAAGCCATTACGGATGTTCAAGCAGCAGACTTGATGGACTCTGATGGTGTCACTCCATGTCACAAGAAAATCAGATCATTCTTGGGTATGGTATTATACTACCAACATTTTATAGGGCGATGTTCTGCCAAAGCCAAGCCTTTGTTCGATCTCATCTCAAAAACGGACACGAGAGGCTCTAGAGGCAGGAGGAAGCTTAAATCGAAAGTTACGTGCACCAAGCTCTCACCTACAGACTGGACTGACAAATGCCAGGAGGCATTTCACACCTTGAAGGAGGACCTTCTCACAAGCGTAACGCTAGCACACCCTGAATTCAACCGTGAATTTATATTAGCGATAGATGCCTCATTTGACGGCGTGGGAGCTGTTCTTTCCCAAATCCCTGAGGGTGGCACTATGGCCAGACCACTGGCATTCGCTAGCAAGACACTGTCGCGTTCTCAGATGAATTACCCGACTCACAGGCTAGAATTCCTCGCACTTAAGTGGGCGATATGTGACAAGTTCCATTATTGGTTGAAGGGGCGTCACTTTACAGCTGGATGGACGATAATCCCCTCACCTACATACTCACCAAGCCAAGACTCGATGCCTGTGAGCAACGCTGGGTTGATAAACTAGCTTCCTTCAGCTTTGACCTGAAATACGTACACGGCTCTAAGAACATAGTTGCCGACGCACTGAGCAGGGAACCTTTTGTTCAGTCTAGTGTAAGTCATCGACTTGTAACAGAACCTTACCACTCTTTGCTCAAGCAGGTTAATGGAGTTGTAGATCAAGTAGTTCAAGATTCTTTCCGACTTACCACTAACTGTCAAGTACTAAGTCCTGCTGATGATCCTTCTGAAGCAACGGGAGTAAGTGGGCAAGGTCAGATGACAGCGGGTGCTTTGAGTTCGCAGGATGTAGCTGCAGTATTGGACGCACATTGTTCTGGTGGTGTAGGACTGATGATGGGCGTGGAAACCATTCCACACATCCCTGATGTAGACCAGACTACTGCACTTAATGGGAGCACACTTTCAGCCGCACAAGAACAGGATACCGCTGTGAGTAGAGCACTCTTTTATGTTCGGAGACACAGACGTCCTGACAAGCGTGAACGTGCAAGTGAGCCTCGAACAGCCATAAAGCTTCTTAAGCACTGGAATAAACTTACCATCAAAGATGGCATGCTTTTCAAAGTCAAAAGAGACTGTCACATGAACAAAAAGTTGTATCAATTCATTGTCCCAGATGCCCTGAAACAACAAGTGCTTCATGGTCTGCATGATGCTGCTGGCCATCAAGGTCGTTCCAGGACACTTTCATTGGCCAGACAACAGTTCTTTTGGACAGGAATGGAACGGGACATAGTTTATTATGTGAGGAACAGCATGCGGTGTATTGTAGGCAAGACCCCTGAACCAAAAGATTGTGCTCCTCTTGAGAACATACACACCTCTGAGCCATTGGAACTCATTTGCATTGATTTCTGGTCAGCAGAGCAGGGTGATAACAGGAGTGTGGATGTTCTGGTAGCAACCGACCATTTCACTAAATTAGCCTACGCTTTTCCCTGTAAAAACCAGTCTGCGAAGCAGGTTGCTCATCACTTATGGAACGGTCTCTTCTGTGTTTACGGATTCCCTAGGCGTGTGCATTCGGATCAAGGTCCGAGTTTTGAGAGTAAATTGATGAAGGAGTTGCTGTATATGGCAGGTATTAAGAAATCACATACCACTCCATACCACCCTATGGGAAACGGAATCACCGAACGCTTCAACAGAACCTTAGGGAACATGATAAGATCCTTACCTCTCCAGTCCAAAGCAAAGTGGCCGCTGTCTTTGCAAATGCTGACATTCTGTTATAACTGCACCGTTCACGAGACCACAGGCTTTGCACCTTTCTATCTGATGTTCGGGAGAGTCCCACGTCTTCCCATCGATGTGATGTTTCAACATGTTCTCAGGGATGATACTGTTGTGAAGTTTTCAGATTACGTATCCAGGCTTAAAAGTGACCTTGGTGAAGCTGCAAAAATTGCACAGAAGCACAGTTCTACTGAGTAAGCTCGGCATGCAAAGATCTACAATCGGAAAGTGAAGGGATCACCTTTGACTGTTGGTGACAGAGTCCTTCTGGCGAATCGAGGTGAGCGTGGCAAACGGAAAATTGCAGATAAGTGGGAGTCCAATCTCTACGAAGTGATGTCAGTAAGGTCCCCGATTAATGTCTATTGGATAAGAGACACCGAAACAGGCAGAGAAAAAACTGTGCACAGGAATCTTTTGCTCCCTGTTAACTTTCTGTACAAAGATGATGGAACCGCTTTACCATCTCAGTCTCATTTAATAGATTCAACCTCAGACTTGCCTGATCATCCTGACAGGGATACAAGAACAGCTCATTGGGTTATGCAGTCTGATCAGCCCAACTACCCTGAAAATGACACTGACTCAGAGGCTTTGTCTGAAGTTCAGTGTTCTTTGGATGTCCAGAAATCCAACTCAAAGGCAGACTCTGTTCCCTGTGACAGCTCTGTATCCACTGAACAGGCCAGTGACATTCCACATTTGTTGGATAATGGATTACCTCTTGGCGGTGAGTTAGACCAGATGTCCAAACAGCACTCCTTGGTTACGCCAGTTTTTCCATCTTCACAAGTAGACAATAATCCTGTTCCGGATACAGTTGACCCTGTAGTTTGCACTCAACCAGAACACATTCAATCAGACACAGTCAGAACTAGGGCTGGTAGGACCATTAAACCTCCACAAAGATTGATCTGTGAGATGAATAATCAGTTTGTGCATGATTCATCACCTTCAGTGATTTCTCTTTTTGATGTGGTGAAAAACCTTATTCATGGGTAAATAGGTATGGTTGCGAGTTTGATTTTTGCCATTTTTAGTTGATATTTTCAACTGATCTTTTCAACTAAGATGTATTTTTCAATCCTTGAATTGTGTATGTGAAGAGAGGTGTTTAGGGCATCTCTTTAGTCTATGTTTAGTCTGGATTTCGGTACCGGTCCATTCTTGCATACCCTTTTATGGAGGAATTTTGTAATAGATATTTACGCTGAAATGTGACAAGGTAATTTTCTTGTTTTAGTATTCTTTACCTTTTTCTGGTTCCTGTGTTCTTAAGCTTTCCTACTGTACAGACGCTTCCCCAGTTTAGCATAATTTAAGGGGGGTGCATGTAACGGATTGGAAAGGTATGTTAAATTATTGCATAAATGGGGACAGCGCCATCTATGTGGTGCGTGATGTGATTTAGCGTGTGGAGTAGGGACTGCCCACAGCAGAGTTAATGAAGCATTGCTGTGGGTAAGTTGCACGTTTTTCGCGGTCTGAGAATTACCATTTATAAGTGTCCAAGACACACAAATATTTGCTTTATTGTGATTGTATCTTTCAATTAATATGTTGGGACTCTGTTAAGCTTTGTTTGGCGTTGAGTGTGTTGCTCAATATCGAGTTATAACGCGTTTATATTACGAGGCCTGATTGCAATCAATTTGTGTGTTGTCTTGTGTTTTATGTAGAAATGGTTTCTTCTCTCTCTGAATCAGTGAAACCCTATTACACACTGTCTCCATTGTGCAGGTATGTTGTTAAATGTTTGTGTTAAATTGCTTTATTCAAAATGAGTTACTCAAGTTCTCCGCTAGGTCGGGATGTTTCCCTTAACTGTGAGTTTAATTGTATTGCTCTGTATTTCATTGAGGATCTTCATTCATTGATTTGGGATTTATAATTAATTGAAAATGTGTGTCATCTATATTCAACCTGTTACGACTGAAACACTATACGATCACAAAGTTAAAAATAATTTAAGTGACCGAATTAACAAAAGAGAACTGTTTTCAAATAAACAGGGCAGAGTTAATGAAGCATTGCTGTGGAAATGGTTTCTTCTCTCTCTGAATCAGTGAAACCCTATTACACACTGTCTCCATTGTGCAGAAAGCAGACCGCCCAGGCAAGACCGTCACATAAGCTATTATAGTAATTATTATAAGTAAGCTACGAGGTAGGTAGCAAGATCTTTTTGGCAAAGGTTTTAACATTAAAATTATACGACACCAGACAATCCTTCTTTATATGAAACATGAATTTTATTGGCTAATCTAGATTACATAAAAACCTAACTAAAACACACATACACACAAACATACAGTTTCTTTAGAATGAGAGTTGACGGAGTTGCATGAAGTTTCAAAGTTCTAACTCGTTTGCATGAGTGGTATTCAAATTCGCCTGAGAAAATCACAAAGCAGAGATTTGAGCTTATGTTTACTGCTTAAATTAGCTCGACACCAGTTCAGCAGAGATAAGATTTTGTTCGTTTACTTGCGTTCTGCTTGGTTGACAGCTGAAAAGCTGAGTTGTCTCGTTGCTGACGAAGGCTTCCTGGATGGCTGCTGAGGGAACCCCGGAGCTTTCGGATTGGTCGCTGAGGTGACGTTTGGATGACGTCTTTTCTTTGGGAAAGCCCTCCGGAGATTGGTTGGTCTCTTGATGATGCCAGAAGCTTGAGCAGTTTTGCTACAGTCTGAGTTTGCAAGACTCAGAGTTCTTGGAAGATTGCAAACTTTCACTGAAGTGTTTGAGTTTTAGATGACCGATCACTTTGATGGTAAGCATGTTAGCACAAGTTGGAGTGCTCTTAACACGGCGACAGGCGAAAGCAAGCAAGCAAATCTGTTCTGCATTTGGTTTTTGATCTGCTGGATAAGTCCGTCCCATGACGCGACCTTCCAATCGACTTGTTGCAAGGCGGAGCATGCATACATTAACAAGAGGCTCCAATTTATTATGTGGAGAAAACTCTTTGCGAAGATTTGTTTGATACTTTTATAAAGTTTCCTACTGCGAGTATTGTACATACTTCTCACTTCTCCTTCATACCAAAGTTTCTCACATAAAATAAGCTTCCATTCAAGCTCAAATAACAGGTATTTTGCATACACAATAATCGTAATAGCTAAAAGGACAAGTTATAATGCACAGATTAAGATATCATGGTTTCAATAACGCATCAAACAGGAAGAAATATTATTTGGGAGTATATTGCTCCGATACTTTAAATGATTTTAAATGATTGTCTTATGAATTGTCTTTGTCTGTGACAGGAGAAACGCACGCTTTTCTGGAAAGTAGTAAAAGGATGCGTCCCCTTTTGGAATGCAGGGGGAAAAGGGGAGGTGTCCTGAGGTCATCCTCAAGTCAGAGTTGAGAGTCTGCCAAGTTTCTCCTGCTGGACAGGGAGCTCTAAAATTGTCTCTGTTGTTGACGGGATTATCAATTTATCTGTTAAACGGTCATGAGGTCCGGGCGATTCTGTCGCTGGAACATTTCCAGATACCATGTCTTTGTTCTGTTGTTTATTAGCTGGTTTATTTATGCTGAAGCCGGTCACGAAACACACTGACATTCTGTTGCTTAAACGAGTCTAGATTGGGGGGGGGGAAATTAACATGAGAATAGATGTTAATTTCCAGGTGGAATGCGGAGATTCCCTCGTTCATTTGTGTGATGTTCGCAAATGCCTTACATACACGTGTATCAGAATTTCTCTCTCTTCAATAAACCTAAACTTATATATCATTTCAAACTTTACGTGTTCATCATACCTGTCCTGTGTTGAACTTTTTAATGACAAACTGATCGCCACCTTCATTTTTCACCAGGATCATCTGCTCATCTTCACTCACTAATGTGTAGCCGGGATATTTTATAGCTGAATGTTTGTTGCCCATCTCTGAATATTTCTACAAAGCAATATTTGAGAAGAGAAGGTTATTCCTGTATACACACACACACACACACACCACACAGCCATTAATGTCTAAACCGCTGGCCACAAAAGTGAGTACACCCCTATGTGAAAATGTCCAAATTGGGCCCAAAGTGTCAATATTTTGTGTGGCCACCATTATTTTCCAGCACTGCCTTAACCCTCTTGGGCATGGAGTTCACCAGAGCTTCACAGGTTGCCACTGGAGTCCTCTGAGTCATACAGTTTTATCCTCTTCTCAAGTGTCAGATGCTGATTTTAAGGGCTCCATCACTGACAGACAGATACAGTAATAATCAGGGACACTGTGAACAGGAATCATTTGAAAGAACGAGCAAACCTTTAAAGGAAAGATTTATATGAGTGTTTGAAAATGGGACATGCTGTAAAAGTGCTTATGCACTCATGCTTGGGGTGAATTTTCATTTAATTTTCTCCAAAACTATATAGTTAAATGACTTGAAAATGAATACAGTAATAATCAGGGTGACTGTAAACAGGAATCAACTGAAAGAATGAGCAAACCTATAAAGGAAATATTTTTATTAATGTTTGAAAATGGGGAAATGGTTTTAGTGCCCTGCTAGAATGCACTTTGTTTTTTGGAGTGATTTTGACATTAATTTTCTCCAAAACTATACAATACAATGACTTGCAAATGTATACAGTAATAGTCAAGGTGACTGTGAACTTGAATCAATTGGATAGTACAATAGATTTAACTTGAAAATGAATACAGTATTAGTCAGGATCACTGTAAACAAGTATCAGTGTAAAGGTGATACTTTCATACTAATACAACACAACACACACACACACACACAAACACACACACACACACACACACACATAGACTGTGGTGTACGGAAAGTATTCAGACCCCTTAATTTTTCACTCTTTGTTATGTTGCAGCCATTTGCTAAAATAATTTAAGTTATTTTTTTTTTCCTCATTAATGTACACATATCACCCCATATTGACAGAAAAACACAAGAATTGTTGACATTTTGCAGATTTATTAAAAAAGGAAAAACTGAAATATCACATGGTCCTAAGTATTCAGCCCCTTTACCTCAGTATTTAGTAGAAGCACCTTTTGATCTAATACAGCCATGAGTCTTTTTGGGAAGATGCAACAAGTTTTTCACACCTGGATTTTGGGATCCTCTGCCATTCCTCCCTGCAGATCCTCTCCAGTTCTGTCAGGATGGATGGTAAACGTTGGTGGACAGCCATTTTTAGGTTTCTCCAGAGATGCTCAATTGGGTTTAAGTGAGGGCTCTGGCTGTGCCATTCAAGAACAGTCACAGAGTTGTTGTGAAGCCACCATTATTTTAGCTGTGTGCTTAGGGTCACTGTCTTGTTGGAAGGTAAACCTTCGGCCAAGTCTGAGGTCTTGAGCACTCTGGAGAAGGTTTTTGTCCAGTATATCCCTGTACTTGGCCGCATTCATTCATCTTTCCCTCGATTGCAACCTGTCGTCCTGTCTCTGCAGCTGAAAACACCCCCACAGCATGATGCTGCCACCACCATGCTTTCCTGTTCCTTTAAATCCCACGGACGCAAACCAGTACCCGGGCGAATTTGCGCCAGGATATGTTTCAGCGTTATCATCCTGAAACGGATGCTGCCAAAGCGCTCTGGTGATGGGCCTCCTGAGATCTAGAAACGGCGGAGTACCCCGTCTTTTGGGTACCACGAAATACGGCTGGAAAACCCGCCCCAGCTCGCTGGAAGGACTCGTTCTATCGCTCCTTTTCGAGCAGACGCATACTCTTTGTCTCAGAACAGGCGTTCGGGGGTAGTAAGTTAGGACTGCACCACGCCATTGTGAAACGGGGTGGTCGGCGTCTGAATTGAAGGGTATACCCACACTCTATCACACCGAGTAGCCAGCGCGAGATTCCCGGAATAACTTCCCACGCTCTCAGGAACTGACATAGCGGCTTTTGCGGCTTGGTCGTTGGATGCGCCGGCGAGTGTGTGGGCGGCGGCTCTGCACTGACTGAGTGAGGAGGAAATAGCTATTTCTGTGAGAATGTATGCATTTTTATTGAAAGAACATCCAACACACAAACATTTGAAACCATGAACTTGTGGCGCTTGGGAGCCGGGCCGCTCACGCACTCTCCTCCTCTCTTCAGACCATCAGGACGACGGCTTAGCCGGCGGCGGCGGCGGGCAAGAGTCACGTCGCGGGCTCCTCCGTGGCCGTTGGCGTTTCCCCGGGACCCGAACACCGGACAACACCAAAAACCCGAAACCCCACGCCTTCCTGCGGAAATCCGGCTCCTGGCGAGGAGCAGTAACGTTAGCCGTCACCGCTGCGGACGCTGGCCTGGGGTTATCCCTCCGCTGGGAAGAGCCAGGTGCCGACGAGGATCTGGATCTCGCCGTCTGCTGCTAGAAAGCGCGCCTCGGCATCACGTGACTCATGGCTTTGGCGCGCTTTTGAGCCTCCGCGAAGCACTCAGTAATGGACTCCACGGCGCTACCAAAAAGGCCGGAGGGAGTCACAGGAGCATTCAGCAGCACTTTACGGTCAACATCCTTGAGGTCAGCTAGGTTCAACCAAAGGTGCCTCTGAAGGACGACCATAAAACCCATGGCCTTACCCACAGCCTGGGCCGCTCGCTTCGTCGCCATCAGCGCGAAGTCTGTCGCCGCGCGCAGATCCTAAACGGCCTCTGCCGTGAGGGCTCCGCCCACCGCTGCCTGCAGGAGCTTCGCCTGAAAAACATGCAGCACTGCCATGGCGTGCAGCGCTTGAAGCCGCCTCGCCCATCAGACGCATACGCTTTATTGGCAAGGTGGGCGGTGGTCCTGCACGGCTTTGAGGGGAGGCTGATGTCTGAGCCTAGGGTCTTGGCTACTGCAGGACACAGGTGCGCAGCGACGGTCTCCTCGACTGGGGGAGAGCGCACGTACCCGTGGGCCTCCGCCCCATCCACGTTGGAAAAAATGGCCTGTGTGGAAGAGTGGACGCTCGCTGATTGGGGCGCAGACCATGTTTTCACCATCTGCTCATGCACGTCGGGGAAAAAGGGGACCGAAGTCCTCGAGTTAGCTTTCCGGGTGGACCTGAAATACCAGAAGTCAAGCTTACTCCTGGCAGGCTCCTCAGGAGGACTCCAGGTAAGCTCCAACTCCTGGACAGCCCTTGACAGAACCCTCATGAGCTCCTCCTGGAGGTCTGGGGGCCCCATGCTGTCCGGCTGATCGGACACCGATCCCGCCCAATCCTCCCTCTCTGAGGCCGAGATGGACATCGAGTCATCCCCTTCCTCCTGGCTAAAGGATACAAACTCCGCGACGTTGGAAGGAGGGCTGAAGCAGTCCTCGGGGAGTAAGACCGGGGAACGGGGTGACCTTTGGGGTTGGTGGAGCGACAAGACGACTCTCCCGTCACCGGGAGGGCCCACCAGCCCCACTGCTGGCTGCAGTGGGCCTCATCCCGAATAGGCCGTGAGCCACATCGCGGTGGGTCCGGAGCACGCGGGCCGGAAGGTCTGCGCAATGCCCGCAGTTGGACTCGTCCAGCGCCGCCTCGGCGTGGGCCAGGCCCAGGCAGGCGACGCAGCAGTCATGCTGATCCGGCGGCTCTATCGGTCCCACGCAGATCTTGCAGATTGTTGCCATAGTGAATTCAAAAGGTGAAGTAGAAGATTCTGACGTAATTGTCGCGTGCACCGCATTTTATACTGCCGCTCGATCTCGTCAGTATTTGCATGCGATTTGCGTACTTCGCGTCAATTGGCCAGTCATTGGACTGGCGGGAGCCAATAGGACTTCAGGAAAGGTTGGAAGGGAAGGAGTTACCATAACGGAGAAATATCTCGTGATGTCGTGACAAGCTCGAGAGGGAATCAATCTAATATGCTGATTTGCTGCGCAAGAAACATTTCTGATAATTATCAATGTTTTAAACATTTGTGCTGCTTAATATTTTTATGGAAACCATGATACATTTACATTTTTCAGGATTCTTTGATGAGTAGAAAGTTCAAAAGAACAGCATTTATTTGAAATATAAATATTTTGCAACATTATACGCATCCTTAAAAAAATATTCTTAAAAAAAAATGAATAATAAAATAAAATACTGACCCAAAACTTTGGAATGCTAACATATGTGACCCTGGAGCACAAGGCTCAATTTTCGTATGACATGTAGAATTATCTGCAAGCTGGATAAATAAGATTTCCATTGATGTATGTTTTGTTAGGATAAGACAACATTTGGCCGAGATACAACTATTAGAAAATCTGGAATCTGAGGGTGCAAAAAAATCTAAATATTGAGAAAATCATCTTTAAAGTTGTCCAAATAAAGTTCTTAGCAATGCATATTACTAATCAAAAATGAAGTTTTGATATATTTATAACTGTAGGACATTTACAAAATATCTTGATGGATCATGATCTTTACTTAATATCCTAATGATTTTTGGCATAAAAGAAAAATCAATAATTTTGACCCATACAATGTATTTTTGGCTATTGCTACAAATATACCCCAGCGACTTAAGACTGGTTTGGTGCTCCAGGGTCACATTTGTAAAATAACGCAGTTTTACACAGACCCCAAAGTGTCTTCATGCAGTGCCATGGTATAATGATATAATTTTGCTGAATGCATATTTTGTATCAAATTAATATGAAATAAAAAATATATATATACTACTGAAGACACATTTGTGGTGACAATTCCCATTCACACTCTTCTTCAGCTTTATGCTTTTGTACTCAGTGTACCTATTAAACAACAGTTATTGCATGCATTAATGCATATATAAACATTATATACAGCGTTGTGTAGTATAAAGCACACAAATAAGAAGGTTTGAGTTCAAAGTAGAGTTTAAAGCAACACAGCATAAATCAAGCGTAGCGTTAATTCTGGCAGGTCACGTTTGTCAATCCAGCATCAACTGACTCTCAGCTGATCCCCGTCTACCAACAGGGATACAACACCAATCACAGCATCCATATATAAGCTCCTTCAGTATTATTAGCAGCTTCACATTGCTCAATAGCTAATAAAGTGGTGAATTCGGCAGCCAAAAACCCCATCATCTCACTAGGAATTGTGCAATCGGGAATTTAGCGAGATTAATTTGTTTCCCCTCATGGACTTCACCTAAGATTATTTCAAGTTTGTGAACTCGAACACGTGAATTCACTTCATTGATCATAAGTTAGCATTGCTTCTCGCATCGCTGCATTATTGGCATGAACTCCATGAGTTATACTAATGTAACTGACTCAAGAACAAGTTCAGATGGGATCTGCGCTCCTCGCATGAAGAAGGAAATCAAGAGATCAAGCATCCACGTCACAGCTGGATATGCTTCATTCTCCATTATCATCTCTGAATGTCTTAAAGCTAAGCTAAGTTCCTTTTTAATGCTCTCAGGTTATTGGCAACATGTTTGTTGCTAAGTCTATCCATGTTGCTTAGGCTTATTTAGTTGTTTTCAGTAAAATGCTCGTGCTAGGCTTATGTGATTATATTGGTATTATTGTGCATATTATCTGTTGTCTGTCTAAATCAGCATACTATCATCTCAAAAACATTGCAAGAATTAGATGTTTTGTTTCAAGTTCAGGGCTTGCAAAATTTCAAAATCCCTGGTAGCGCTTCGGGCAGGTATTTTTCTTGGTAGCCCACAATTAATTTTGTAACTAGCCTAAGTATAAATTATATTGACTGAACTACACTGTGGACAAATCAGCATTGTATTTTTTTTGTTTGTATTTTCTTTAAATGACAAGTCAAGCATGTAGGGGTGCAGCGGATCACAAATATCATGGTTTGGATCATTACGGGTTTTGAGTTACAAATCAGATTTTATTTATTTTTTTGCTGAGCAAATTTTTTATTTATTAATTTAAGTTATTATTTAAATATCACTTTAAGTACTTTAATACCACAACAAATACTAGTAGCATAACTAATAAAGGTTAATCATCTCACATATGACTGACCCTTTATAAGTAAAAGTACTCAAGATGTGTGTGCGAGCATGTGTGTGTGTGCGCGCTTAGTTCCTGTTTCCATGTGAGTGTATCAGTGTGCCCAAGGTCTAGTTCTTGTTTTGTGAAATGGGTCCACGATGAGCACATAACGAAAGGCGAGTCATCAGGCCCTTGTAGGGTATCAGACTGAATCAGACAATTTAAGATTTGATCAAGAACATGGTTGAAACACGAGGAGCCGAATTCCACAGAAAGGCCCAAAATGACAGGATGTTTGTAAATCAGATCCTAGTGCCAGCCAGTCTGAAGCAAGCCTAACCAACCAACTAGCAGCTTTGAGCAGCTCACAGCATTAAAACAAAAGAACACATTGATAGTTCAACTCAGGAAGGGGTTTGTCAAATGTGGGGCAAGTAACCAAGATTAATGGTCAAAGACACATCAAGTCATGACTATCACATGAGGAAAATCATTAGTAGAAACTACAGTGGGTGGTTTCCCCCACCTAGAAGACAAAGACCAGACTGAGATTCCTTAGGAGACCTTTTAACCTCTCTGGTCTTCACAGAACATGTCCTTATGTCCACAGAAACTGTTTTTTACAGACGTAGATGCACCAAAATTAACTCAAAAGGACTTATAAACGAATATCAGTCCATTGCTTAACTCCATATCATGTATGTAACCCACACATCTGACTATCATGTTCTAATCACTTATTGTGTATGTCTTTTTAATAACTATTGGATAGCTAAAGGGTTCATATTCATGTTTAGTATGTGTGTTTGAATCTTCTTGCTTGCAATGTTTCTTCCAATCAATTCTTTGTCAAATGTATCATATTCTTGTTATAGAAATCATGTCCAAAATTATACTCTGCAAGAGCGGGAAAATTCGGACCATGTGACTGATAAGATAACATGCTGATTTATGAATTGGGAGGAGAAATATAGCAACACCTGAGCTAAGACAGTGTCTAATTGGTCAAAACACCAGTTGGGATGTGTCCAAAAACCTGGTTTAAATACTCAAGACACCATCAAATAAAAATTTAATTGTAGTCATGCTTTTAGCTTTTAGTCATCACTTTTAGCCATGCAGCTTTTTAGCTTCTAGCTTTTTAGTCATGCTTTTTTTTAGCTTTTGCATTTTAATCTTTGCTTTTTAGCACTCTTTGAGCGTGCTCTGTCTTACACGCCAGCTGCTCCTCCCAAAACCATGAGGAGAAACGGCACCTAGTCTCGTCAAACTTGACTTCTATTCCTCTACTTTAATTGATTTTATTTTCCATTGAGAGTTTGTGTTCTGAGTTAAGTTTTGCCGCAACAACGTGTCTCCAAGATGACTGCCTCAAAACTTCAACCAGCCCACAACTCCACATCTTCAGCCAAAGCCCAACCACTGGCTTCCCAAGACATCGCTTCAATGACTACTGAACTTCCAGCCAATCAGCAAACCGAGCCGGTGGATTTGGTCAGTCGTACTTTTAAAAACATTTTAGTTTTGCTATAGTAAATCTACATATTCACACTCACATTCACATTGAGCAGCTGCAAGCGCGTGAGGCTGTCATGGCAACCACATACATTGCACGCAAATTACAGCTGCACTTCTATTTTTCCACACTAAACTTAGCAATAAACATGTTTTAGGTTTAATAAGATCACTTTTATCTGATTGTCCGGTTCCGGAGTCATTAAAGCACGGCACTGAGTTTGCGTTGTCTCAAGTGTAGCGTCTGGACCAATCAAACAATTTTTCATTTGATTTAACAAATACTCTGTAACACACCTCAGTTAACAAGCCATATGAGGACTCATGAACCCTTCCCCCCGAAATGCGTAACACACCAGGAAGCCGAACAGGCACCTGGTTCCATGGCAAAACCAGGATATCATGGTTATGGCTCAAAGGAGTGCAAGAGAGAGACTCTCACTGCATTTTCCATAGGAAGAGACACAATGCAAAGTAGAAATGGACTTTTCTACTAATTAATTCATAGGAAAACCTTTCTTTAAATGAACACACATATCCTTCAGGTCATTGAGTATGTTGTCTTTGATATTTTTAGACAATTCTATGAATGCTTATGATGGAACCCATTCCTGTCATCATACCTATATGTAATCCTACCATGTTTAGTATCTATGAATTCGCCTTCTGATGATCTAAACGAGCGTGTATATTATATGTTGGTACATAGGCAAGATATTAGTGTCCTGAGAATCTTTAGTAATTTCGTTCAAGTTCCATTTGCAAAATTACCATGCCCTCACACAAAGGGTTATAAAAACTCCCCAGCTTTGCAACCTCCCGCTTGGAACATTTCGACTTTCTCATTGGACAAGCCCATCTTAGAGGCGTGAATCTTCTCAGACCTTAAAGGCCTCACTTCAGTGACCCGCAGTTGGTGGTTTGGTTGATTCGAGAAGATGAAGATGTGAGCAACGCTCCAGGACACCAAGATTCTCTGACGCAAACCGGTTCATGAGGCGGCCTACCGAGGCCGAACACTCAATCTACGGTCTTGCTAGATGCTCAGGTGAGCGGAGGCCTCAGCAGAATGACCCTCTAAGTGCGAGGAGGCCAAACCGGCTCAACCAAAAAAAAATGGACTACCAGGGCGGCCGAAACGGGCCGTAAACTTGATGTCACCATCTAGGTGGGGCTCCAGTGAATGGTCTAAGCGAGACTAACTATCAAGTCGGCCCCACAGAGGAACCGAATCCGAAACACTTGAGTACAGGTCTACCAGAGATCAGGTGATGGAGGGCCTCAGCCCGAATCAACCCTCTAAGCGAGAGGAGGCCAAACCTACTCAACATAATGACTGTTTATCAAGGCGGCCCCACAGAGGGCCGAATACTTGATTACACTGTCTAACCAGAGCTCAGGTGAGCGCAGGCTTCAGCAAAATGACTCTCTTCTAGCAACACTCAATCCTGGTAGTGGAACTCTTAAGAGTGGAGGTCTCAGCATAATGACTCTCTAAAGTGAGAGGTGACCTAGCTACACTCAATGCCAGAGGCAGTTAGAGAAGCACAAAAAGAGCCTAAATATTCATTACTGCCAAATACGGAGTTCTGAAGAGTTGAGGCTTCAGCAGAATGACTCTCTAAAATGAGAGGAAGCCTAAGAACACTCAGCCCTAGTTGAGGAGTTCTTAAGAGTGGAGGTCTCAGCGGAGACCTGACTACACTCAATGCTAGAGACAGTTAGCAAGGCTCACAATAGAGCCTAAAAGTACTGCCTAAGCAGAGCTCTGAAGAGCGGAGACTCAGCAGAATGACTCTCTTAAACAAGAGGAAGTCTAACAACACTCAACCCTAATTGAGAAGCTCTAAAATTGGAGGTCTCAGCATAACGACTCTCTAAAACGAGAGGAAACCTCACTACACTCAACACTGGAGACAGTTAGTGAAGCTCAGAAGAAAGAGCCTACCCATTAATACTGCCTAAGCGGAGCTCTAGAGAGTGGAGGCTTCAGCAGAATGACTCTCTTAAGTGAGAGTAAGCCTAACAACACTCAGCCCTAAAAATGAGGTCTCAACATAACAACTCTGTAAAACAAGAGGAGACCTGACTACACTCCATGCTAGAGACAGTTAGTGAGGATCACGATAGAGCCTACATAATAATAGTACTGTCTAAGCGGAGCTCTAGGGAGCGGAGTACACTGCATAACGACTCAAAAGCTAGAGTACTGAGCTAGGAGTACTAACCATGCTCCTAAGTGCCGAACAGAGCTCTAGGAGCAAGCACTCAACATAACAACCCTCTAAAGCAAGGGGAGTGCAATCATCCACCCTTAAGGATCAGCATACTCAGTACGAAGACCCTCAAGTGAGGGGAGTACCAGACTCAAGAGCAGCTGATCAGGGAGGCTCACAGAGAGCCTCACAACCTGAAATAACTGCAAACAAAATACTAGGGAGCAGAGTGCTCAGCATAACTCTCTAGGCGGGAGGAGCAAAACCCATGCTCAACCTAAATCCAATAATTTAGATATCAGAGGTTTTCGGCATTGAACTACAATCGATATCTCACATTATACACAGCTCCTATTCTGTAAAATAAATAGAAACAAAAAAAGGAATTCTGAAAGTGAAAGCACTCCTCATCAGATTCCTTCCATGCCCTGCCTACTATCTCCGTGATCGGTCTGACTAACTGCCTCGGCAGCCGCAAGACCTGAAATGCGGGTGAGAGGCGCTCAATTATCAAAGAGAATCAAGCATACTTCAAGGCATCAAGGCATTCTCAACACGATCACATCTCGCAGTGTGGCTATATCTACTTCGAGAGCCAAACACACTCTGTTCAAACACTAAGTTCCCTCAGGAATCAGGCAAGAACAGAAACCACCGCGAATGCATCGCATTAAGCTCGTTCAACTCCCTGGAGAGGCGAACGCGCTCGCGCAAACGCTGACAAAACTCGAGTACAGACCTCTGCTCTAGTAGTCTTCTTGTTCGCGTTCTTGTTTACTTCATAGGCTGCCACGTGCCAATGTCAAGTTCATTGTCGTTTTTTCATTCATGCTTCAGACACCGGTCACGCTGAAGGCGTTCCACTAGCGCCTCCCTTTCGAAAGGGAACTTTGCTTTATTTTTTTGTAGATGTGATGCTGTGGAATATGATAGACATTTGGAAACAGAAGACACAATATATTTTACCTGTACTATAATTTTTTCATTAATAACTGCTTGGAATGGCAGGGACAGAAGCACACAACTCACACTTACACTCACACTCTTACATACTGAGCACATACATAGTGAGCACTTTTCCTTTGCCGAGATAATCCATCCTCCTCACAGGTGTGGCATATCAAGATGCTGATTAGAAAGCATGATTATTGCACAGGTGTGCCTTAGGCTGGCCACAATAAAAGGCCACTCTAAAATGTGCAGTTTTACTGTATTGGGGGGTCTGGGGGGTCCGAAAACCAGTCAGTATCTGGTGTGACCACCATTTGCCTCACGCAGTGCAACACATCTCCTTCGCATAGAGTTGATCAGGTTGTTGATTGTGGCCTGTGGAATGTTGATCCACTCCTCTTCAATGGCTGTGCGAAGTTGCTGGATACTAACACACTATCACTAACACAGATTTAGACAGATTTGTGAACAATATTTGAGGTAAATAGGCCTTTTGTGTACATAGAAATATTCTTAGATTCTTCTTTGAGTTCAGCTCATGAAAAATGGGGGCAAAAACAAAAGTGTTGCGTTTATAATTTTGTTCAGTGTATGTTCTCTGACCTCTTATCACCCCATCTTAGTGTGGAGGAGACGGTTAATATTTTTTTATATATTAAACATTTGTAATGCTTGGATACATTAGATCAGGTGGTGCCTCTAAGGCAGGTGCATAGAAAGCACAAATCAGCTCCATGGTTGAATGAACATATCAGGTCCCTAAAAAGGGAATGTAGAAGATGTGAACGAAAATGGAAGAAAGTTAAGTTACAAATCTCTTACGAAATGCTGAATGAAACGCTGTCTAAATTTCAACGAGCTGTGAAATTTGCTAGGACAAGCTACTTCACAAATATTATTGAGAAAAATCTCCAAAATCCGAGAGTTCTTTTTTCAACGATTGACTCTGTTCTGAACCCTAAATTAGAGGTGTCTGCCGATACATCTGTTGAATTATGTGAAAGCTTTTTACAATTCTTTGTCGGTCGAATATCATAGGTTCAAAATAATATACAGTGGGGCAAAAAAGTATTTAGTCAGCCACCAATTGTGCAAGTTCTCCCACTTAAAAAGATGAGAGAGGCCTGTAATTTTCATAATAGGTATACCTCAACTATGAGAGACAAAATGAGAAAAAAAAATCCAGAAAATCACATTGTAGGATTTTTAAAGAATTAATTGGTAAATTCCTCGGTAAAATAAGTATTTGGTCACCTACAAACAAGCAAGATTTCTGGCTCTCACAGACCTGTAACTTCGTCTTTAAGAGGCTCCTCTGTCCTCCAATCGTTACCTGTATTAATGGCATCTGTATCAGTATAAAAGACACCTGTCCACAAACAGTCACACTCCAAACTCCACCAATGGCCAAGACCAAAGAGCTGTCAAATGACACCAGAAACAAAATTGTAGACCTGCACCAGGCTGGAAGACTGAATCTGCAATAGGTAAGAAGCTTGGTGTGAAGAAATCAACTGTGAAAATGGAAGACATACAAGACCACTGATAATCTCCCACGATCTGGGGCTCCACGCAAGATCTCACCCCGTCGGGTCAAAATGATCACAAGAACTGTGAGGAAAAATCCCAGAACGAACGGGGGGACCTAGTGAATGACCTGCCGAGAGCTGGGACCAAAGTAACAAAGGCTACCATCAGTACACACTGCGCCGCCAGGGACTCAAAATCCTGCAGTGCCAGACGTGTCCCCTTGCTTAAGCCAGTACATGTCCAGGCACGTCTGAAGTTTGCTAGAGAGCATTTGGATGATCCAGAAGAGGATTGGGAGAATGTCATATGGTCAGATGAAACCAAAATAGAACTTTTTGGTAAAAACTCAACTTGTCGTGTTTGGAGGAGAAAGATGCTGAGTTGCATCCAAAGAACACCATACACCATACCTACTGTGAAGCATGGGGGGGTGGAAACATCATGCTTTGGGGCTGTTTTTCTGCAAGGGACCAGGACGACTGATCCGTGTAAACGAAAGAATGAATGGGGGCCATGTATCGTGAGATTTTGAGTTAAAAACCTCCTTCCATCAGCAAGGGCAATGAAGATGAAACGTGGCTGGGTCTTTCAGCATGACAATGATCCCAACACACCGCCCGGGCAACGAAGGAGAGGCTTCGTAAGAAGCATTTCAAGGTCCTGGAGTGGCCTAGCCAGTCTCCAGATCTCAACCCCATAGAAAATCTTTGGAGGGAGTTGAAAATCCGTGTTGCCCAGCGACAGCCCCAAAACATTACTGCTCTAGAGGAGATCTGCATGGAGGAATGGGCCAAAAAAACAGCAACAGTGTGTGAAAACCTTGTGAAAAACGTTTGACCTCTGTCATTGCCAAAAAAAGGGTATATAACAAAGTATTGAGATTAAATTTTGTTATTGACCAAAAACTTATTTTCCACCATAATTTGCAAATAAATTCTTTAAAATCCTACAATGTTATTTTCTGGATTTTTTTCTCAATTTTGTCTCTCATAGTTGAGGTATACCTATGATGAAAATTACAGGCCTCTCTCATCTTTTTAAGTGGGAGAACTTGCACAATTGGTGGCTGACTAAATACTTTTTCCCCCCACTGTACAGCAGTGTACATATGTGCCTTTGACTGCACCAGAAACCCCTGCTATGCTATCTGAATTTGAGCCTATCTCCATATCCACTGTTAATGACATTGTTTCTAAGCTGACATTTGCTCCTCAATACATTATTCCGACATCTAGGTTAAGGCAAATCATCGAAACGGTCGGTCCATATATAGTTTCTATAATAAATAAAAGTTTTATTTCCGGGATCGTGCCCGATTACTGTAAACACGCTGTAGTTCAGCCCTTACTGAAAAAAAGAAAATCTGGATAAAAGTGTTCTCTGCAACTATAGACCAATCTCTACATTTCTATTTCTGGCCAAGATTTTAGAGAAAAGTGTTCTTATTCAACTGGAGTCATTCCTTGATGAAAATTATATTTGTGAAGTATTTCAGTCAGGTTTTAAGAAGCATCATAGCACAGAAACAGTATTACTGAAAGTTTTTAATGATATTGTTTGGCAACCGATCAAGGGAATATGACTGCACTTTTGCTTTTAGATCTTACAGCAGCATTTGACACAATTGACCATCATATTCTCATCTCACGACTTGAAACATGTGCTGGCATCTCTGGAAATGCCTTAAATTGGTTGAAATACTATTTGTTAAATAGAAGTTTCTCTGTTGGTATGGGTGAGTGTACATCAGTTCCATCACCTTTATCATGTGGTATTCCTCAAGGGTCTGTGTTGGCACTGCTTCTCTTCTCTCTCTATATGCTCCCATTAGGTTTGATTCTGCATAAATACAGTGTGTCCTTTCACTGCTATGCAGACGATACACAATTGTATGTACCATTTAAGTCAAATGATTCTACTGCCATGGAAAGATTGTTGGCCTGTCTGAATGATGTCAAGGCATGGATGTCTGTACATTTTTTTAGCCTAAATTAATTAAAAAACAGAATTGATTATTTTTGGTCCCTCTGAACTGAACTTTTTAGTGCACTAAAATTCTACAAGCGGATCAATTAAATTGTCAGAATGAGTTTTTTCAAATTGAGGATGATCTCTCAGATTAAGTCTTTTTTATCCCAGAAAGATTTGGAAAAAGTTATTCATGCGTTTATCGTCTCAAGATTAGATCACTACAATTCGCTATATTATGGTGCTCAAAATAACGTTTTAGACAGACTGCAGATGGTCCAAAATGTGGCTGCAAGAATGCTCACAGGCACTTGTAAATTAGATCATATTACCCCAGTGTTAAAATCATTGCATTGGTTGCCTGTTTCTTTTAGGATTAATTTCAAAAGTGTATTGTTTGTATTTAAACCTCTACATGGCTTAGCTCCATCTTATATTGCTGATCTAATTCAGGAACAAAAGCCAATAAGATCCCTACGATCTCAATCACAGAAACTTTTTGTTGTTCCTCGGTCTAAGATGAAATCTAGAGGAGATCGCACGTTTGCGGTCGCTGCCTCTAAATTATGGAACAGCCTGCCGTTATATATTAGGGACGTACCGACGCTCTGTCAGTTTAAAAGCCACTTGAAAAATTGTTTTTTTATGATAGCGTTCGAACATAGATAAGTGCGAAGGTTGCTAGTACCATATATGCCTCTTCTGATCCTAGTTAAGATGTATTTTGATTGTCTTTTTAAAGTTTTTTTTTTATATTACTTATATAATTATATGGATGTGATCCCTTTTAAAAAGTTGTCTTCTGCTCATTGTGTTACTGTTTGTACAGCACTATGGACAACGTTGTTTTATTCAGTGCTTTAGAAATAAATTAAATTTGAATTTCTTCACGGAAAATGAGCCAAGGCAAATGAGTCTGAGTTTGAAAAAAATAATAAAATATATTATTTTGATACTTTTGATAAAATGACCTGAACACCATACAAGGGTTAAAGCAGGTTTGATTTTTTTTTTCGGTAACACTTTATTTTGATAGTCCACTTTAGACATTCTATTAACAGTAAGTAACTTTGCAACTACATGTCAACTAGTAGTTAGTAGCGTATTAGTAGACTGTCGCTTAATATCTTCTAACACTCTTTTGTCCAACTTATTCTACTAACCCTAACCCTACCCTAACAGTCTACTCTGAGAGATAGTAGACATGTAGATGCAAATTAATGAGAATTAGTTGACATGTAGTTGACATGTAGTTACAAAGTTACTTATAGTTAGTAGAATGTCTAAAGTGGACTATCGAAATAAAGTGTAACCTTTTTTTCTTATCAGTCTGTATTCACAGTAATTTCACTATCCACTCGGTTCACTTAGAGGTGTGCACACTGCCAGAGAGCTGTGTGAGATCACTACTTGCTTTTGTGGGGGTACATAGAGGTGTTTTTTGGTCAACTTGTTTAGTTTCTATAGGTTTGTAAAATTCTAAAAGCTCTTCATTCCAAAGATACTACAAGCTAGTCTGTGTATTCAGTAGGTGTAATGTATTGTAAATTGCTTCAGAAGTATTGTAAGTATTACAAACAACAACAATAAAACAGTGCATTGACAAAAAAAGGGAAATTTACTTTTGGTACTTAAGTTTACAGTTTGAAAAGTTGTTTTATAGATTTGAAATGTGCTTGAAATTTGAATGCCTTTTTTTAATGCTTACAGTGTGGTTTAAAAAAAAGTCATTTTTTATTATGAAAAATAACCTTAATGAAAGATGTTGTGAATCCCTAGTGCATCATGACAGAAGTGCACGTGAGGGATTGGCATCCAAAAATGACAGCTGTCTGGCATTTTTCTCAAAATGCAAAAATGAGACCTCTGAGTTTGCACACACCTTTTCAGAGCCGTCATTTTCTGTCGTGATGAAGGAGTGAATGATAAAGTTCATCTTCACACAGGTGAGTAAATGTTAGCTGGATAATGAGACTCTCTATTCATATACACTCCTGAACAAAATCTTAAGACATTAATGCAAAACATTACAAGTATTCGCATTTCACACTGGTGGATCGTAACCAGGTTGTAAGTACTGCTTCAAAATGCCAAAAGAAGAAATAGGAGCAAGAGACAAAAAAAAAAGGAAATTTATTGAAAACTGCATTTAAACTCAAACAGGCTGTTCATCAACTGATCAACAAAATTCATCTTTGCCTGTACAATAACAACTGCTTAAATTGTGTTGAAATTGTTTGATAAATAAAATGATGAATATAGAAATATGATGAAAAAAATAAAATGATACTTTTAAATATGACACTAAAACTGGCAGTATGCTAGGTGGCGGCAAATCCAGCACAACAGTATCAAAATAAATCACATTAGAAATACGTTATTAGAAATAAGAAATAAACCAAATTAGAAATAAGCCACTCAAATTCTCAGGTGCAACATATGCGAGAGCTTCAGTGTCTGTTGTGTATACATCAGTGGACCTAGAAATAAATGGTACATATTATGTTCATCATATGAACTAGATGCGTTATTTATTGCATTGTACTATTGTACTACAACACTAGCTAATACTACAATCAAAACGTTTATCTGTGATTAAAGAACAAATTCTCAATTATCTGTGTTTGGGGTCTCAGAGTTTGGGTTCAGTGCGTCTCGTAGCCTATCCAGAATCGTCTGGAGCTCCTCTGAAGTCTCTTTTATTTTTGTCACAAATTTCATGGTCTCAGATTTCAGCTCTTCTGCTTGTTGAGTGTTTGAAGGCAGCAGGTTTGTTGTGTCATTGTTATTTGGTGTCCGGTCATTCAACCCAGTGGTTTGGTTGCTGGTGGATTCTTGACGACTCGATTTTAAAACGTAATCTCTGCGGATGTTATGGATTTCTCTGGAGTCGAGAAAAACGAAAAATACGTCAACAGCTATGAAAAGTGCAGATAAAACCCCTGTAGCTGCTTCAGCCACACGAATTGCTCTTGCAGCCTGAGCTGCAATTTTCCCTATGTTTAGGACTTGAGTTAAACGAAGAAGCTCCGGGATTCCTCCCAGTCCTCGTCCAAGTCGAGCTCCCGCTCTCATCCTGGATCGTGCATTGGAAAGTGACCCACTGCTTGTTGAAAACTCATTTTGTAGCGTTTCCACTGCTGTTGAGATGCTTTGGATGCAGCATATAATGGAGGTAATTTTCTCCTGGAACTCTGTTAAGATCATTTTAATCTTTTGTCTGTTTGTTTGCTGGTTAACCATGTTTGTTATGTTGCTGGCACCAGCTGTTATTCCACCAGCTACTGCCGTACCGATTCCCACACCGGTCACTATCAGAGAGGCTCCAAGAGTGAACGGAGTGAGAATAAGTCCAACTATAGATGTGATTCCTCCAGCCAGACCTACTACACCTCCTGTGAGACTGCTGACGGTTGTGTTGAAGTGGACCGTCTCCAAACCATCGGCCAGGTTTCTCATTACATCTAGAGTCTTATAAAGCTCATCAATAGTTTGTATGCTCTGAAAAATTACCAAATGGTTAAAATCAATGCCTATGTCTTAAAAACTGACTTTCTCATTTCATAAAAGTAAATTGTAAACATTAGTAAATTAGCTTACCATTGTATGAAGGTGTTCAATGATAAAAGGCCTCATCAAGATCTCATTGACAGATGGCCGGTGCTCTGGATCCTTCTGAAGTGTGTCTTTCACAAGCTGACGAAGATCCTCAGAAAAGGTGTTGGGAAGAGCTTCGTAGGAGCAGGTGAGTATCTTTGTGACAATCTCAACTGGGTCTCTTGCTTTAAACTAAGAGGAATAATGATAAGAGTTAACCAGTTTGTGGGATCTTAAAATAATGCATCAGTTCATACAACAACAACAAAAAAACACTTGTATGCCTATTGAGACAAAACAACCACCCATCCAACCACTTGAAAATATAATGTAATATTGTATAGATTATTGACTTTATACTGTTTTTTTTGTGTGTGAAATTATTGTACAATAATATCAATTTTACCAGCTAGATAACTTGTATGAATGATATCAAATGGTACAGTCTTGGCCTTTCTGAAAGCTTTACATTTCTGCAATATATTACAAACTCAATGCATTAAGTTATACGAAGGATTAAATTGAACCAAAATTCTTACCGCACACTTCAGCATGCACAGCTCATAGATGACACATCCCAACCTCCAAATTTCACTGAAAAAGAAAGTGAATATTATAAAGGATTTTCAATGCTTTGATTTGGAATATTCATATAGCAAGTTAATGTTGCAGTTCTGATATTACGTTTTCCCATCATACAGTCTGCCACTCAAGTTTTCAGGTGCAACATATGCAAGAGCTTCAGTGTCTGTTGTTTGTGCATCAGTGGACCTGGAAATAAATGGTACATATTATGTTCATTATATGAACTACATGCATTATTTATTGCTGAAGGGTGTGCAATGCATTATTTTGAAGTACAGCTGCTCAATACCATTCATTAATCTCTCCAAACTCTCCCAGACGAATGATACCACATGCAGTGAAAAATAAGCTCTGTCAAAAGAAAACACATATTTTATATGTTTGTGGCCACTGGGAAAGAGTGGATTGCAATAAGAGTTAGTAACATCAGTCAAAATCAAACTATTCATACAGCCTCCAACTATTACATGGCAACATCTGAAATAAAATCCATTAATTGCAGACACTTTATTACTAAGACACTTCAGGCTCTCTATCGATCTCTGTGGTTGAAACATAAAAATACAAGTAATTTGCAAAGGAACTTAATTAAATGTTTTAATAAGTTGCGCCTCAACACTGGTCACTGATAACAGCAAATCTGCATTTTTGTAGGCTTACCGGGGTAAAACAAGAAAATTATACAATGGGATTTTTTTTCCTTTACCATGTATTTTCTTTAATATATAACCGTACATAAATCAGTTTATCAGGTTACATTTTATACTTGTATTTTTATTTAGTGTTATCTAGAATTGATTTTCCAATACTGTCAGAAGTAGCTTTCAGACTCAATGAACTGAGTTACATTTGTACCTTGGGCTGCAGGTTTTTATGGAGGATCTGTTGATCATGCAGGTGCTTTAATGCCATGCAGATCTTCACAGCCCAGTCCAGAATCTGTAAATCAATAAAATGTGAATTTATAAATCAGAAAGCTTTGCAACAGTTTTGTACTTTTAACACATTCATTTTTATGATTAGTTTGAATAGAAAAAGCATCCAACATCCCATTGAATATTATCTGCATGAAGAGACTTATCACCAATGTTTTTTAATGCTTGTATTGCAGTGGTAATACTTCCTAACTACTGCTTTTCTGACCTGGCATGATAACCATGTTTCAATTTTCAACATGCTGTGAGTTTAAACAGTGGGTTATGTTGGGAACTAGTAAGTCATGGGTTTTACTAGCAGTTAATAGTATCATTATAGTATTAAATGGTGATGGTTTTAAATTTTACTATCTTTAAATCTGTAAAAAAAATACTGTACCTCATTCTCAGAAAATGTATCGGCTGCCTGTATTTTGAGTTTGATTTTCTGAGCAAGATCTCCACCCTCACAGAGCTCCAGTACAAGATACAGACAGTCAGGACCTGAAAGCAGATTCACTCATTACAGGATTTTAAATCATTAAAGTGATCAAACTACTGTAAATGAGAATACATATACTCCTATAACTTCAGATGTGTTAACAGAATTAATTTCAAAGTTAATTTAACCTGCAATGACTTCCTTGTGATGGATGATGTGTGGATGATTGAGTTGTAGGAGAAAGTTTAAATTATTTTCCTAAAAACAGACAGATACAAGTGTATCAGAATTTCTCTCTCTTCAATAAACCTAAACTTATATATCATTTCAAACTTTACGTGTTCATCATACCTGTCCTGTGTTGAACTTTTTAATGACAAACTGATCGCCACCTTCATTTTTCACCAGGATCATCTGCTCATCTTCACTCACTAATGTGTAGCCGGGATATTTTATAGCTGACTGTTTGCTGCCCATCTCTGAATATTTCTCCAACGCAATATTGGAAGGAGAAGGGTATCTGTATACACACACACACACACAATATATATAATATATAATATAATATAATATAAGTATTAAATAGCTAGATAACATTTAAAAAAGGACAATGTACCACAAATTATTTATGTATGTTTTTTTATTAACTTAACACGGATCCGTGAAAGCAACTAAAACACTTAATTAATGCCAGGCCAGTAGTTGGTGAAGTCACTTTGTAAAGAAGCACTAGACACCTGCACAAATTCTTTTGGCATGACGGTTTTCCACAAATTCGCCTGTTTTATAGTTTACACGGAGATCTGACAGTATTTGTAAACATTCCCTAAATGGAGATCAAATGATAAAATAATGACTGGGTTGAGGTTGAGGCCTTTACCTTCCTTAAACAAGCAGAGCGACACAGACGGCGATTATCAAGGCAAGAATGGGCTGTAAAAACCAATGTAGAATCAGTCTTTCTGTATGGAGCAGAAATCTGGAGTTACACAATTAACAAAGGCCAGACGAAACCCCAACAGACAAGACGAGAAGGGAAAAGGAAAAATTAAAAGTCCAAGAAAAACCTGATGCAGAGACCATTTGAATATGTTTGTTTGTATAATGGGTAACAGACAGTCAGTAAGACTTGATACAAATGCAGTTCTAGTAATGGTTCAGGTCCAAAAGCAAAAAAGTATAGTCCAAAAAAAGGAAAAAATAGTTTGGATCAAAAAATTATCCAAATGAAAAAAATGTGTAGGAGCAAATCCAGTTGGAGTAAACAGCCTCAGGTTCACTTCGTACAAACAGCAGCAGTATACAGTCTTTGATAAAGAAAGAAAACCACAGTATGCTCTCACCGTCGACCTCTCCCTTCCTTGTCTTTTATACCTGGAGTCTTACTCTCTCTACCTGAAGAGACTGACCCCTACAGATTTGAAAGATAATTACAAGGACATGATCTGTTACGAGTCTACTGAATAAAAAAAATAAAAAAATCATGTCAAAACAACTTAAGAGTGCATTTAGCAATTCAAGGAGCTACAATCCTCATTCTTTCATCTTTATGATTGATTTTCAAAGTCCTCTATATGATATCCGTATTAAAACAAGAGGCAAATAACTTGCCCTGTTACTTTAAATCCTTAAAGTACTTTAAATAGTTTAAGTCCAAATGTTGCAATGATGCACATAGACTGTACGGTTTGTTTCTACTCTGCTAATTCAACATATGTTTTGTGATTTGATAAGGAGTGAAAGGATCATACAGTTTTATCCTCTTCTCAAGTGTCAGATGCTGATTTTAAGGGCTCCATCACTGACAGACATATACTTCTGCTTGAGTCTCTGATCAAAGTAAATAGAAATTCACTCATTCGTGAAGCATATGTATTTATACTGTTCTTAGAAAAAAAAAGTATTTGTCACATTCAGAACAAGAAAAATTACATTCAAGTAATGATTATGACAAAACAAGACAGCATACTAATAATACAGAACATGTTCTTATATAGGCAATAGTAACTCGATTCACTGTACATTTACATTTAGACATTTAGCAGACACTTTTATCCAAAGCGACTTACAAATGAGGACAATAAAAGCAGTCAAAACTAACAAAAGAGCATTGATATAGTGCTGTTGTCACTTTGTATGTGAAACAGCACTACTGGTTAATAGTTTACAACAGTTAAGTCGTATCAAACTCAATATCAGGCTGTTGAACTCTGTATCAGGAAAGCAGTGATCGAGTTTTTCTCACTGGTCATTGCTGTGCAAATTTACAGCCCATACATATTTAATACATTGACAATTTTCCACTGAAGAAAATGTGTTAGAAATGTGTTAGAAACATTTATTATTAGATAAATGAGATGTTTTCGTCAGCTGATAGTTTGGTTTGATTTACTCACATCATTTGAGAGTGAGAGTGACTATTGTTCCTACAGTTTGATTTAAACATGTATTATGTCGCAGATTGACTCCCTTTTATTTACATCTGGCTCTTGGTGAGTGTTAACTTTGGACCCTGTATGAAAATGAACAGATTCTAAGGTGTGTAAACATCACAATGAAACGGAAACATTAATTTGCTTCGACTGAAGGAAACCAGCAGAGAGAAGACTTTGCCTCCTCGTTTCACCAGCACATGACACTCCCTGCAGAAATATCTATTATGTTCTATCTATCGACTTGGGAGTGGTCCGAAACTCAATTTGGATGACAAGGCTTCAGGAAACGTGACATGAAGAGTATGTGCTATTTCAGTGCTATTACAGTAATGTTGCTTTGGAAACCCAGCCTCTGTGTGTGTGTTTGTGTGAGAGAGAGAGAGAGTGTGTGTGTGTGTGTGTGGTGTTTGTGTGCGTGTGAGAGCGAGAGGTGTGTGTGTGCTTGTGTGTGTGAGAGAGCGAGAGAGAGAGAGAGAAGAGAGAGAGAGAGAGCGAGAGGGTGTGTGTGTGGGTGTGTGGGTGTTGTGTGTGAGAGGAGAGAGAAAGTGTGGTTGTGGGTGTTGTGTGGGTGTGTGAAAGAAGAGAGGGTGTGTGTGTGTGCAGGGGTGTGTGTGAAAGAGAGCGGGTGTGTGTGTGTGTGTCTCTGTACTTGTGTGTGTGTGTGTGTGTGAGAGAGAGAGTGTGGGTATGCGACGTTTTATGTGACAACTGAGGACATACATTTATATAATGTCAAGGGTATACCATAGGTATTACAAGGAGAAGGTGACATTACCCCATGTCCCCACTTATCAAAACGCTTATAAATCACACAGAAAGGAGTGTATTGAAAATATGAAATCGCACAAAGTTTCCTGTGAGGGGTAGGATTAGGGGTAGGGTTGGTGTAGGACAATAGAATATACGGTCTGTACGGTATAAAAACAATTATGCCTATGGAGAGTCCCCACTTTTCACAAAAACAAACCTGGTGGTGTGTGTGTCTATGAGTGAAAGTGATGAGGTGCGTGTGTTGTGTGTGTGTGTGAGAGAGAGAGTGTGTGTATGTGTGTGTGTGTGTGTGTATGTGAGAGGAGGTGAGTGTGTGTGTGTGTGGGTGGTGTGTGTGGTGTGTGTGTGGTGTGGTGTGAGGAGGAGAGAGAGACAGTGTGGCGTGGAGAGAGATAAGAGAGGAAGAGAGAGAAAAAGAGGGGTGTGTGTGTGTGTGTGTGTGTGTGTTGTGGGTGTGGGGTGTGATCACTTTTTAACTCCATGCATGGATCTGACTGGAAAAGTGCGAAATCATTAGACCATCAACAGCAGAGTGTATGAGAGGTCTTCATGATATTAGCCTATATACTTAGGTCTGGTTGCTATCTGTGTGAGTGGAGTATTCATGCTCTTTGACAGCAACATCTTACAGCAGCTGGTTAGGGGCATCACACAACCTCCTCTATGTCCCTGACACACAAGTGGAGAGTCCATTCTCCGTGCTCATTTCCTAATGACAGGCCATCTGAAATTAGAAAGTGCTTCATATCAAAACGGTACGCAAAACAGCTGCTTTTACAGTTTGTACAGTTCACGTTGTTGGTTCTCCTTTTGAATGACAAATATAGAGATATGCCATTGATGATATGTTAATTGTAGACCTCTTCATGGTTAATATGATTCTTTTAATGTTATTCTATTATATATGCCTACATATTATTTATTTTTTTTAATGGTTTAATCCTTGCGATTTATAGTCAAGGTAGACTAATTAAGGTACTGATGATAGTACCATGTGATGTAATAAATGCGGTTTGAATGGACACCAGTAATATTAATAAAACAACTTTAATAAAAAAAATACATAATGAAAAAAGTGTGGTTCTTCTTCTTCTTCTTCTTCTTCATTCTTTGCATTACTGCCCCAACTAAATAAAAAATAAATATTTATTTCCATGCCCCCCCCCCTTGTTGTTGTGAAAAGTGATTCATATAAAGCACATAATAATGCACAAAATAAAAACATCTTCTTTTGATCAATAATGCAAAGCAAAAACAATCATACTCCTGGATTTATGCATTTAACAAAGTATAAATTTCCTTAGCCATATATATACATATATATACACACACACACACATTTGTTTAACTCATATATTCCTTTCTGCATATCATCAATGAATTTATCTGCTTTCTCCTTAAACTCTTTGTAGGAAAATAAAATGCTGAAATTCTTCAATGCAATCTGATGGTTGCTAGTGTTGTCCTCTGTCAGGTGGATCTAATAACAAGTTCTGTCTCAGCAGTTCATACCTTTTCAGTTTGTCAGGTTCAACTCAAAATATCTGATATTCTGTATGTTATTTGACTGATTTCTTTCACGCTATTTTTTATCATACATATTCCTTTCTGCATATCATTAATGAATTTCTCTGCTTTCTCCTTAAACTCTCTTTTATGTATCTGTTCCTGTCTGGGTTTGACAGGTTTGGCACGTTGCTTCTTGTTGTCTTCAATAATCTCTTTGAGGATATCAGGCACAGAACTAACTTTGGCGATCATTTCTGAAATGTTTCCAGACAAATGCACAATTTTAGACATCTGGTCACCCACTTTACTCCTGTCATGTTCCTGAAACAGGTGTCTTTTTTCAAAGCAGTAGGCAAAATGTTCACTTAATGCCTGGGTTTTGTGGTATGATAGTGAAGGGTCTCTCAATATTTCCTCAGTGCATTGACCGATTTTTTCCAGCATGTCAATTATAGGGTTCATTTTATCCTGAAATCCATTAAGTTCCTCTTCAACAGATCGTTTTAATTTCTTCTTTTGCTGTGTTTTCCTGTTTAGTCCAAAAGCAGTACATAATACAGCAACTACAGCCACAGCTGCCCCTGCTACAGAAAACAATTCAGAATCCTCTTCATCAATTACAAAAAATGATAATGCCGACAACACCAGTGCGATTCCTCCAGTTATTACTCCTCCACTGAGTGCATAAATAGCAAGTCTGTTACCATTTTTAAACTCATTGGTGAGATCATGAATTTGATCCAAATGCTTGTTACATTCTAGGGAAATGTCCTTATAAAGTCTAGTCAATTCATCAGTGAGATGAAAAACATCAGATCTAAAGAAAAACAGAGTAGAAATATTTTATACAGTATGTTCTGTACGTCTCGTAATACAAATATTTATATTTTAGTATATATATGATAAACGTGTATATTAGCTGATATGTATGTTTCTTTAATTTGATACTTTATGCTACATTAACAAGTATGACTACACAGGCTTTTATTATTATGATTTTTTTTTAAACATTGCCTCATTATCAAAATCATGCTAAACACTCATTCGTAGTAAGCGAAAACCCATAAAAATACACAATGTATTAAAATAATAACAACGATCTCTTACAACATGTTAGGTGGCAGCTCCATGCTTCCGCGTCGATGGTGACCTCTCGGTGAAGCCATTGTTGCTGTGATTAAATAACACAAGTGTTACTTATCATGTCAGGACCAGCTAGGACATTGCAAATGTAAGTGACTAGCAAGATCATCATGCAAACAGTCAAGCCAGTCATCTACTGCCGGATGCTGTTCAGGTTTCGGTTTTAAGCTACCTTTGGAAGCAATTTGTAACTAACCCCCCCCCCCCCCCCCAAAATTTTTGAAGGAGTGGTTGTTTTGATCGGGATTCCGCTGGATGCCGCAGATGCACATGTTTACGAGAGAGCATTGATGGAGAGTGAGACCATTGCATTCCATTTATGCTCACGGTCTTATTCAACATTTTGTTTTAGGAGAAGAATAACCCAATACAATTCCAACTTAGAATGTAACAAGATGTACGGGGTGTTGGCACTCAATGTCAGATTTTCCTCATACGTAAGGCAGCTGTACTCGTCACATTAACACATGCTGTCACTTTCAATCAGTATTGGTACACAATAATTTCCATTCACAGGACGGTAATAGATAACTTGGTAGTCAAAAGTTTAAATACATTAACTTTAAGAGTGTAAATACTGTATAATGGTCAAATGTCATGAAGGTTTAAGGACTATTAATATCTGCCCAGCACGGGTTGATGCTGGTCCCGGCCTATGAGGAAGTTTTTTGTAATCAGCACCACATTACTTATATTATAATATCGAGCTATGACCGTACCCAGATAGCGTGTAGTAGTTGACCTGAACTCATCAGTGGAATGTCAGTGTAGCATCAGTCTTCTTTTAGCTTCTTATAACCTGTCAACAATTGGTCGACATGAATGGATATAAACAAGTAAAATATGCCTAGACGATCCAGTTTCTGTGTCTGAATCAAAGTCAACACTGGGGGAACGAATCCTACTTATCAATATCTGAATAATCAAATTTACCTTTTAAAAGGGTCTATCTATTTTTCCTTGTTAAAGGCACAATATTAACTTTTCAAACCACTGACAGATTCCAAATTATTTTTAAAACAATAACAAAGGCGAAGCTTGATGAAGTTATGAAGGAGAGTGGAACGATGGGAGATGTCGTTTTCACCATCCAGAGATGTCTGAATCATGTTCATGGATATAATGAATTAATGTTTTACTACCTGTACCTTTCAAAGTTATTCAATCAGTGAATAAATTATACAGAGAAAGCGAGCAAAGAACATTTACATTGTCAAAGAACGTTATGACTGACTTCAGTCTAGCACGAGTTTAAGCACTCTCAAAAAAAAACCTTATAATCAGTAAAGCTGTCTATACACTGTTTGGTGAATGTATCTCCTGCTTACATCATACGCACATCTGCACTTTGTTGTTTATGATGAGAGAATTCACGAGAGAGCAGAATTCAGTCAGCTAGCGCGCACTCAACAACAAAATTCCGGTGTTTCAGCGATGACTCATCTAAACGCCTCTGATTGGCCACTGCATTCATAAACTCAACAGACTCGTGTGTGATTGGTTATAGCGTGCAACACTGTTTGAACGCCGAAAAATAATAATGGTGCAACATTGAGCAGATCTAAATTTAATGCTTTTCATTTCATTTTCATTTTATTCACAGCAGCCGTAATGGATTTAGTTTAACTGTACAGCAGCATTTTTGTTGCAACTACAACTTACTGCAGTGCAAACTGTACATTATGGTGCACACAGGGAAGCACATAAACACATACATTCTCATCATTAACACCAGACCAACCTTTCTGCAATCCTGATCTAGGCTTGTATTTTGCGCACTAATATAGTGCTGAAACTGAAGAAGCTCCATCTTTAAGTCCACGAGTTGAAACAGAGGAGCTTCATGCATAACAGCGAGACGACAGAAACTAAATTACACTAACTGCTGCATGTAAACTGGGGAACCTATCTGTACAATTTAGTTTTAAGACATTTACGTGTAACACAAAAAAAGCATAAACAATGCATAAATCGTTTAAAGTTAGACGAAATTTAAGTTAGGATTACTTTTAGGATCCTCCCCTCTTCTTTCTCTTCTCTTCCTCCTCTGCCCCAAAACAGGTAGAACAAGTTTACAGTACAGAGCAGAGCAAACATGAAAATGAGGTTACTGTATATCCATGCCCGCAGACAGGGGGACTCGGGTAGTTCGAGTTCAAGTCCGTTTATTTTATTTTTTTATTTTTTTGATCGAAATGATCTAAACCAAACTGAAACCCCAATCGTGTTAAAAGCGCCACTTCTGTGATACTCCTTCCGTGAATGTGTTAAACTGGCACGCGACACGTAACAACCTGTGCAGCAACTGATGTTATGCACTCAGCCAAATCTGTGAGGCCAACTTCGTTTCCATTTGTCAAACATTGCTGAATTGGCTACCCCTCTTGGAGAAAATACACGTTCAGCATGAAGGCATTGTTACAATGCGTTTGTAATGTATAATTATAGTAGATATATATATATATATTATATATATAGTATATATGAATAATGTGTATATAATATATGATAATATGATATATATATATCGCTAACCTATAATACTAAGCGGAGTATGGCCTACTTTGGTTCAAAATAGTTTAGTCTAACTATGTAGCTTCATTGGAATATAACATCAAACTTCCTGTTAATTCTGAACAAGAACTGTTTTAATAGAGTGCAATTAATTGCAACTGGTTATATTGTAAGTGAGATGCAGAGATCTTAAGATCTGTTAGTAAGTATAATGGTCTGTTTCTGCAAGTCATTTGACTTTTTTTTTTTTGTTTGTTTTTTTGATCGTTAAAAATTCCTTAATCCTGAAAATAACAGCATTTTCTGTTGAAACTTTTAATGCAAATTTCTGAAAATATTTTGCACTGATTAAATTAGAATATTTTACATGAATTGTTCCTTTGGCAACTATTACTACCAGTCATTTGACATGCATTTATTTATTTATATAATTTTGTGAGCAATGGTGTCATCTGTCCATTTACACCATCTGGTGGTGATTTCACGAATTATTATCGCCATTTTTTTTTTATTTTACATACATATCTAGGTAATTTAAGAAAACAGAAAAATACTCTATAAATGATTATTTTTTTGTGCCATTAATGATAGTTAAAATAACAGCCAAATTATTAATTTTACAGACATAGTAATTTTACAGTTTTGTGTACAATTTATATTTGTAGCAACGTGTATTTATGTCATCATACCTCAAATATAATATGATGACTCAGTTTTTTGTTTGATGTTGCATGTGTGTTCTATCCCAAATGGCATTTTGGTCAAGTAATTACATTAAACTGATATCTTATAGGTAGTAGGTGCGATTAAAGGGAGGCGTCTCACCCAAAAATGAAATGAGCTGTAATTTACTCAGCCTTCTGATCATCCATGATGTTAGGTGATTATGTATTTTTAAATGTTTTTTCTGCGTAGGAGATTAAATAATCGTTTTAGATGAAACTGTGTTCATTCGTGCCTTTTGGAAACCCGGACAGTGTTCATTACACCAGGTTCGTCCAAACTTGGTCCTGGAGCCGTGTCCTCAGGAGTTTAGCGCCCAACCCTAATTAACACACTCGAACCAGCTATCAAGCCCTTAACTAGCATAAACTTACATCAGGTGTGTTGAGGCCAGTTGGATGCTAAACTCTGCAGCCACCGGCCCTCCAGGACCGATTTATGGAGCAGCCCGTGGGCTGAATAAACCGACTACATCCAAATGCATTCTCCTGTCAAACGAAGCAGTGGCACAAAACGGGTATTAAGGAATAAAACTTTTATTATTATTATGTCATTAAAGAGAGTCAGATTGTTACGACTGTGTACTGGACGGACGTGAGACGTGCGATCGCAATGAAAAGCGTTTATTAGGGGGCAATGAAGACAGAGAAATGTCATAAAAACAGTGCATGGGTTTGATAATGGCAGACCGGTATAAGGCTGTCAATACACAACATAATCGCTATTGCTATTTACGAGTCTATATGCTGCAAACAGAATCGAAGGACAAGCCAAAGGGGTAAATCCAGTAACAACCAGGCAAGGGAACATAACCAAGAAAAAGGCCTAAGGCGAAACAATGCTAGGGAACTAATGAGGGCTCTGTAGTGTAGCCATCTAGAGAGATGCGCTAAACAATACTCGGCAGAGGAAAGGGATAAGAGTGAGTGTTAAATAGTGAAGGAGTGATATGAAACAGCTGGGTGCAATCCGTGCTGAGTGCAATCAGAGCAATGAATGATGGGATATGTAGTCCAAAGGGTGCTATGCAACAGTTTGTGTTGCGCGAGAGTCAATGGTAATTGTCAAGTGTGACCTCTGATGGCTGAGCCCTATGGAATTTCATTGGACCTGATTCGTGTCAGAGCCCTCCCCAAGGAGCGGCTGTCCCAGACGCTCCAAAACCTTTACGATTCCGGAGGCGGTGATTTGAGGCGGAACAGGGGTATGGATGGAGTGCCAGACCTGGAATTGAGAGAACTACCACCACGCAGAGCAACAGTGACCGAGATCCCACTGGCGAGCAGCAGGCCCACCAGAGCCAAAAAGACAGTACCACCACGGTGGAGCGAGACCACCAGGAGCAGACATAACCAACACGGCGGAGCAGAGACCACGCAGAGACATCATATACTACTCACGCGGAGCAGAAGACCACCAGAGCCAGATAGTAGACTACCATGGCGGAGCAGAGGACCACCAGAACCAAACAGTAGACCACCACGGCGGAGCAGAGGACCCCCCCGGGTGGGCGTAGTCGGCAGGGCCCCCCTGGCTAATCAGAGGACCACCCGATCCAGACAGTAACCCCCACGGCGGACATGGACACAAGAACGACAGAAGACCACCACGGCGGAGCAGGGGACCACCACGGCGGAGCAGAGGACCATCACGGTGGAGCAGAGGGAACAGGAAATCCCCCCCGGTGAACCCCACCGTTCAGGAGACCATGGCGGAGACTGTAACCACGAGAGAGCAGAGACAGACAACACAGACAGAACATTGGGGTTGTAGACATACTGAGCATTCGGGGCGGCCTCCTTGCAGACACAAAGGCACACAAAGAATGTCAACAACGGCCTCCATATCCGGACAGGACAGGATGAGATTCCCTGCCGCCGTCCTCCATAGTCCTTGACATTATTAGCAGGAGCTCGGCAAGACCGGCCTCTCTAGCCATGACTGACGCTAACAGTAGCCGCGCAAACGGCCTCTAATAGCTGTGACAGGACGAGCAGGGATTTCGAATCGGTCTCTATAGCTGTGGCAGGACGAGCAGGGAGTTCGTAAACGGCCTCTAGAGCTGTGGCAGGACGAACAGGAAGTTCACAAACGGTCTCTATAGCTGTGGCAGGACAAACAGGGAGTTCGCAAACAGTCTCCTTATCCGTTACAGGACAGGCAGAGAGTTCATAGATGGCCTCCTTGGCCGGAGCAGAACAGGCAGGGAGTTCATAGACGGGCTCCTTGGCCAGAACAGAATAGGCAGAGAGTTCATAGACGGCCTCCTTGGCCGGAACAGAACAGGCAGAAAGTGCGTTGCTGGGCGCCACCACCACGCAAGGAACTGAGACAAGTGTCGCCATCGCGGGAGGTTCTGCAGCCTGCGCCGCCACCTCTGAGGAGACTTCAGTGGACACCGTGGCCTCGGGGAGCACGGCAGTTGACACCGCTACATCGGGAGGTTCTGCAGCGTAAGCCGCCAACTCTGGAGATGTTGTACCCGGTGCTGCTGCCTCTAGCAAATCGGAGGTGGAGTAAGCGGCCCAGATAAACCATAAAGCAACCCCCCATATGGGAAATGCTGCAGACAGGGGAATGAGTTCATAAACAGAAGGGTTAGAGTGAGTGGGTTTAGGGATACCAGCTGCGCGTGCAGACACCAACGGTGCATCCCTCACACTGGACACCAGACTGTGATACCGACGGACCGACCCCGACAATATGGGTGCAACAGACAGGACGTGACATTATCTTTATGGTCATCTGATTCGACGTGAAATCTGGGGGATTACGTATCTGGAGACATGACATGACTCCGGAGTGAATACCTGATCGTGGTGGATACTGCAGAAGATCAGCTGTTATGTGACGTGACTCTGGATGATCAGCTGAGATGTGACGAGGCTCTGGGAGATCAGCTGTGACGTGATTTGACTCTGGATGATCAGCTGAGATGCGACGTGACTCTGGATGAATAGCTGAGACGTGGCGAGGCTCTGGATGAACAGCTGAGACATGATGAGGCTCTGGTAGATCAGTTGAGACTTGACTGGACTCCTGAAGATCAGCTGTGACTTGACTTGACTCAGGGAGATCAGCTGTGACTTGACTGGACTCCTGAAGATCAGCTGTGACTTGACTGGACTCATGAATAACAACTGTGGCTTGACTTGGTTCATGAAGTTCAGCTGTGACTTGACTGGACTCCTGAAGATCAGCTGAGACTTGACTGGACTCACGACGATCAAATGTGACTTGACTGGACTCAGGATAATGAACTGTACTTGACATCATTATGGATCCACTTATGACTAAACTCGACTCCGAAGATCCAGCGGTGACTAGACTTGACTGAGGGAAGATCGCTGTTGAACGCTGACTTTCCTCATGAAGACGTGCAGTTGTGACTTTGACTAGACTCTTAATATCAGTTGTTACTTGACTAGCCTCATTAATAGCATTGTGACTTGACTAACGCCATGAATAATCAGTGTTATCTACTTGACTGACTCAGAAGCACAACTGTGACTTAACTTGACTCAGGAAGATCAGCGGTGACTAGACCTGACTCATGACGATCAACTGTGACTAAACCTGAATCATGATGATCCACCGTGACTTGACTAGACTGTGATCATAACTGTGAACTTGATAACTCCCTAAGCTTAATCAGTCTGTTACTTGACTCCACTCATGCAGTCAGCGTGACTTGACTCGTGAACGCTCAATTGTGACTGTCCCGTGTGCTGTTGTGTCCTCCATTTGTGATCAGGGGCCCTCTGTCCGCCATTTTGTGAACGCAATCTAGTGCGGAGGCCATTACAGGAGTAAGTGTGGTGTTGCGTTCCTCCGCGATACCCACAGTCCACAACAGTGAGCCAACAGTCAATAAAGCATAGTCCATACACTCACACAGTGACGAACGCGGCCTCTTAAGGATGAGCCTGGACTTCAGTGGTTGCCTAACGCCACTATAAAAAAATCTATTAGAACACAGTCCGGTAGATCAGAGTGATAGGCAATATCCAGATACTCTTGAATGTAATCCTCGAGCGAGCGGGTGCCCTGCTCGAGGGCTACAAAATCCTTGCAGTGTCCATACCTGGCCAATGTTCACTTGAAAAGCTGCTGGATCCTTGTGTGGTCGAGTATTCTGTTACGGGGCTGACGATACGTGAGACGTGCGGATCCTATGCAAAGCTTTTATTAGGGAAGACAGAGACGTTGGTCATAAAAACCGGCATGGGCGATATGAGCAGACAGGTAAAGGCGGGCAAGACACAGAATAATCCATAGGGCTAGCGTAGGTCTATAACGGCAAACAGAACAGAAGGGACCGACTAAAGGGGTAAATCCAGGAAACCAGGCAAGGATCAGGAACTGAGAAAAAGGCTAAGGCAAGGAAACTAATGAGGGCTCTGTAGTGTAGCTATCTTGAGAGATGCGCTAAACAATACTCGGCAGAGGGAATGATCAGAGTGAGTGGTAAATAGTGAACGGAGTGATTGAAACAGCTGGTGCAATCAGTGTTAACGCGCTGTGTGCATCCGGCTGAGTGCATCATGGCAATGAGATATGTTATAAATGTAGTCCGGGATGATATGCTACAGTGTTTAGTGCGAGAGTCAATGTAATTGGAAAGGGTGACCTCTGATGGCTAGCAGATGGAAGTTCATGGACCGGATTCGTGACACAGATGAATCATATGATTTAGAATTGGTTTTGGATGTTGTTAACCTCAGGCATTAGCTACATGAGTACACTTCATATCACTTTCACTATACCTCCTCCTCAATGTAAAGATCCAAATGGTTTTTTGATTCAGAAAACTGCAATACAACATGCAATGCTGTAGTAATTTATTCATGTAGAAAGCAAAGATAAACAAAGTTTGTGTTTATGGTGTAAATACAAAACCTCCTGGAGGAAGGATAAAGGTGCATAAGTAAAATAAAAAACAATGAAAAAAGTGCAATATTAGTATTGCTCAGAAAACCGTAGTTTGATTCATTTTGCTTATAGGATCAGTGGACTGTAGGGTAACATCATCTTGTTTCACTTAATCTGGCAATGAAATCAGAGGGGGGGGAAATAATTAAGGCAACAGAAACATATAGTACATACAGTATATACAAATAAAAATGTCTACACACCACGTCTCTCTCCTTTTATCTCTCACCTGAATATACCTCAACTTCACACAGAGTGAGGGGTTCATTGCGTCCAGGCAGAATAAGGTTGACATATCGCCCCTTAATAGGCTTAAACTCAAATGTTTTAGTGTTTCCAAGTGGGATGGGCCCAACAATTGCAGCCCTGTGAAGACACACAGAAACAGAGAAAAAGAGAGGGGCATATCAGATATACTTCTGTCAAAGGCAAGTTTGTATTAGAAGGATTTACAATTGCTTAGACCTAATCTTTAGTTTTGAGAAATAGAGCTATAGTTTCAAAAACTGTGTGCGAATGCGATTTATTTAAAGCAATTTTAGTATATTTATTAATTCTCTAATCCTTTATGTAAGTATTAAGAGAGAGACAGCACTTACAGCTCATTATTGTTGCCGTTATTCTCCAGGCTGTTGCCGATACAGATCTGAATACCCTCGATCCTCTTTTCACAACAGTCTCCACGATTAGTGATGCTAATCCTGGTTACCCTGTAGACGTCCAACAAGTCAACTCTCCACCAGGGGTTCATGTTCCAAAGAGTCAAACTGCATGAACCGAGCGCGTAAACTGACTCCCTGTTGCCATCGATAGCATTTTGAGCAGCTGCTAATGTTGGATAAATGTATGTGGAAGACTGAACAGCTTTGCCTCAATGAGCAATATTCTTGTTTAACATAAAATAACCGACAGTTATTATTATTATTATCGATATGTTTTGGTACTAGAGCCCGACGGATATGGGTTTTTTGGGGCCGATACGATACCGATATTAGGGATAAACAGAATATATATATACATAAACACATTTTTTGCAATGATCACTCAAATGTGGTAATCAAACACTTATAATGGTGACAGAGATATGTAAGGGCATTTAACAATAAACTTGCAATGAGTGCGATGCACAAAGTAACGGGGTGTTAGTTGTAACGCGCGTTGTTTGAATATTTATTTTACCATAGTAAAATTTTAATTCTGGCTTAAGTAAATTTATCTCAGTTTTTATTATTCATTTAAAATAAGACAAATCTGCTATTATTTTAATCTCCAATCTGCTATCAGTTCAGATAGTTTTTTTAATGCTTTGATAACTAGCACTAACTAGTTTTAAATTCCAGTTGCGCAGATGAGAAACGTGGTAACACTGCGTTACAATGTGCTATTATGTGACATTAGCGATGTAATTTACACTATTTACTTGAATTAATTTTAATGAGAAACAAGTGAATAAAGACTGACAGTCAATGTTTAATGTTAAGAAATTATTATTTCAAGACATGCAAAGCAATTTTGCTCGTTTATGTGGGCCATCCCAAGCATGGTTTGCAATTTTTTCATGTCAAAGCTCCAAAATCAATTATTTTCATTGCTTAAAAAAACGCATTTTATAAAAAAAAAAATATATATATATGTATCATTAATATACGATTGTTACAGAGCTGACGAGACGTGAGACTTCCGGATCCATTCGCAGAGCTTTTTATTTGAGAAGACAGAGACGTGGTCATACAGCAGACAGGGGTCAGATGATGGCAAACAGGTATATGATGGGCAAAACACAAGAATAGTCCCAGGGCTAGCATAGGTCACCGATAAGCAGACAGAATCACAGGGGCAAGACAAAAGGGTGAATCCAGCGAACCAGGTCGAAGATCGAAACGGAAGGCTAGGGCTAAGGCTAGGGCTAAGGCTAAGGGTAAGGCTAAGGCTAAGGCTAAGGCAACTGACTAGGGCTAAGGCAATGACAAGGGCTCCGTAAGGTAGCTATCGCTAGGAGAGTGATAATTGCTAGACAATACTCGGCAGAGGGAAGGAAACAGAGTGAGTGTTATATAGTGAGGGAGAGATATGAAACAGCTGGGTGCAATCAGAGTAAACAGGTGTGTGCAATTCATGCTGAGTGCAATCAGTGCAATGCATGATGGAAATGTAGTCCGGGTTCTATCAACGTTTGTGTGGGGCGAGAGTCAATGAATGAAAGTTCATGGACCGGATCGTGACATATCTATCTATATATATTTATTAACAAAATATTTTAGTTTGTCTGAAAATAAACAGAGAATTTTTTTATACACTGTAATTATGAAACAAAGTGATATATTTGTACTAGACAAGTGTAAAATTACCGTGGATAAAAAAATATATATATTCTGAACCCCATTTGGATTTACACAAACTGAGAAAGTCAAAAAGTGTTACTTTTGCCCCGCTCTCCCCTACCTCTGTAAAAAAAAAACAATATAAATTCACATCTCGCGCACTTTAACGCCCTTTGAATGTAACATGTATGTTCCCTTCGATCTGGAATCATGGCGGAATATCATGTGAAGCCCACTTCGCAGGGCACTTACGGTCGAATAAAACAACGCTTGAATGCTGCCTGAACAAGAGACCTCCTTACTGAAGTGAAAGTGTTGACTGGTGTCACTATCTCACGAACGCAGTGGCGGAGGGTCCCTTCAGCTCGAGGAGCCCTCTCGAACGCCACCCTCCGCGCGTCGGCAGCCCCCCGGGATCGCTAGAACGGTCGGCGCCGGACTGCGAGTTTAACCACCCGTAACTTCCGAACCCCGGGGGCTATTCACGCGGGGGTGGTCTCATTCGAAAGAGGGCCTCGAGACGTAGACTCGATTCGCGTTCAAGAGGGTTCCTTGAGCTGAAGAGATCCCCCGAATTTGGTGCAGATCTGCTGCGCCGTTCAAATTTTCAATGGTTTTCCATTGACTTAAGCTTTAAAGCGTTTCATCCAGGTCGCCAGTAGCAAACAATGGAGCGTGCTCTGCTGGACAAACTAAGTAATTACACAATTTTCAAGCATTTTATCTGCGTTATAAGTGCTGTAAAAAATTCATATCGGCGGCATATTCGCCGATACCGATATATCGGCGACAGGCTCATATCGGCCGATAATATCGGCAAAACGATATATCGGTCGGGCTCTATTGTAACAGCACATATGCGGACACAGTTTTGAAAAAGAAACAGAGAACATAAATCATTTTAAAGGGGACCTATTATGCAAAATTCACTTTTGTATGGTGTTTGGACATAAATGTGTGTTATCAGTGTGTGAACATAACCACCATACAATGATAAAATCCACCCGCTCCTTATTTTTAATCCCTATTAAACCAAATCAGTCTCATGATTCGCTGAGCAGTGTGATGTCACATTGTTTAGGCCCCGCCCACGGCCACTGACTGACAGTCCTGCGTTACTGTAGTTTCCACCCTCAGCAAGCTGTGTTTGGTTGTATGTGCTCGAGCAGCTGTTATGTCAACTTTCCCCTAGTCCAAATACCCGCACTTGACCAATTGACGTATATGACGTATTTCCGGTATTTGGTCCAAGTGTTTAAGTGGGCATGAAGACCACAAGTGTGTGTAGAAATTTTCATTACCTGATAGGACACACTATAGTTGTTGTAAAATTGCAAGTGTTTACAGAGCTTTATTTTTATTTTAAATACTTTGCATTTTAAAATCAACTTCTAAATTTGTCTGTTCAGTAGTCCCTATAACAGATCACAATTTAATAATTTAATTTGTGGTGCTTCTAATTAAGTGATAAAAAGCAGTTGCAAATGTTGTACAAAATAAATATCACCACTACTCCTTTGCACCAATAAAACATGCTACTCTTTGTTTTACTACCAAATTATATGTAATATCTAATTATTATTAATATTTAACATAAATTGGAAAGGTTTCTGTGACCTATCGTGAGATCTCGGCAAAAAGTCTCACGATTTATGATGCATGATGGGATACACTAAGCCTTGAATACGTGTATATGTTTATACAAGTTTATAATGCTGTTGCAGATGAAATATAACAGATAACATTAAACAATTACTTTTTTACCAGGTTAAATGCTAATTATTAGCAACTCGAACCCCTTTATCTAAACCTCTCTATATAACAGTCTGTCGCGCACATCCATGTTTGTCGTTTTTTTTATGCATTTTATTCATGTTTGTAGTTCTCAACCGAATCATTCGTCAAAGTGCAATGGATTGTGGGTGATAATAACCGTTAGATTGTGCACGGATCCACACTTCAAAAATCTACCTGAAATAGTAGACTATCCAGGGACTTTTGGCATACTCTTTTCAACATACTATGCTTTGGGACACACTTATTTAATCTTACATACTATTTAGGATGGATAGTATAAACATTGGGACGCAGGGCAAGTGTGGGTATTTGGACAAGGGTAATGCCTTCATGTGCATTTGCGGTCTTGTGGACTTATAATGGCTGCCACGTGAGCGTGTCCGTTAAGACCACGAGACCGTAGGGTGTCCCATTCTTCAATTTAGCTTTCAGAAGAGTGCTCGCGAGCGCCCCCTTTGCGGCCATTATGCTCTCTCGATGCACACTTCTGCTGAACCCGCACCAACAGTCAAAGCAGCATTACGTCATGAAAGTTTGGACTCAGCAGAAGGCCACAAGGGTTTAGGGTGCGATTTGGGACAGGGCCAATATCTCGTAACCAATGCCGGTGTTCTGCGTTTAGATGTGTTTAGACTGAACATAAGAGTCTTCATTTTATCGCAACATCTGAGCCACTGAGGACACAGTGTATCACTTTTAAACTAATGCGCCTCAAAATAATGTCGTTATAGTACTTCGCTAACGTTTTAACCATATTTCTGTGCGTGTCTTTTCAGCGCATAGCGAACGTTATCGTAGAATGTGTGTGTATGTGTTGCCAGAGACTTATATTACATATTATAAAAAGAGCATAATAGGTGCCCTTTAAGTTTAGAAGTTAAAGAATATTTTCTTTGCACTTATTAATAACTCTGGGATTAGAAACTGAAGTATATTATTATTATTATTATTGAGTTTACCGGCTGGTGGTTTTGCTGTTGTAAACACTGCTGTTGCTGTTGTATAAAAAAAAACATATTCTGTCATATTTAAAATATAAATCTATTCTAATCCCGTTCTAAATTTATTAATTTTTGAATGATAATAAAAACAGGACTGATAAGTATAATTCGGGGGATGAGAAAATCAGGATAAGCCTGTATAAGTTTTACCAGTGCTGTGATAGCCTAATTATCAAAAATACAAGTAATGTAACACGATATCACAATGTTACCATACAATACTGCAGTGGGAATACTGTACAAAGAGAACAAAGCAACGCAAGTACATTTTTATATTACCCACTTACACATCATTTGAGGGAAATTAGAGAAAATAACACTCACATCAGAATGTATGGAGCCAGATCAGCCTCAAAAATAATACATTTACAAAACAAAATTCATAAATGCACAGCACAATTTACATTTACAAAATCCGATTCGTAAATTCAAAACACAATTCATAAATACACAAGTAAAAGCATAAATATTTCCCCAAATGCTCACACAAAAGCATCTTACCTAAATAAATGTAAAATGTTTACACAAATATGTATATATCAAGTTCTTGAATTAATTTCCATCACACATTTATGAATGATGTTACATGTATTTATGGATCATTGAATCTGCATTTGCAAATCGTCACATGTACGTGGACTGCTTTGAATTTGTGTGCGGTATTTTTGAGACCTTCCTGGCAGGTTAAGATTCATAAATATCTTTTTTTGGAGGATGTTCCGTTCAGCCAATGAACGGAACGCGGTGAGCTTTTAATCCACCAATCAAAACACTCTTTTCTGAACAGACTCAAGAAGCTCAACGCTGCTGTACTTGTGCATTGTTCCATGATCGGGTCCTTGATGTAAAGACATGTTAATGTGTATTCTTTTCTTTAGCCCCTGATTACAATTTCTACAAAATCACATTATGATTTATTTCGTTCGCACAAAATACAGCTACCCGGTTAGCCTGCTGTTTTATACACCAAAGTTGCACATACCCTGTTTATTCAGATCAATCTGTAATGTTATTAAATAAGTGTTAAATGTCCAGATATTTCATTTAATAACAACAATTATGTAATGTGTTCTGTTGTTGTTATTAGTAGTAGTAGTATCAGATTCGCAGTAACTTTTGATCAGGCATTAAAAACAGCTATCACCACCTAAGGGATATTTTGAACACACACAAGCTATCACCTCCATGCTGACATTTTAATGGGTATTTATGAATTGTGTTTTGAATTTACGAATCGGATTTTGTAATTGTAAATGTAAATTGTGCTGTGCATTTATGAATTTTGTTTTGCAAATGTATTATTTTTGAGGCTGATCTGGCTCCATAGAATGAGCTCCTATATAACACCTCACGTTCACTCAACAAGAGCCAAAATCCTCAACAATGTTGTACACTGTCTACATGTTCACATAAAGAACAAATCACATGAAAAACTCAAAAACATCTACAGAAGAAAATGTATAATAGACATTTTGCCAAATTAATTAGTAAATACATGAACAAATTATATCACAGAGTTGTCTTCTCTCTCTGTCCCTCATCTGTAAACACCTCGACTTCACACAGAGTAAGTTATTCATCATTCCCGGGTAAAAAAAAAATGGACATATCGTCCGTTAACAGGCTCAAATTCAAATGTTTTTGTGCCATCAGGAACAGTGAGAACCATTGCAACCCTACAAATACATAAAGAACAGTGTTAAAAATGGAAACCAGAGGCATCTCAATGCAATGTACATTTAACAAATTCAGTTAGACTGTATTGAAAGCAAATGAGATTGTATAGCACTCTTCACAGTACAAATGATTGTTCATGTTTTATATCACATTGCTATAAATGTAAAGTTGTATTGTGTACGCAGAAGCTCCTTCAGTGACTCAACAGACAAGTGATTACTTTCCTTTTTCCACCGGCTTTGCATGACTTAAAAAAACTCTACATTTGCATTGTGAGAAAGAATAGCAAAGATAAACTGTGCAATCTTCAGTAGTGCTGAAAGAAACTCGATGCTTTTGGACCTTTCAAAATATTTGGTCCACTTCTTGTGTGCTTGCAGATCACTGAAATTTCCATCACTGTTACATCTTTCTGTGATTTTCTTCAGGTCGGTGACATCAATTGACCCTTCTCAAAGACCCGCCCCTCTTAGTTACTGTTGCTATGTCCGAAAAGTCATGGCGATCTCACACCACACATCATGTTCTCACGCAGTGAAAAATACATTGCGGAGCAAAGAGGAAACTGACAACACGCCGACAGACATGCAGTTTGACCAATGTTTGCTTACATGATGACCAATGGAGGCGTGTGAGAATTTGGGACCTAAAGAGAAAGGTCAAAGCAATGCAAAATCGCACAAAATTAATGGCGACTGTACAAAACAAAAGCTGAATCCCAGACATTTTGATGATTTAGAAATCCTGGCTGGACACATTTTTTTAGGTTCAAAAAGAGAACATGTCCGGGAAAAAGAGAATGTATGGTCACCCTAGTTAAACCAGATCGAGCATCATAAACATCGGAAGATGATAAAACATTTGAATTGTTTCTAACAGCTCATTGTTGTTTCCGTCGTTCTCTAGCTTGTTACCAATACGAATCTGAGCTCCTCTGAGTCGCTCTTTGCAACAGTCTCCACGATTAGTGATGGCAACCTTGCTTATACTGTAGACATTTCCGAGGTCAGCTCTCCACCATGGATTCAACTCTCCACCATGGGTTAAACTCTGCTTTAGTGTGAGTGCATGAGCCCTTTCCGTAATCTGCATCTCTGTTTCCATCTACTGCACGTTCAGCAACTCCCCCGATGTGGAGTAAGGAGGACTGCACCACCCTGGCATTAAGATCAAGATTCCCTGTTCAATCAATAAAAAATAAGACAGCTCCGAAGCAATACAAATTAATCAATCAATCAACCACAAGCTTCCAATTACCATATTTCAGCCTATAATTTTAATAATTTAATTTGATTGATATGTACTATGGCGACTCAAAATGGTTACAGATAATCATACCTTTCAAATTAGCAAAACACAGCCCAGTAAAAAGTGTTAGTACCAAAATCACACGTATGGCCATCCTGATTTAAGACATATCAACACATCACATCATCCCAGCATATGAAGAAATCCTCTTCAATTTCTCATCCTCATTTACACAAAGGAAAGGAATATAGTCCAGATTGAACACCTGATAAAAATGCAAAGTTTTTAATGCAGTTAATAAAACTTTTCAATTGCATCTGTTTTCATTCATGTTTTTTCACAAATTCAGTCTTGATTAATATAATTTAAGCTAGCTGCTCGCAATTATCAACAAACACTTGGTTTATTATTTTGTGTTTTTCTGAAGTATGAACATGACATTTACACTGATAGTAAGGTTTTGTGAAAGGAAAAATACAACAATAACTAAAGAAAAGTAGCACAACTTTGTCTCTTTTGGCAATTAGCTTTGTTACAAGTTTGATCAGGATTGAGTTTGTGTACCTTTTTTTTCAAATTTATCACTAATGAAAGTGATACCAGATTTGTTTAAAACCTGTACTCAATATATATATATATATATATATATAGTTATATATATATATATAATAATATAGATAGAATATATTATAGATATATATATATATTCAACGTCCCCTGAATCCCTTACTGTCTCAATTATCCTGCTTTAAACAATATAATCTATGTTTTACATAATGAATCAATTGTATTATATATACTTGTTTATAAACAATTGCTATGTTTATTATATATCCAATAGATTATTCACATGTGGAATATTATGCCCTGACAAAACATTTCAAACCAAAAATGTGCTATTGTAGTAATGAAAATTTATACACACCAGCAATCTGTGAAGTGTGACTAGTTGAATAAGACTCTGCTCAGAAATTATGCTTTATTTATTGCTGAATAAGTCCCTCCCAACCAAATGAGGTATCTGATATATGAATATTCAACATTAAATTTACCTATTACAAAAGAGTTCCAGATTAAGTTTATTCTAATTCTTATTAGATTCTTATTAGAATAACAGACAATTGCATACAGAATTTGGAACATTCCCCTATCAATGTAATCATTATGTTACAAGTATGTAATCAATATGTTTATGTTATTAGCGCTGCATTTGACATTATCAACTACAGTATTCTTTTGATTAACCTGAAATTATGTTGGCATTAGTGGAATTGCATTAGCATATAGGACCGTCATTAGTTTGTAATGGTAAATGAAGAGGTATCATATCAATCACAAGTTTAGTAAGGAGTACCACAAGGCTCAGTACTAGGACCATTGCTTTTCACCCTGTACATGTTACCCATGGGAGATATCATCAGGAAACATGGTGTTAGCTTTCACTTTATGCTGTTGATACTAAGCTCTATATTTTTTCACAGCCTGATGAAACATACCAGTTCACAAAACTAACAGAATGCAGAGGTGTTAATAGTTGGACCAAAAACCTCCACACATAATAACATAGAATACTCTTTAAAATGTGATAGCTGCACTGTCAAGTTATCATTAGGAACCTAGGTTGGATAACAATCTTTATTTTGAAAGCCACACGTCTAGCATTTGTGAAACTGCATTTTTTCCATCTTAAAAAAAATATCTCTAAATTACGACATTCTCTCAATGTCAAATGCAGAAATGTTAATTAATGCGTTCATGACCTCAAGGCTAGATTCCAGCAAAATAAACCAAGATAAAAATGCCCTCACAAATTTCAGAAGCACCCTCAGTGATTTGATTTTGGAACTGGGCCTGGTCGAAATTCTGGACTGTTCTGCATTATGTAAGGCAATGTTTATTGCATTAGCTACCATGTCAAATCATGCTTACAGTATGCTTGCTTTTCTAGTAAAATTATCAGTGGTTTGTGAACATAGATGCTTTATTAACAAATACTTTATCTGAACCATTTATTCTGGGATGTGCACCTAACTTGAAACTATTTCATGGAAATCTAGTCTACTTAATTGTGTTTTAAAGCGAAAGTTAAAACACTACAAGGCTATTGTCCAAGCACCGGTCCTAACTTGCCTTTATGTCCTCCTACAATATTTGTCTGAGATGACGGGGCTTCTGGTTAAACACGGAGAAGAACACATCATAACTGTCCAAAAGCAAATCCTCTCTACATTTGCAGAAAGGAAAATAATAGTATAAAACAGTATGGGGAGTGGGAGCTATTTTTATTTTTCATTTTTTCACAAAGGGGAATAATTTATATAACTAGCACATCTTCTTTATAAAATTGATTGTAAACAATTGATTTAAATTGATTAAATAATTTATTTGGTTTCAATATTAAATACAAAGGCAGTATTGAGTAAAGACTATCAGATTGGTGCATCCCTAAAAAAAAAAAATCCTTCATATTAATGCAGTATATTGTGCCCTATTTTTACAGACTTTTTAAGAGTGTATATTTAAACTGGGTTCATTATTGAAGCTTCACTGTCATCCACTGGCCAGTACGATGAAGAGCACTCTGTACCCTCTTACAGGGGCTTGTTTTACAACCCATTCATCAGGTTCAATGATGAAATCACATTGAGTTTAAAAATGATTATAAAAACTATTATGTTGTTTGTGTGTATTTTTCATTAAAGCATTTATACATTTATCATGTAAACAAGGTTCATGGTTTAATGAGTCAGGAAGACAATGTAAATAAATAAATAAAACCAATAAGAGTAGGTTAAATTGTTATCCAATTACAATTATACAATTATTTGAATGTTTTTATATATTTAATGTAGGCTTTATTTCTGCCTAGAAACAAATGATATTTCTGTGAATTTCCAATCATAAAGCAACAACAACAACGAGCTGCAGGTAAAACAGAAAGTGAAAATTATATGAGAAGTTACTCTACTTGTGCGGGTTAGTTTTCTGTAATCAACAGTGGATTTAACAAAGTTAGATATCCAACATATTAATTACACTGTTTGCAGGATAGAAATGGAGTGACTGTCCAGCACTACTTCACCTACAGAGAGCTGATTGTTCAGTCTCCAGGTAAGTAAATCAGTAAGAAGGGACAAAAAAAGTGAACTTCTTCACCCTTGTGCTCAAGTTGTTTTTTTTTGTGTTTTTTTATTTATTTAGAGAATTATGAGAATTATGAGAATTATGATTTAATGCAATTAAGCAGGGGCAAGAATAAAGAAATGTTTGTGGGAGGAACATATATTCAGCTTTCCTGACTGTATGAATCATTCATGATAGTTGGAGAGAAAAAAAAATTGTGGTGGTAATAATTTTTGCAAAAGCTTTTATTCTTGTGTAAGAAATGGTTTTCACCTGTTTTATCATCCAGCATGTGAAAACCATGAGAAAATAACCTCTTTCATTTCCTTATCTAGACACGTGATTTGAGGAAATCTGCAGCACAGACACTGAAGGACGACGCACGCACTTGACAATTCTTGAGGTTTGAGCACATCACTAACACTAGATAAGTGCAATAATAATAAGCTAATAAGCAATGAAATATTATCTTCTGCTTGAAGCAATCATTTTCCTCAGTTTTACAGAGACACCTGCTGCGATGTTTAACATGAGATTGAAGGGCATCTTAGAGTATGACCAGATTGTAGATTTAAAAAGGTTAGTGTCAAAATCCATGTGTAATCTTATTCTTAATCGTATTCATTCCTGTCACCTTAAGATATAACAACATTCAAAATTTAACATTTAATGCTGTCATATTTTCATATTTTCATTATTTTCAATGAAAAATGACAAAAGATAACATACACATTTAATAAGGTTATAAGGTGCATACGCTTTAGATATGTTCTTATTCGAGGTGAATGTAGCAGTCAAAGGATGGAGAGGAGAAACAGTTGATAAAGTAAAGATTAAGCCATTAACACAATAAAACCCTGAGGTAAACACTAATAAAAGGACAAGTCATATTTATTTGTATAGTGATTTCAAAATAAGTTTTACATGAAGTTAGGTTATGCTAAATGTCTTAAAATGTTTTGCCTCCAGTGATCAGCTTTATAGTAAGTCTAGTTCATTTTAAAGTTTCCTATAGAGATATAAATTTTATGTTTTTTTTCCCCTTGTTGCTGTTTATAGTATATGTACAGACAGTGAGGGACAGTGTGAAGACAGCATCCAAGCAGCCGTTTCAGATGAGCTGGTAGGCAATTAGGGACGCATGTTTGATGAAATGCAATATAGATCATTAAGAGTATGCTATGATTGTGTGATGGTGTGATTTCTCTTTTTTAATGATGTTTATTTGATTGGAAACAATGCATTTAGATGTATAAACTAAACTGCATAATAAACATTTAAAAACTGCTTAGAGCAGATTATAGCCAATGTGGTTGTTTTTGCTGTTGTATGTCTAAGTGGAATTCTTGTTATTACATCAGATCCAAGGTGAAAGTAGCAGAAGATCAGACCAATCAAAAGAAGGAGAGGAAAAACTTCAGTTCAGGTAAAAGCAAAGAAACACAACTAAAAAGACCAATGGAGATGTTAAAGATGCCAAATAGTGTATTTTGTGTAAGGAATAACTGACACCGGGTTGTTGTTTTATTTTTAAGAAAACAATGCACACCTGTCAGACTCTGTTTCTGTCTCTTGTGTTTTGTTCCCCACATGCTCCACGTCCTGGTTTTCCCCCGTGTTCCTCTTATGCCCTTATTTGGTCCTTCCCGTTCCTGTCTTTATTAATATAATTTTGTTTGCCAGGGTGTTGCCCCGGTTAGTTTCGTGATCCCCGTGTGTCCTAAAAAAATTATTAGGCCTACGGAGGCCCTCTAAAGACGATATTCTCCCCAAGGACTTTTTTTTTTGGGGGGTGGGGGGGGGGTAGTAAAGGTCCATCTGTGTAGGCCTGGCCGAGTGCCCCCTTAGCTCCCTGCTCCGCCATGGCCTCCTAAACTACCTGATCCACCATGGCATCCCGAGTCCCCTGCTCCGCCATGGCGCCCAAAACGGGTGCCGCTCTGGAGGCCTGCCATCCAGTGGAAGCCTGTCGTGAGAGGCCTCCAGAGCGCCCATGGGAGTAATGTCAGTCTCTGTTTCTGTCTCTTGTGTTTTGTTCCCCACATGCTCCATGTCCTGGTTTTCCCCCGTGTTCCTCCTATGTCCTTCCCATTCCTGTCCTTATTAATATAATTTGTTCCAAGTGTTCCACGTTTAGTTCGATTGATCCCAGGTGTGTCCCATTAGTTTCCATGTCTATTTAAGCCCTGTGTTTCCAGAGTCCTGCATGCTGTCTTGATCATCGATCCTCGTTCATACGTGTGTGTTCCTTGGTTCTATGTTGTAAATAAAGACTGTTCATGGTGAATTCTCCTACGTCTCCTTCGCTCCTCACTCCGACACAGTAGGCAACACCATGACAACACCCTTATATGGTATTTTATTGTGTGAATTATTGTTCTAATAATTCAATGGGTCCGAGTCAATTATTTCGCTTATAAAACAGTTACCACTCCTTAAGACATTGTTCAGATTTTTTTTATTTTAAGAAATTTGACAGGTATTTGTCTATAAAATGAATAACAAAGACTTGAGCTATTGATGTGTAGACAATATATAGATGATGCAGTTTAGCGAAAGTAAAAGAGTATAGAGCTCTCAACAGTGTTCGACAACAGCGCCTGTACTAATACCAAAGCTTGAATAGTTTAACTTCAAAAAACAGCAATGTTACCAGGACTCTATTGAGAAAAAAAAAATTATTTGTGTGCATTTAAGTTTCTGTTTATTCCAAGTATGTCTGTACTGTATGTATTAGGGGTGAGAATCTTTAGTCACCTCACGATCCGATCTGATTCCAATTCTGCGAGTCACGATCCGATTCCAGAACGATTATTTATCTACTTACAGTGGGGCAAGAAAGTAAAAAAAAAAAAAGTATTTAGTCCGCCACCCAATTGGTTGCAGTTCCCAACTTCAAAAGATGCAGAGGCCTATATTTTCATCATAGGTAAAAACTCACTATGAAGACCAATGAGAAAAAAAAATCCCGAAAATCACCTTGTAGGATTTTTAAAGAATTAATTGTTAATTTCCTCGGTAAAATAAGTATTTGGTCGCCTTCAAACAAGCAAGATTTCTGGCTCTCATAGACCTGTAACTTCTTCTTTAAGAGGCTCCTCTGTCCTCCACTCGTTACCTGTATTAATGGCATCTGTTTGAACTCGTTATCAGTATAAAAGACACCTGTTCACAACCTCAAACAGTCACACTCCAAGTTCCACCATGGCCAAGACCAAAGAGCTTTCAAAGGACACCAGAAACAAAATTGCAGACCTGCACCAGGCTGGGAAGACTGAATCTGCAAAAGGTAAGCAGCTTGGTGTGAAGAAATCAACTGTGGGGCAATTATTAGAAAATGGAAGACATACAAGGCCACTGATAATCTCCCTCGATCTGGGGCTCCACGCAAGATCTCACCCCGTGGGGTCAAAATGATCACAAGAACTGTGAGCAAAAATCCCAGAACCACACGGGGGGACCTAGTGAATGACCTGCAGAGAGCTGGGACCAAAGTAACAAAGGCTACCATCAGTAACACACTGCACTGCCAGGGACTTAAATCCTGCAGTGCCAGACGTGTCCCCTTTGCTTAAGCCAGTACATGTCCAGGCCTTTCTGAAGTTTGCTAGAGAGCATTTGGAAGATCCAGAAGAGGATTGGGAGAATGTCATAGGGTCAGATTAAACCAAAATAGAACTTTTTAGTAAAAACTCAACTTGTCGTGTTTGGAGGAGAAAGAATGCTGAGTTGCATCCAAAGAACACCATACCTACTGTGAAGCATGGGGGTGGAAACATCATGCTTTGGGGCTGTTTTTCTGCAAAGGGACCAGGACGACTGATCTGTGTAAACGAAAGAATGAATGGGGCCATGTATCGTGAAATTTTGAGTGAAAACCTCCTTCCATCAGCAAGGGCATTGAAGATGAAATGTGTCTGGGTCTTTCAGCATGACAATGATCAAACACACCGCCCGGGCAACGAAGGTGTGGCTTTGTAAGAAGCATTTCAAGGTGCTGGAGTGGCCTATCCAGTCTCCAGATCTCAACCCCATAGTAAATCTTTGGAGGGAGTTGAAAATCCGTGTTGCCCAGCGACAGCCCCAAAACATTACTGCTCTAGAGGAGATCTGCATGGAGGAATGGGCCAAAATACCAGCAACAGTGTGTGAAGACTTACAGAAAACGTTTGACCTCTGTCATTGCCAACAAAGGGTATATACAAAGTATTGAGATGAAATTTTGTTATTAACCAAATACTTATTTTCCACCATAATTTGCAAATAAATTCTTTAAAAATCCTACAATGTGATTTTCTGGATTTTTTTTTTCTCATTTTGTCTCTCATAGTTGAGGTATACCTATGATGAAAATTACAGGCCTCTCTCATCTTTTTAAGTGGGAGAACTTGCACAATTGGTGGCTGACTAAATACTTTTTTTCCCCACTGTATTTTCCCCCTTATTAATTAATTAGTTTACTGACTTGAGAATCTTAAAATCCTTGCATTTGCATATCCTTACATAAGTAATTAAGAACTTTTTAAAATAAGTACAAATTGAAAAAACAATTAACTAAAGATTGTAGGTTAAGCATTTTAAACTAATACAACTTCAAAACATACAAGCAAGTAGCAAATAATAAAGAGCATAGAAACATATTACAAACAATAAACAAAGAGTTTTCCATTCAAGAACTGTGAGTGATTTTTCATTATTTTCTAACTTTATGAAAGATTATTTTACGGGAAGGTTCGAGTGGTGTATGTGTGTGAGGAATTGGAAGCAAGCAGAATACGGGTGTTTCTAAAGCAAACTCGGCGTCATCGCGCATCTGGTTAAAAACGAAGCTCAGAATCGATCCAGAATCGTTGGAGAGAGAAGCGCGATGCATCGATGGATCGATTTTTTTCTGCCACCCCTAGTATGTATGTGTGTTCACGGTGTACTTTTACTACGGGCCTGTTGCTTGAATCTAATTGGCTGATGAACATTCCAAGGTGTGCAATTATTTTCATGTCTTCTATGAGGGACAGGATAAGGACAGAATCCACGCAGAAGTTTCATATAGAATAAAACATATCTTATAGGAAAGAAACTGCACACAAATTTAATATACAGTGGGGAAAAAAAGTATTTAGTCAGCCACCAATTGTGCAAGTTCTCCCACTTAAAAAGATGAGATAGTCCTGTAATTTTCATCATAGGTATAACCTCAACTATAGAGACAAAATGAGAAAAAAATCCAGAAAAACACATTGTATGATTTTTAAATAATTGTATTTGGCAAATTAGGGTGGAACATAAGTATTTGGTCATACAAAAAATTTCATCTCAGTACTTTGTTATATACCCTTTGTTGGCAATGACAGAGGTCAAACGTTTTCTGTAAGTCTTCACACACTGTTGCTGGTACACTGTTGCCCATTCCTCCATGCAGATCTCCTCTAGAGCAGTAATGTTTTGGGGCTGTCGCTGGGCAACACGGATTTTCAACTCCCTCCAAAGCTTTTCTATGGGGTTGAGATCTGGCGACTGGCTAGGCCACTCCAGGACCTTAAAATGCTTCTTACGAAGCCACTCCTTAGTTTCCCGGGCGGTGTGTTTGGGATCATTGTCATGCTGAAGACCCAGCCACGTTTCATCTTCAATGCCTTTGCTGATGGAAGGAGGTTTTCACTCGAAATCTCACGATACATGGCACCATTCATTCTTTCGTTTACACGGATCAGTCGTCCTGGTCCCTTTGCAGAAAAACAGCCCCAAAGCATGATGTTTCCACCCCCATGCTTCACAGTAGGTATGGTGTTCTTTGGATGCAACTCAGCATTCTTTCTCCTCCAAACACGAAAAGTTGAGTTTTTAACAAAAAGTTATATTTTGGTTTCATCTGACCATTTGACATTCTCCCAATCCTCTTCTGGCTCATCCAAATGCTCTCTAGCAAACTTCAGACGGGCCTGGACCTGTACTGGCTTAAGCAGGGGGACACGTCTGGCACTGCAGGATTTGAGTCCCTGGCGGCGCAGTGTTTTACTGATGGTAGCCTTTGTTATTTTGGTCCCAGGTCTCTGCAGGTCATTCACTAGTTTCCCCCCGTGTGGTTCTGGGATTTTTTTCTTGTGATCATTTTGACCCCACGGGGTGAGATCTTGCGTTGAGCCCCAGATCGAGGGAGATTATCATTGGTCTTGTATGTCTTCCATTTTCTATAATTGCTCCCACAGTTGATTTCTTCACACCAACCTGCTTACCTATTGCAGATTCAGTCTTCCCAGCTTGGTGCAGGTCTACAATTTTGTTTCTGTGTCCTTTGACAGCTCTTTGGTCTTGGCCATGTGGAGTTTGGAGTGTGACTGTTTGAGGTGTGGACAGGTGTCTTTTATACTGATAACGTGTTCAAACAGATGCCATTAATACAGGCAATGAGTGGAGGACAGAGGAGTCTTTTAAAGAAGTTGTTACAGGTCTGTGAGGGCCAGAAATATTGCTTGTTTGTAGGTGACCAAATACTTATTTTACCAAGGAATTTACCGATTAATTCTTTAAAACTCCTACAATGTGATTTTCTGGATTTTTTTTTCTCATTTTGTCCCTCATAGTTGAGGTATACCTATGATGAAATATCAGGCCTCTCTCATCTTTTTAGTGGAGAACTTGCACAATGGTTGGCTGACTAAATACTTTCTTGCCCCCTGTCTTGAGATTACTTGGTGTGTAACAGGGTTTCTTGTCAGGTTGGGTTCAGGTTGAACCTAATGTTAGGGACCAGCTGAGCACAGGCAACAGGGACTGCAACAAATTTATTGGTTCAGAAATTACCACCTGCTTAAAGACTGCACATCCTGATCTCAAGTTTAGCCTATAGTACAAGGGTATTCAATTAAAGTTCCAAGAGGTCTGATCTCTATATTTCTTTCCCAGTGGAGGTCCGGACGAATATATACTGTATAAATATACAGGGCCTACAATTAATACTGGCTAAGTGCCAAATGCGAGTAAAAATCGGCTTTGGTGAGTATATGAAATATATGTCAATCACCAGATGGCCAGTAACATTAATTTTTTTTTTAATTCTGACAATGCAATGTTGTGAGAGCATAAACATGAACAAATGTGAACAATGCTCCGTGCAGTTGACGGGTCAGTGCTGCTTCGTTACAAAAGTTTAAGCCTTTGCAATATAAATATTGAAGTGCTAGACCAGCTAGCTAGGACACGCTGTCAGGATTCTGGATTGTTCTGTGTCGTGTTTTGCCCCTGTTTCTGTTCCTGTTTTTCCTTATTTGGTATTGTTCCTGTCCTCGTTTAGTTTGATTATGATTCCTGACACCTGTGTTTAGTAATTATCCCTTGTATGTTCAGTCTGTTAAATATCCTGTTTGTTCAGTCTTCCTTTGTCGGTTCTACTCGTTGGATGTTGTGTAATTCCTCTGACTTTCTAAGGATTAAAGACTGTTTGTGTACTCCACATCTCCTTGTTCCTCGTTCCACGCTCCTCCCAGCACAGATCGTGACAGAAGAACCGACCTATAGAGTAACCTCTGTGTGTCTACCCTCTGTTTTTGTTTCCGTGTTTTTTCTCTCAGTGTTTTGTTTCCGTTGTGGTTCTATGGATCCCCTCCTTTGCCCCGAATTCCTCCTCATCCTGCTGGAGCAGAGGGAGCGCTCGCTCGAGGACCATACCAGACTGTTTCTGACCCTAGCTGAACTTACCAGCTACCAGGACGACATGCTCTGCGCATTCTATGATGCTAGCCTGAACACCGTGTGCAGAGCGTTGTCGTCCGAAGATGGTCTTCGAGTGGAATTTGTTGCCTTCGTGGAGTGGACTCTGGCAAGAAACGAATCGCCATCCTGCCCCGTGGATGATCTCATCAGATCCACTCCAGACTCAGAGCCCAGCCCACCATCTCCCCACTGTGCGGAGCTAAAGCCAGAGCCCACCGATGACGGAGAGCCAAATCCCGCCACGATCTATGAAACCGCACAATGCCGAGCGACTGAGCGGAGGATCGCCCCGGAAGTAGAGCCCAAGCCGTCGGATCAGGTGCGAGAGTCGGCGACAATGCCCGCCACAAGGGAGAAAGCCGCAGACGGTGTGAGCACGGATAGGAGCTCTGCCCCCTGCACCGCAGCTTCGGGTGAGTCGAATATGGAGCGCCGAAAGTGAAGAGGAGAGGGCTCCAGTCCCACCAGTCCAGTTCTGCGCTCCTCCCAGCACAGATTGTGACACACGCGTTACTCATGCTGTGTGGGAAGTTTAAACATCGGAAGTCCTGGCCTGAAAGTCGCATCTTGAACTCTGCTTCCGACCTGCACTTGAACGGAAAAATTCACACAAAATTATTTAAAAAATAAGGTGACCGGGAGGGGACATGTTTGGTTCTGTGGCCACTATATATTAACTCTTGGGAACGTGATAAAATAGGCTTGTTTTAGATGCATCGGCGCTGCGCAGTCCGATCGGCGTATGACATCAAAGTACCACGAATGTGATTGAGTAGACGACTCTTTAACGGTACATTCACACGGGGCGTTGATGGAGGGCGTTTCTGAAGCTTGGTGCTGACGCGACAGTCATAGTGACAATAGCCAATCACATTAGTTTTCTGGTGTTGCATGAACATGATTGGCTAGTATCTGCATCAGGGTATTTACATAAGGCGATCTAATTGGCTGACGCCTGCGTTGGAGCTTGAAAAGTTTTATGGATATATATATCAGGGCCGTTTCCTCCGAGTAGGCAAGGGAGGCAGTGGCTCCTGAAAATATTGGATGCGAAAAAAATTTATAGTGCAAAAATAAAACAAATTATATGATGAGATGCATATACTTGGCTTTAATAAACAGATTATTGATTACTTTTTTAATGTAAAAATATAAAATATAATTATTTTTTTATTTTCTTTTTGACATTTCACATCAAATCACTGTAGCAAGAGCTTGATTTGTTTTAGCAAAAGCATGTGATCTATGATGTCTGAAGCTTCATTCGTCTGAAAACCATGTGACTGCTTCAGTATCTGGTTCAAACTAAATGAACCTCAGCACCATTTCCTTTAAGTTATATTACTTTATAATACGTTTTTTTTAGTTTTCAGTATCGTAATTATATATTTAGCTCTAATGAACTTTGCCTATGAAATAACAGGACTGAGGCAAAGTTAAAACAGACAGACTGCGGATTTAATTTATGAATTTATCTTTCATTTATTTTACTCATTTTAGTGCCAGTACACAGTCACAAATTAATGACTTTGACAATGACCATTATTTATATAAAACAAATAATCAGTTGTAGAACCAGATGTGAAACCATTACTGGTTAGGACTATATTTTTATATTTATTGTTGTATTTCCCATTTCAATTCGTGTATCACTTTACCTAATTAACGTTCTGGGGTTCGGGGTAATTGCTGTATTAATATGCTACCATATTTTGCAAATGTAAACGCCTGACAATTATGCCAATAAAGTTGACTTTTTGATTGTATTTACGCCCGTGTGTGACAATAAATGAACGTGTTGTGTTTTCATTTACAAATGAAACCACACAAATTATTCATTCCTGCAACGAAACCCTAGACTGCCATTTCCATAAAATGTCAGTCATACAGCAAAATCCACTCCTTATTTGCATGTCGATGGATTAACCGAATGCTATTATTTACGAAAACTTTTAGAACGTTAATTTAAAGAGTCGAAATTAATTGTAGGCCCCTACACTATTTAGGTCAATTCCAGGAGCGATCTTAGAAAGGATGGTACTTTTTAAGGGTGGCTAAGGGTTGGGCATGGGTCTATGGGGGGTTGGCACACCAAGGCAAGCAGGCCCGTGGCATCGTTTTCGGGATTAAATGGCCCTTACACACCAATCGGGGTTGTCACCAATACCGGTGTATTGCTACCATGAAGGATCACTCTATAAGTGTTAAACGGAAAAATAAATACAACAATTAAAATCTGTCATGGGCACCGTATGAAGTGTCCCATAGACATATAACAAAAAAACTTCACAGTAATGTTCTGAGTTTTGTCATCAATAAAGAATAAAGTGGTGGTCTACTATATTACCTAGGCTACTTTTGTATGTGCTGGTATAAATCACTCGCCCTTTAGTGCAATGTTTACAGGTGCTAGATTACTCATTCTACTTCTGGTGTGGGGGGGTTGTGTGATGATTGACATTTTTGTTCTTTAACAGTAAAGTTTCATGCGGCGAAATCAAGCACGACTCGGTGATCGTTTTTTAAACATTTTGTTTGAGTCTGTTTAGTAACAGAGGTAGGAAGGAGTTCTGTAATCACGGCCAGAACACACTATCAGACAGATCTCAGGCAACCCCCAGGCAACTTTTTTTCAAGTTCTGAGGTGATTACAGGTTATGCTATGCTGCGTTAACACAAGTGCAAGACTGCCCAAAGACGGCCATGAACACTTGTGAAATCATAACAGCTGTGTAACAAAAAAAACTCTCATGGATTCCAGTTGGGAAGTATTTTGGGCGAGGCCCAATGTGCAGAGTTACGTATAACATGAGTTAATTGTAGCTAGAACAGGTACCAATACCTTTTTTAGTTTTTTGTTGACCAAATTAATTAACATTATGTAATTTACTCAACTCAATAAGTGTAAAGATACCGAAAATAAGTATAGGGTAGCTTAACTTGCAGCCACAAGGACGTACTAACAATAACAAGACAAATAGTACGCCAAATCTCAATAGCCTAACTACTTGTTTCACCTCTCGTTTTCCTGTTGAGAACCCTGTTTACCTATGTATAGGTAATGGTTGGTTAGTCTAGCTTGGTGTTGTAGTTCTGATAAACTACGGCGTTTGAGTGGGATGTGTGATTATCTAATTTTAGTTTTAATTCGGTCGAATTTGAGGCTGTACTACGAGAGATTTTATTAAGTTTTAAGTTTTTTATTTAATTTGAGTTATTTTAATACGTCAACACGAATGGGAAATAATGAGTATTTAGGTTCTCGATAGTAAGAAAAATAATATGTAATTGGGAATGTATATGTGGAATAATAGTAGATGTATGTGTTGTTGGGTACAGACACTATGGTAGTGTGTTTTGGGTGGTTATGTTGTGGGGCTTCTGTTTATTCGGTAGAATCATTATTATACTCTTTTACCTTTTGTTCTTTAATATTTTGAATGGTTTTTAGCGTTTTTTTTTGTTTTTCATTTAAATGTTAAGTTTTTTAAATTTTGTTGTATGCATTTGACATTTTTATTTAATTTCTTTATTTTAAAAATGTGTATAAGTAGTATTTATAAAGTTTAGCTTTTAGTTTTGGATCTGTTTTGAGTTGTTTTAATACTACAAGTGAGTGTTTCTGTTGTCCTCATTTTGTAAGTCGCTTTGGATAAAAGCGTCTGCTAAATGACTAAATAAAAAAATAAAAAATAAAATAAAAAAATTGATTCATCATCCCCTGCATAGTTGGCCAAATTTCATTACAGTATACAGTACTATAGCAGTTTCTTGGTCTCCTGACACAAGACTAGCTAAATCTCTAGGCAGTCATTTCTCAGTTCTGCAAAAATGCAGTACACATAAAAATTGTTACAAATAAAATTTGACAGTCACACGTTTGAAGGTGTACAACATGTGCTACAGTTTACTGTACAAAAACTGCAATACGATTAGATTCTTACTTAACTCTTCTGCTATTAGATTCCGTGATCTGCATCTTCTTATTGATTTCATGTTATTGTTTCGTCGTATGGCAAAAAAAGGCCTATATCCATGATGAAAATGGAGCGGGCGGTCAGAGAATCGGATCACCAAACAATTACGGGATGAATCTCAGACATATCCGGATGGGATTAGGTTTCTCAGAAGTTAACCATGAAGCAGTAATTTTCACGAACAAATGTAAAAACAATTCGTTAGTGAACTGGGCCGCACTTTGTATTTTTGACTCACAAAGAACCGGTTCATAAGAGTAATTTGTTAATGTAACCGACTACACTGGGCACACTGTGTGCGTGTGCAACCATCGTGCACAGTTTACAAAAACATGTGGTTTTTTTCCATTATTTTGCGTTACGCTGTCATCACCTCTGCTGAAAATCAGCATATGAAACACTGCTTACATTTAAATTTTATTCTGTGATAATTCTGGGGTGGCAGGTGGGGTGGCATAGCTTTTTCTTAGGGTGGCAGTTGCCACCACGGTAGATCCGCCCCTGGATCAAATTAATTCATGCAAAAACACTTACACTATTATGTTCATATTGAAAATGTATGTAACACAAAATTTATGTATTTTGATGTGCTCATGATTTTGAATTATTTCTCCACAGACAGTCTCAGAAATATGTGCCTCCATCTGCATTTTACAGAGAGCTGAGATATCCAGAAAGCAAACTAACTCTGATTCATGAAGGTCCTCCAAAAAGATTCTGTCTACATACAGAGAGAAAGGTGCTTGATGAGAATGGAAAAGTCAGAAAATGGACATATGGGGAAAAGACACCAGTAAACCAATCAAAATTGTTCTTCTGGTGGGAGAAACTGGCGTCGGTAAGACGACTCTCGTCAACACCATGGTCAACTACTTACTGGGAGTGAAGTTTGATGAAGAAAAGTGGTATGAAATCACAGAAGAAGCAGCCAGAGATCAGTCAGAGTCAAAAACCTCTGAAATCACCATGTATGAGGTCTTTCCTGAAGAGAGTCCCATATCGCTCACCATCATTGATACTCCAGGCTACGGAGACACTAGAGGACTGGATAAAGATCTGGAAGTTGCTGAGAATTTAGCCACTCTGTTTCAGAGCAGTGATGGAGTTTGTGAAGTCGATGCCGTGTGTTTTGTGACTCAAGCATCGAAGAATCGTCTCTCAGACAGACAACATGACATTATCAGTTCAATTTTGTCTTTGTTTGGAAGAGACATTGTGAACAACATTGTGTTCTTAATCACACACTCTGATGGTCTGCCACCCACAAACGTCATTGGTGCCATTAATAAAGCTAGAATCCCCTGCAGACGAGACAAACGCGGGCAACCTGTTCATTTCTTATTCAACAACCGGCAGGCTGAAGCTCGTCACACTAAAGAACGTCACATTCGCGCTCAAAGAGATGCCTGGGAAGACAGCATGGACGGCATGAAGCATTTTCTTCAGTCTCTGGATGAAATGAACAGAAGAAGTTTAGAGTTGACTTCAAATGTCCTGATAGAGCGAATTCGATTTGAAGCATCCATCTGCAACTTACAGCTGCGAGTTCAAGAGAAAGAATCGAGGAAAGCTGAAAAACTTCAGATTCAAGAGGCATTGATACAAAACAAGGAAAAGATTGAAGGGTGCCAAAACTTCACCGTTAAAGTCAAAAAGACTGTCAAACATAAGGTGCACATCGAGAGCAAGTCATGGAAGCACAGGAAGGCAACGACCTGCACCGTCTGTGAGGAAAACTGCCATGAGTTTGACTGCTGGTGGGGTGCAAATCCCAGCAAATGTGAAGTCATGAAAAATGGTTTCTGCACAGTGTGCACAGGGAAGTGTCATCACAGCAAACATGTCAAAGAAGACAAGAAATACGTCATCAGAACCTCAAGCATGATGATGGAATATGACTCTATAAAAAGGAAATATGAAAAAGCTCGAGAACAAACCAAGGGGTTTTCAGTTATAATGGATGATATTGACAAAGATCTGCAGGAGATTGAAACCCAAAAGTCAATTCTTCTGTTCAATGCTTACAGAACCATCAAGAATCTGTCTCAGATCGCATTAAAACCAGACTCTGCCTTCACTCTTCAGCATCTGGACTTCTTCATCCCCAGAGTGAGGGAGGCTGGGAAAGAAGACTGGGTGCGAGAGCTGGAGGAAATGAGGAGAAAAGCTGTAACTGAAGAAGCAAATAAAGATGCTCTGAGTTATCTGAAAGCTGGTCTGGCAAAACTGTTCATGACTGGGCAATGAACAAATACAAAGAACACAAGACAAATTAATGAAAATGAAGAAGACTGCTTACAGTGATAAGTCAATGCTATTAAATTTCTGCAGTTCGGATGATAAGAATTTTAAAATTTCGCCCTGAAGTTATTTTTATTCTCTGTTTTTAGTAGTCTCTTTCTCTCTTTAAGCAGTCTTGGAAGCATTTTAGTTTAATCTGTTAGCTAACAGTGTGCATAGTTTTCCTGTATAGCAAACATAGCCAGATTTTAAATCCCTGCTTTTGCGCTGTGTGGTTCCATGCAGTTAGTGGTGCAATACATTCCTTTACTGCAGCATGAGAAAAAGTAAATATAAAAATCAATATATATATTGACCATTGCTTTTTACAGTACATCCACACACACACACACACACACACATCCACATACACCCTTAGGTACCCATTGGTTTTGTTTAAAAAGTCTCTTAGTTTTGTTTGAATTTAATTTAGATTAATTAAATGAATTTTGTGTTTCATTAAGACACAAACTTGGTTTATTTGTCATTGCAGAATATTTGATTAAATAACAGTACATTGTAACTAATTGGAGTGCACACAATTTAGTTCGCTGTGCTCTATATTTTTGTTAATCCGGTTTTCTTTTGAGTGTAAGTTACCATGCTGTGGGTCGTGTGGAGAGTTGCAGAGGTTCCCGAGCTTCCGCTACGGGGTCTGTTTATCTAAAGGACCGCCATGCTGCCTCCACCGTTCTTTAGTTCTGCTTGCTGGCACCAATGGACAGATGAACTTCTGGGAGAATTGAGTTTGTTTAATTCTTTATTTCTATAAATTGTAATTTGTTTGGGGTCATTTAAGATTAATATTTAACCTTTTTGTTTCAAGCATTTAAGTAGTTTGTTATTTATTTGTTGTGGTAATTTGTAGTTTGTTTCTGTTTCCCACCTTGTGTGTAAGATGGACTAATCAAATTGTATAAATGTGTCCCTGTTGTGTCATTTGGTAGGTCAGTTTAGTTTGGTTGGTTTAGGCTAAATGTCTTTGTTGAGTTTCGTTCCGTTCTGTTGATCTCATTGATAGGCCTAGTTATTTGATTTGATTTTCTTTGTTGTGGAACGTTGATTTGAAGTGTGAACTTTATTTGGGATTTATTAAAATAATAATTTTTTTGTTTTTTGGGAAACCATTTTTCATGTCTCGCATTGCTTTACTGCTTGGTCCCTCACACCTAGTGACTGATATTTAACAAGTATTATATTTGAAGGGCTATCTCAAAAGTCAATAATAAATAAAATAAATACTCCATGACTTACTTTAAATGAATAGTATAATTTCATAATTAATAATATAATTTTTGGATACTGGATGTCTGATAACGTAACAGAAAATGTTGCAAACTCAAACAATTTGCTAAATGTTTTGTTGTGTTATTCCTGTGATTCTTCTCATGCTTATATCTTATATTATTTCCCTCAGATTACCAGATTGTATAAAAATATACACATTTTTGTATGTGTTACTTTTTAACACACTAAGTTAGGTTATATAAACACTGAGTTAATTTAACACTGGGGGGTTTGCTGTGTATGAATCTTTTATTTAACCAGGTCATTAGAATCAACCATCTGAATAAAAAAAAAATGATGTGATGTGGCATCCCATACTCTGAATTTGTGCTCTGCATTTAACCCATCCAAGTGCACACACACACACCCTTTCCCAGGGGTCTCACCTCAGTCATTGTATTGAAGGTGGAAGAGAGTGCTGTTCACTCACTCCCCCCACCTACAATCCCTGCTGGTACTGAGACTCGAATTTTAGCGACCTTTGGGTTAAAAGTCCGACTCTCTAACCATTAGGCCACGACTGCCCAAATGAGACCCATTGCAATACATGTGAGAGAAAGGATAATTTAATGCAAAGCAGTTGATCATTGCTTCAGCCTGCTCAACTGTAAAGCTACATGTGCAATACATTGTGGTATAAAAACACTGTTAAGTACAAGTGTTTGTCCTTCAGTATGCAAGTCAATATAAAATAACTCCTGTCCTAGACACCCACTGCTCTGCACATTTTGTATGCAGCACTTACATGATGATGGAAGAGCATCTAAAATGCTTTGTAATTAGATAGTGTTGATGATTTAGCTGGTATCATAAGACCCATTAAGGCTGCACATATGATGAACTAAAATTGAGATTGAGTGTGGACTTAACTATTAAAAAAAATTAAAAATACAATATAATACATAAAATAAAAAGCTTTGGGTTGTTATATAATCAGTTCCCACAATATTACCAGAAAATATGCACACTATTGATTAAGCAGTTCATTGCCTGCATTTTTTCTTTTTAAGTAAACTTATTTTAACCTCGTGTAGAAAGTATATATAAATATCAAGTCACTTAACAAGCCAAACTGGCTGAAAGTCTCTCCCAACCAAGTGTATTCTAAATAGCTGGTTAAGAATAAAATGTCAGCATCAATGTGTTTATTTGTCTATGATGTCAGAAATGTGCATTTCATATATGATCTAATAATTTATTCATATGGACTACTGAAACTGATTGTCTTAAATAATTATTCCAGGGGCCTCATTTATAAAATGTTGCGTATAAACCATCCTAAATTTGTTCTAAGATCATTTCTCAAAGTGCATAAGTGCGATTCAGAGAAAACGAACGATCGCACAAAAACACGTCTGTGCGCCTCTCTTCCAGATGTGGCATTTATAAATCGCAAATGATCTTGAAATTGTGCGCAGCTGACTTGTGTCAGATCTCTGGCTAATGATGCAATTGGTATTGGTATTGATAGTTCCATGATTACTTTTCAATAATGTTCACTGCAGTTAAGTCAGTTCAGCTGTGATATATTCAAGCCAATGGTAAAATCTGATCTTCTTGCAGTACTGTATATTTTCTAGATGACAAACTTTGATACCCATACTTTTAACACTTTTGGTATATGCAAGTACATCCTCACAGCATCTTTTCTGAATAACGCAATGTGCTGAATAAAATTCTACAATTTTAATTTGTGAAAAAAATCTAAACTTAAGAGTTTAAGTTTGTTACAACTTTGGTTTACATTTCAGCCTATGCAGCCAGTGAGTAGGCCTTCTACAGCCATCTAGTGGCCATTTATATTTCATGTTATTGCTATTTTAAAACCAACAGATTTCACCAAAGTATACCCAATTTTGAGGTTTTGGCGGTTACTGTGACCAGTTTTCTTCATCAAAAACTTCTGTTCAGTGCTTACAGGGCCATCAAGCATCTGTCTCAGATCGCATTAAAACCAGACTCTGCCTTCACTATTCAGCATCTGGACTTCTTCCTACCCAGAGTGAGGGAGGCTGGGAAAGAAAACTGGGCCTGAGAGCTGGAGGAAATGAGGAGAAAAGCTGTAGAAGAGGAAGTAAATAAAGACACTCGGCGTTATCTTCAGGCAGGTATGGCAAAACTAGATATATTTTTAGTGGGGAATGAAAAAAATGCAGACAGAACAACTGATTAATCAATGACATTGAAGAAAACTTTCATTGAGAAATAAATGCAGGCGACTCTCTGTAGATCTGAAGATAATGTTAATCTAACCATACTATCAAATTAATTTTCACCCCTGTTTTTAGGGTTTATAACTAGGCAAGCTTGATAACATTTACAACTCCTGTTAGCTCATGTACTGTAATTATACTGTAAATTTGTATTTTACATTTTTTGGGTAATGGATGGTTTGATGGAAAATATCAACCACAAACAGATATTTGTTTATTCATTTGGTTGAACTCTTCTACATTTTACCTTCATCATTTGCAATCAGTTGAAATCTTTCATGTTTTTATTTTTATTATCTCCCTCAGTTTGTATGTCTGCTTATCTTCTTGCTTGTCTCTATGTCTCTATGCTGCTTATCTTAAACAATTGTTTAATTAAATTTAAATATATTATTGAATTTTCTTCTTTGGGTTTGTGTTTCAGCCATGATCCATCACTAAGTCAGTGAAAAAAGTATTGCATTCCCCTGAAAACTGTTGCATTTGATAATGAAAATTTTACTTTCCTCTGAGAAGTCAAGTCACCTTTATTTATATAGCACTTTTAACAATACAGATTGTGTCAAAGCAACTGCACAGCATTAAATAGGAAAAAAGTGTCAATAATGCAAAATGACAATAGTAAACACTAAATTTTCAGTTAAAGGCAGTTCATTGAATTCAGTGATGTCATCATCCAGCTCAGTTCAGTTTAAATAGTGTCTGTGCAATCAAGTCAACGATATCACTGGATATTAAGTGTCCCCAACTAAACAAGCCAGAGGTAACAGCTGCAAGAAACCAAAACTCCATCAGTGACAGAATGGAGAAAAAACCTTGGGAGAAACCAGGCTCAGTCGGGGGTCAGTTCTCCTCTGACCAGACAAAACCAGCAGTTCAATTCCAGGCTGCAGCAAAGTCAGATTGTGCAGAGGACTCAACTGGTTCCTGTGGTCTTGTCCCGGCGGCCGTCTAGGAGACAAGGTCTTCACAGGGATCTGTCTCTGGGGCTCATCTAGTTGTCCTGATCTCTGCTGATATTCAGGGCTGTAGAGGTTCTCTCTAAAGGGCGAGCCACCAACTGGGCTGGATAAGGCGATGCATGTGACATATGGTCTGGTTATGACGGATTGGTGGGCTAAGTGTCCTCGGAATAATAAAGAAACAGACTAATATTAGCGTAGATGCCATTCTTCTAAAGATGTAGCAAGTACATCGGGTGTTATGGGAAGTGTCTGCGGTTGTCCTAATTAATGCAGCCTAAAAATCCTTTAACGGATTTGAATATTAGAAATGTGTTAGTGTGTTATGTGTAAGCCAGGTTAAAGAGATGGGTCTTTAATCTAGATTTAAACTGACAGAGTGTGTCTGCCTCCCGAACAATGTTAGGTTATTCCAGAGTTTGGGCGCTAGATAGGAAAAGGATCTTCCGCCCGCAGTTGGTTTTGATATTCTATGTATTATCAAATTGCCAGAGTTTTGATAATGCAGCGGATGTGGAGGACTATATTGCAATAAGAGCTCGTTCAAATACTGAGGTGCCAAACCATTCAGGGCTTTATAAGTAATAAGCAAGATTTTAAAATCTATACAATGTTTAACAGGGAGCCAGTGCAGTGTTGACAGAACCGGGCTAATATGATCATACTTCCTGGTTCTAGTAAGAACTCTAGCTGCTGCATTTTGGACCAGCTGGAGTCTGTTTATTAAGCGTGCAGAACAACCAACCAATAAAGCATTACAATAATCTAACATTCAGGTCATAAACGCATGGATTAACATTCCTGCATTTGATATTGAGAGAATAGGTCGTAATTTAGATATATTTTTGAGATGGAAAAATGCAATTTTACAAATTCTAGAAACATGGTTTTCAAAAGGAAAGATTGCTATCAAATAGCACACCTAGGTTCCTAACTGATAACGAAGAATTGACAGAGCAGCCATCAAGTGTTAGACAGTGTTCTAGGTTATTACATGCAGAGTTTTTAGGTCCTATAATTAACACCTCTGTTTTTTCAGAATTTAGCAGTAAGAAATAATATATAAGATATATCTATATATAATATAGACTATGCAATGCCCAATTTGAAAAACTGTTTTGCCGAGCGTTGAAGAAATATAGAGCTGAGTATCATCAGCATAACAGTGAAAGCTAACACCATGTTTCCTGATGATATCTCCCAAGGGTAACATGTAAAGCGTGAAAAGTAAAAAACGTCCCTAGTACTGAGCCTTGAGGTACTCAATACTGCACTTGTGATTGCTATGATACCTCTTCATTCACTGCTACAAACTGATAGCGGTCAGATAAATGAAATGACAAACAAAGTTTTGAGTTATTCAAAAGAATTTATGGTCCATAGGTAAAAATGTATGGTCCAAAAGTTCAAAAATGCGAGACAAGCATCGGGTTTGATGTTCGTAGAAACCCGGAAAATAGAAAGTGTAAAGTCGAATGTGACCTAAAAAGAGGTGCCCACCGAGCCTGAATGGAGTAAACCTCGGGTCGCGGGTTGTTTCGGGCTGGAAAAGTTTGATTCATGCGCTTTTTTCAGTTGATTACAAACATTGTTTGTCAAGTTTAATAACCAATGTAATCAGCACAAACACATAATATTTGAGCAGCATGAATGTTTGTGTTTTTGAGAAAACAACGTTTATGCGTGCTTAGTGAAAAACTAAAATTTTAAAGTCACTGAAATAAGGCCATAAAAACACATACAGAACATTTGATCACAAGACTTTTGAGAACTGATCTTGAAGTCTAGAGTTTTTGCTTCAAAATGATGTGAAAATCATCTTACTCACTCATTCACAGAAAACAACATATTTCTTTAAATTTTCTAAGACACTTTGTGTAGAAAAGGTATATGCGAGTAGGTGTGAATGATCATGAATAATGCTGTGATTCACACCTGAGAAGACAAAGACCTACTTAATGAGCTGCATAATGAGCCTTTCAGTCAGATGTGTGACTGAGAGGGAATTGCTACAAGAAAGAATGTGAGGAAAAAAGAAATGTATATATTTTTTGTTTGTAGTTTATTTAGAATACATATAACTATCACATAAAATAACTCATGGGAGTGTGTGCATCACATGGTCTTAGCTGTGGTCCAGGTTCTTGTGTAGGCAGGAATCTTCATTTCCATGACCAAGTGGGCTGCTTTGCTTTGGCTCTCTTTGCAACAGGTTCTTTTACACTGTTATTCTCACATCTGAAATAAAAAAAGCATGCCATTTACACAAACTACAAACCCGATTCCAAAAAATTTGGGACACTGTACAAATTGTGAGTAAAAAAGGAATGGAAAAATTTACAAATCTCATAAACTTATATTTTATTCACAATAGAATAAAGATAACATATCAAATGTTGAAAGTGAGACATTTGAAATGTCATGCCAAATATTGGCTCATTTTGGATTTCATGAGAGATACACATTCCAAAAAAGTTGGGACAGGTAGCAATAAGAGGCCGGAAAGTTAAATGTACATATAAGGAACAACTGGAGGACCAATTTGCAACTTATTAAAGGTCAATTGGCAACATGATTGGGTAAAAAGAGCCTCTCAGAATGCAAGATGGGCAGAGGATCACCAATTCCCCCAATGTTGCGGCGAAAAATAGTGGAGCAATATCTATAATATATAGTTTCTCAGAGAAAAATTGCAAAAGAGTTTGAAGTTATCATCATCTAAAGTGCATAATATCATCCAAAGATTCAAAGAATCTAGAACAATCTCTGTGCGTAAGGGTCAAAGCCGGAAAACCATACTGGATGCCCGTGATCTTCGGGCCCTTAGACGGTACTGCATCACATACAGGAATGCTACTGTAATGGAAATCACAACATGGGCTCAGGCATACTTCCAGAAAACATTGTCGGTGAAAACAATCCACCGTGCCATTCGCCGTTGCCGGCTAAAACTCTATAGGTCATAAAAGAAGCCATATCTAAACATGATCGAGAAGCGCAGGTGTTTTCTCTGGGCCTAGGCTCATTTAAAATGGACTGTGGCATAGTGGAAAACTGTTCTGTGGTCAGACTAATCAAAATTTTAAGTTCTTTTTGGAAAACTGGGACGCTATGTCATCCGGACTAAAGAGGACAAGGACAACCCAAGTTGTTATCAGCGCTCCGTTCAGAAGCCTGCATCTCTGATGGTATGGGGTTGCATGAGTGCGTGTGGCATGGGCAGCTTACACATCTGGAAAGGCACCATCAATGCTGAAAGGTATATCCAAGTTCTAGAACAACATATGCTCCCATCCAGACGTCGTCTCTTTCAGGGAAGACCTTGCATTTTCCAACATGACAATGCCAGACCACATACTGCATCAATTACAACATCATGGCTGCGTAGAAGAAGGATCCGGGTACTGAAATGGCCAGCCTGCAGTCCAGATCTTTCACCCATAGAAAACATTTGACGCATCATAAAGAGGAAGATGCGACAAAGAAGACCTAAGGCAGTTGAGCAACTAGAAGCCTGTATTAGACAAGAATGGGACAACATTCCTATTCCTAAACTTGAGCAACTTGTCTCCTCAGTCCCCAGACGTTTGCAGACATAAAAAGAAGAGGGGATGCCACACAGTGGTAAACATGGCCTTGTCCCAACTTTGAGATGTGTTGATGCCATGAAATTTAAAATCAACTTATTTTTCCCTTAAAATGATACATTTTCTCAGTTTAAACATTTGATATGTCATCTATGTTGTATTCTGAATAAAATATTGAAATTTGAAACTTCCACATCATTGCATTCTGTTTTTATTCACAATTTGTACAGTGTCCCAACTTTTTTGGAATTGGGTTTGTAGTTATTATGATGTTCACTGATACTAGTACTAATTTATCGAAACAAACACAATTACCACATAGCAAACATATTTTACTGTGTGGTAAATAAATCAAATGAAAGTAACATTTGTAAAATAGTGAATGCACACCTACTCTAAGATTCTGAATGGAGTTGAGAACTGAACGAGCGTCCCCTTACTGTGAGAGATGCAAGTGAAGGCAAGAGTGGTGTATTCGGTCCTAAAATAATTTTATAAACAATTGTAAGCATTTTTCCCCACAGTACCTTAGTATAGTATGCATACTTCGTGAGAAAACAGAATGCCAATAACAAAGAAACTACATTTTAACACTATCAACCACAAATAATATTACCATATAGTCTAGGCATTATAAAAGTACAATTACTATACTGTGCACTTACTCAGTATGATTTTCCAGCGAACTCAAAACTGAACGACACGTGTGCCTTTGTGCAATTATGCCAGTGATGCAGCCACAGTCCTAAACGAAAATTTAAATAGTTGTTAGCAATTACCAGAAGATGCATAGCTGATAAATAAATTGCATCACTGATAAGAAAGGACGCGCGTATATGTCTGTCGATGCATCACTTATTTACAGCTTACTTGATACGTTTACACATCAGACGATCCCGAACGCCAGTGACCGAGTATAAAGCATTCAACATATTAACATTATAACTCACATTACTTTTATATCGTTGCGGTCTATTTTATAGAACATAAAAAAAAAACTTCCTGGCGTTGTGAGACATATATGCAGTGAATTAATCTTTATAATGTTTCACTTGATTGCACATTTAGTCAGGAATCATGGTTTGGAAAAAGTAACTAGTAAAATATGTACAAGTTATGTCACAGTAACACAATAGCAACTAATGCAAGTAGGCAAATAAAAAAAAAAGACTTACTATATCCTCCACTGAATATCACGCCGGCGCGTTCTTCTGAGGAAAATCCAAAGCTTATTCCTCTCAGCGCCTCTTTCGGTCTTATTTCTCTCAGCACGTCTTCTTCCAGAAGCGAAGTAGCCGAGATGAACTTTAGGAAAAGTCTCGCTGCTTTGTTTGCTGTGATGTGGGCGTTTACATGCACGCATCTCACGTGCTGGAGTGTGTTTTGATTGTAATATCAAAAGCGTGATCGGCGTGTGGTAACATTAGCGATAATGAAGGCGACGACCAAGACTTGACATCGCGTTGGTTTCATACTGATTACTTTGTCACATAATATTTGTTTCGTCATGACTTACTTCGTTTAAAAGTAGACATGTTAAGCTTTCTATAGATATGTCTCTCATATGTGTGTGTCAAATATTCGCTGAGTTTGTTCATTTTAGTGACGCGTTTCAAACAGATATGCGCGGAGAATGCGACTGCTAAAAGCACACCCTGTATATGTTCTTTATTTTGCAAAAGCACAATGTTTTGTTGATATTGTGAGTGTACACAAATAAAAGTAGACCCTTTACAGACTGAAATGCTGTATTACTCTTATATGTACGATCAAAAATGAAGGAGCATTTTAGTTATTTTCGCTGTCAACATTCAAATCTGCAAAAAGTTCTGCCGCCGGAACTGTCGACCCCAGGAGGTTAAGTCGTTTGGCGGACCTGATGTACTCGAGGTTCTTATGATCGGTCCAGACAATAAAGGGTACACCCGAACCCTCAAACCAATAACGCCACTCTTCCAGCGCTAACTTGACCACCAACAACTCTCGGTTAACAATGTAATAGTTATGTTCGGCAGGTGATAAACGATGGGAGAAAAGCGCGAAAGGACGCATCTTGTCATCCGAGGAAGAGCGCTGGGATAGCACCTCACCTACCCCCACCTCTGACGCATCGACCTCCACCACAAACTGACGTGTGGAGTCAGGGGTTACAAGAATGGAGCCGGAACAAAGCGGCTCTTGAGGTTGGTAAATGCAGCTTCGGCTGCACTAGACCACCTGAACGTAGTCTGTGGAGGTCAAGGCAGTCAGAGGAGCGGCTAATTGGCTAAATTTGAGAATTAAGCACCGGTAGAAATTGGCGAACCCCAGGAACCTCTGTAGGGCCTTACAGGACCCTGGGGTTGGCCAATCCACCACAGCCTTAACCTTGTCGGGATCCATGCGCATCCCCTCAGACGAGATGTAGTTATGCAAATTAGCATTTAGTTAATAAAACTTTTGTGCACAGATTACACTAGTCTCTGATCCTGCTTGTGAATAATGTCCCATTACTATTTTGATCCTTGCTACATGCTCGAATGCATTGTTAGGCTACTGTAAGAAGGTTGTTTTCTGTGGCCACGAAAATATCCTCTTAGAGTTGATATGAAATTACAGTAACTGTTGGGCAGACAAAGAGTGATGTCATCATCCAGCTCAGTTCGGTTTAATTAGTGTCTGTGCAATCAAGTCAATGATGTCGCAGGATATTAAGTGTCCCCAACTAAGCAAGCCAGAGGTGACAGCAGCAAGGAACCAAAACGCCATCGGTGACAGAATGCTGAGAAAACCCATTTGGGTTAATTTGGCAACCTAGCACTGGGTCAAATATGGACAACCAGATGTTGTTTAAATGTTTGACCCCAACACGCTTCTTCACAGGAGTCTTCTCCCGCCACCTTCCCGTAATTTGAATTGCCCAGACCTCGTTATATGAATAGTCACGTCAGTATATTTGCCCAAGGTTGTCCAGTTGCCAGATCTTGTATAAAATGCATATGATAGCAGTTAAGTGAGAAAACAGCCAAATGAGAACAAAGAACGCTCGCCTGACCTCTACCATGATCAAAACCGCTTCCCCGAACGCTCGCCTGACCTCTACCCCGAATGCTCGCCTGACCTCTACCCTGATCAAAACCGCTTCCCCGAATGCTCGCCTGACCTCTACCCTGATCAAAACCGCTTCCCCGAACGCTCGCCTGACCTCTACCCTGATCAAAACCGCTTCCCCGAACGCTCGCCTGACCTCTACCCTGATCAAAACCGCTTCCCTGAACGCTCGCCTGACCTCTTCCCTGAACGCTTGCCTGACCTCTTCCCTGATCAAAACCGCTTCCCTGAACGCTTGCCTGACCTCTTCCCTGATCAAAACCGCTTCCCTGAACGCTCGCCTGACCTCTTCCCTGATCAAAACCGCTTCCCTGAACGCTTGCCTGACCTCTTCCCTGATCAAAACCGCTTCCCTGAACGCTTGCCTGACCTCTTCCCTGATCAAAACCGCTTCCCTGAACGCTTGCCTGACCTCTTCCCTGATCAAAACCGCTTCCCTGACCTCATCCTGACCTCTTCCCTGATCAAAACCGCTTCCCTGAACGCTCGCCTGACCTCTTCCCTGAACGCTTGCCTGACCTCTTCCCTGATCAAAACCGCTTCCCTGACCTCATCCCTGATCAAAACCGCTTCCCTGACCTCATCCCTGATCAAAACCGCTTCCCTGACCTCATCCTGACCTCTTCCCTGATCAAAACCGCTTCCGACCAAAACCGCTCCCCTGACCTCATCCCTGATCAAAACCGCTTCCCTGACCTCATCCCTGATCAAAAACCGCTTCCCTGACCTCATCCCTGATCAAAACCGCTTCCCTGACCTCTACCCTGATCAAAACCGCTTCCCTGACCTCATCCTGACCTCTTCCCTGATCAAAACCGCTTCCCTGACCTCATCCCTGATCAAAACCGCTTCCCTGACCTCTACCCTGATCAAAACAGCTTCCCTGACCTCATCCTGACCTCTACCCTGATCAAAACAGCTTCCCTGACCTCATCCTGACCTCTACCCTGATCAAAACAGCTTCCCTGACCTCATCCTGACCTCTACCCTGATCAAAACAGCTTCCCTGACCTCATCCTGACCTCTACCCTGATCAAAACAGCTTCCCTGACCTCATCCTGACCTCTACCCTGATCAAAACAGCTTCCCTGACCTCATCCTGACCTCTACCCTGATCAAAACCGCTTCCCTGACCTCATCCTGACCTCTTCCCTGATCAAAACCGCTTCCCTGACAAAAACCGCTTCCCTGACCTCATCCCTGATCAAAAACCGCTTCCCTGACCTCATCCCTGATCAAAAACCGCTTCCCTGACCTCATCCCTGATCAAAAACCGCTTCCCTGACCTCATCCCTGATCAAAAACCGCTTCCCTGACCTCATCCCTGATCAAAAACCGCTTCCCTGACCTCATCCCTGATCAAAAACCGCTTCCCTGACCTCATCCCTGATCAAAAACCGCTTCCCTGACCTCATCCCTGATCAAAAACCGCTTCCCTGACCTCATCCCTGATCAAAACCGCTTCCCTGACCTCATCCCTGATCAAAAACCGCTCCCCTGACCTCATCCCTGATCAAAACCCGCTTCCCTGACCTCATCCCTGATCAAAAACCGCTCCCCTGACCTCATCCCTGATCAAAACCCGCTTCCCTGACCTCATCCCTGATCAAAAACCGCTCCCCTGACCTCATCCCTGATCAAAACCCGCTTCCCTGACCTCATCCCTGATCAAAACCCGCTTCCCTGACCTCATCCCTGATCAAAAACCGCTCCCCTGACCTCATCCCTGATCAAAACCCGCTTCCCTGACCTCATCCCTGATCAAAACCGCTTCCCTGACCTCATCCCTGATCAAAAACCGCTTCCCTGACCTCATCCCTGATCAAAAACCGCTTCCCTGACCTCATCCCTGATCAAAAACCGCTTCCCTGACCTCATCCCTGATCAAAAACCGCTTCCCTGACCTCATCCCTGATCAAAAACCGCTTCCCTGACCTCATCCCTGATCAAAAACCGCTTCCCTGACCTCATCCCTGATCAAAACCGCTTCCCTGACCTCATCCCTGATCAAAAACCGCTTCCCTGACCATTCTGACGGCTTGCCTGACCACTTGATTGATTGCTTCCTTGACCACTTCCCTGACCATAACCACTTCCCTGATCCCTTCCTTCAATGCTTCCCTGACCACTTGGTTCACTGCATGAACGGCTACTGGTAGTTGGGCAACATTTCTGTGTGGCAGGACACTGGCCATCATGGAAACAGCTTTAAGCAGACAGTGGAATGTTCTTCGGGTTGGGACACTGACCCGGCTTCACTGCGTGGACACAGTGAGCTTTAGTTTGTGCATATAGACAGTATGCCACTTCTATATACAGCATGAAAAGCAAGTTTTTACCTACAAAGTGAATTATATTCCAAGTACTATTCCTATTTATTTTGTAAAGCAATCCTGTGTTTAAAACCATCCTAAAGGATGAATTCTAACTCCCTTTGACGAGAACAACAAAACGCAAAAATGAATCACTTATCAACCAAAATAATAGAACAAATACCTATATATGGAGCCGTACAGTAACGTCCGCATCCATTGCTGCAGCACTTCTCATTGTTGGGACAGTTAAGAGTCACTAGTACAGGACCAGGTACACAATCTTCTTACAGATGATAGGGGTGGACACTCTCCTGGCTTTGTTGTTAAACAGACACATGACAGAAAGCATCACTGTGTGTGCGCTAGCGTCCATTATTAACTGAAACTCACAGGAAACAGGTGGGACACAAACAGGCCCACACTCAAATCGACAGCATTTGAGTCCTCCAGAGCAGTCGGTATCAGAAGAACATCCTCGACGGGACGGCAAGACAGTCAGCTTTGCCGGACAGTAACCGTCCACTAGAGGATTCAAGAGGATCATTAGGGGAAGCCAGGGAGTGCGGTTTAAGCACTTGTAAATCAGAGGGTTTGCAATGGGTCTGAAACCTCAATACAAATTTGACATTTATCTGCTTCAAATCAAATGTTTTAAAACCTAATACTCATTCCAAATCCTACATTCAAAGACTGAAAATCACTTATTTCTGCATTTCTTCAGGCTGTGTAATGAATTCAACAGATCTTTTCACCTGTGGCTCGTCTGCATCTGTAATGCTCAAGTACCCAAACAGACACGATAAAACCACAATCCACGAACAATGCACTCGAGCCGTCATCCTCCCAACCTGCGATCTCACAATGATCTCTGCGAAAAAATGCGCTGAACTGGTGTGTCAGGAGCAGCAGAGAGCAAAGCGCTTAAAACGAAAACGAATATACATGTAGCTGCAATATGGTGTTAAAATGGGGTTTTAAAGATCCAAGGAGATCAGGTCAACTCCAACCCTGATCAAACTCACCTGCCTGTAGCTGTCTAGTAATCAGACTGGAAGACCTTGATTAGCTTTTTCAGGTGTGTTTGATTGGGGTTGGACGAGCTGAATGCTGCGTTCAAACCATGTCATAATTATTAAGGTATCCTAATTACGAGAGGATTGTGCATTTCTGGCCCTGTCCCAAATGGCACCCTAAACCCTCGCGGTCTTCCTCTGAGTCCACACTTTCGTGACGTAATGCCGCTTTGACTGTCGGATAGAAGTCTGCTGCGGAGCTCGCCCCAGTGCAGGATCAGCAGAAGTACGGATCGAGGGCTCATAACAGCCGCAAAGGAGGCACTCACGAGCACACTTCTGAATGCTAAAATGATGAATGGGACACCCTACGGTCTCGTGGACTTAACGGACACGCGGCGGCCATTGTAAGTCCGTAAGACAGCAAGTGCACATGAAGTGTTCCATTTGGGACAGGGCCTCTATGGCGACCCTGCAGCGGTCAGGTGGTACAGCGATCATGTTGAGGTACCAATAGGTGTGTTCGACTTCATGCAGCACTAAGCAAATCGAAGCAGTGCGTGCCGGTTCTTCTTCTTCTTTTTTTTTATTAACCAGAACAATATACACAACAGTAATGCACAAGTGTGTACAAACCATTTATTCAGTAATCAACAACTGTATATTTGTGGATTATTATTATGCAAATTATTATTATGCATCTTTACTCACACAATCGACACATCATACAAATTTCAACCCATTTGTGACCTCAACCTGGCAACCTACAACCCAGTAGCAGACGCAGGAAGTTGAAGCAGCAAGCATTACTGGTTGAAATGCGTGGAGAAGTCTCGGGTGGTGCTCCGGTGTGGGGGAAAAAAAAAATATTATATACATACATGTGAATTCAGGGGCGTAGCATCTGGGTATGCAGGGATTTCATATGAAACGTTTGTACTCCATAATTGTCAATTCATATTACAGGCACATTGCAATTAATCATGATCAGGTCATTTCATGGACCTGTTCATGTATTCAGAAAACTTTAATAAATTAATAAATCCCTACAGCAACTGTAACAACTGACTTGTTTTAATTCTGACATAAAACCAGAACAATAAAAACATTTAACAATGCATAAAGCGTTACACCTTGAACATGTACAAAGTTATGGGGTCCTGTTATAAACAAAAAAAAAAATGTAGTAATAATGTATGACTTAAAAAGCTGTTGAAACTGTAAAAAAGAATGGGTTGCAACATGACAGTTTTGAAGGAGTTACAGTTCCAGATGAAACTTCTAGATTCACATCAGCTCATAACTTGTGGCAGGGGATGACGTAGGAACAGTCTCAGCAGCTAGTTATACATCATCAGCCTCACAATTCTGAAATAAATAGTATCTGCAGCATAAACAAACTTAAATGAAATGTACACGGTCTCCAATGCGTGCATGTTATCACATTGTCATCACTTGAATGCGAGTCATCACAGGACTTTACACACAAGACAAGCTCTGCTGTGACAGCTTTTTCATATTCTCAATAAACAAAAAGTATATTTTCATAATCTTATATTTATTAACCACATGTCCCATCAGTAAAAGCAAATCGAAGCAGTGCGTGCCGGTTCTTCTTCTTCTTTTTTTTTATTAACCAGAACAATATACACAACAGTAATGCACAAGTGTGTACAAAACAATTTATTCAGTAATCAAGACAATGTATATTTGTGGGATTATATTATGCAAATTATGTATAGCATCTTACTCACACAATTGACACATCATATAAATTTCAAGTCATTTGTGACCTCAACCTGGCAACCTACAACCCAGTAGCAGACGCAGGAAGTTGAAGCAGCAAGCATTACTGGTTGAAATGCGTGGAGAAGTCTCGGGTGGTGCTCCGGTGTGGGGAAAAAAAAAATATTATATACATACATGTGAATTCAGGGGCGTAGCATCTGGGTATGCAGGGATTTCATATGGGCATTTCATGATTGGGGGTCCGCCCAGGGGGACGGCAGAGGCTATTTACACTAACTCCACCCACCAACATTTGGTTGGGCCACACAAGATTACAAAAGACGTTGTTTATACGATGGCTATGGAGCCAGAATGAGCTCAATAATAATTCACGCAAAAGACACGATGCACACATGCGTAACCCAATTCACATGCACAAAATAAGAATATATATATTCATGAAATATGTTTCACAAATGCAAAACACAATTCACAGATGTACAAATGTGTACAAAATTTTTTAATGTTAAAAAGAAGCTGCTATGAATACAGATAGTGTTCCCAAAAATGCAGCTGTCTTGTGTTAGCCACAATGTCTGGCCAAAATGAAGAAAGGGATCATTGCCCTGTTTTTGTTCACTAACACTGGGTGGCCAATGTCCAGACTAGCTGCCACTTAGCGCTGACCCTGCCCTCATAACCATAGCGTTATAATGATGAATAGACCTCACGAGAATTCAGTGTATGAACAACGAGATGTAAACTTACCATTTGTGCAACAGGATGCAGTGTTCAATTAATACACGCTAATTGTTTTCCTTGATTTTTCAGGATTTAAACACTTTGGCACAACATCTGGATGACAGTTACAGATGTCTTCATTCACATTAATCTTTGTCTCTTTCATGTACATCACCTTTATGTATTCATTTCTTAATGTAATCAGCATTAATTTACTTTTCATATTATATTACTGTGATTAACCATTGTTAATGTAATTCTTATGTTGTGTATTGTAATCTCAAAGATTTTTTAAATCACAAGACGATTTAGGTAAGCAGCAGTTGTGTTTGGTAACAGTTGTGGAATGCATGCTGGTCAGACAAAGACTGATCATAAAGAAGAATGCAACAAAGATTATTCAGTAATCTTTATTCAGTTATTTTATCACTTTATCTCATGCTTTCTGCTCTTTCTGTATCTCTTGTAAAAATATAAGAGTTAACATGCCAAAGTGTTAGTCACTTTGAATATCAGACCAAAATATGTCCTGACAGAGAGAGATAGTGAAAGACTGGATCTTAAACATTTGACTAATTGACTTTTCACATGATGTATTACACTGAAACAATTATCATTCAGCCATAACATTTTAAAATTTTATACTGATATTAAATACTGGTGAACTTCTAGCACAGCGTCAAACTGGTATCAAGCCAGTCTCAGACCTATGTGAGAAACATATATTCAACTGCGCTACGTTTGTACTCCATAATTGTCAATTCATATTTCATGTTACAGGCACATTGCAATTAATCATGGTCAGGTCATTTCATGGACATTTTATTCCCAAAGTATTCAGAAAACTTTAATAAATTAATAAATCTTATACAGCAACTGTAACAACTGACTTGTTTTGAATGTTTTAATTCTGACATAAAACCAGAACAATAACAAGAACATTTAACAATGCATAAAGCGTTACACCTTGAACATGTACAAAGTTATGGGGTCCTGTTATAAACAAAAAAAAAAATGTAGTAATAATGTATGACTTAAAAAGCTGTTGAAACTGTCAAAAAGAATGGGTTGCAGTTCCAGATGAAACTTCTAGATTCACATCAGCTCATAACTTGTGGCAGGGGATGAAGTAGGAATAGTAGGGTTACGGTTTGTCTCGGCAATATGTACATAATCAGCCTCACAATTCTGAAATAAATAGTATCTGCAGCATAAACAAACTTAAATGAAATGTACACGGTCTCCAATGCGTGCATGTTATCACATTGTCATCACTTGAATGCGAGCCATCACAGGACTTTACACACAAGACAAGCTCTGCTGTGACAGCTCTTTCATATTCTCAATAAACAAAAAGTATATTTTCATAATCTTATATTTATTAACCACATGTCCCATCAGTAAAAACATTATTTTATGCTTTACACTGAGTTTCTGAATCTAATATCTTAATGTGGTATGGTATCCACGTGGATAATGATTCTTTATTAAATAAACATAAGAATTTATCAATATTAAATCATAATACTCTAAAGCAGCGCGGGCTTAAATTGTTCATGTTAAGCGATTTTTTGAGCCGAGGTGTCTAAACGGGGACAAGACGGTTACTTCCGAGTTTTAAGTAAACATGCAAAAATAAAACGATAAACCTTTACTTGGCTAGTTAACTGAAATAAAGCGATCACTTACCTCACTTAAATCACTTAAATAGAGCACTTACCTCTGCTAAATCATAACTAGGGATGGGCAGATCGATCCTTAAGCATCGATACTTCGATACTGATGTTGTATCGAAAGGACCGATCCTCAAAAAAATATCGATTTTAAAGTGCAATTTTTAACAATTTATTTATTTATCAAGAAATTCGGTTAATAAAATAAGCTTCAAAGTGGAAAATTAGACTATATTAGTGAATAATTGTGTTGGATAGAACCATTTCTCCTGCTCANCAGTGCGTTGTGATTGGCTGAATATCTCAAGCGTGTGACGGAAATGTTACGCCATTTACCATATTGTGATGCCCTGTCCGGCGAGACAAAATTATTAAAACCCATTATAAACTAGGCATGTGTTGCATCCAGTGGGGACATAATTAAGATTATGGACTTATACTATCTTTTTAGTATTGCGTTGCATTAGGCCACGTACATTAAAACATGTCTGATTTGTGATGGAGAATGACAAAACCAGCGCTACTCTACACTGCTTCAAAAACTGCGTTTGAATCGGTCAGTGGCACAAATTCTTTAAATGAAAACGGGATTACGTCTGTGAGTCAGAACAGCGGCATTTGTAGTTACTCTCACAGGATAGGAGGACAGTCCTCCATTAAAATGTGCTGCCATCAAATAATATTTTGTTTGAACTGTTCTGGAACAGTGTTGTAAAACAACTTAACCACTGATTTCTAGTTGTCCTCTTTTAGAAGGCCAAACAAAGTAGTTTCACTTTCACAACAAAACACATGGTGGGCTAGAGTGAGCGGAGGCGGGTGGACTTGATGGACGCGGACAGCGCTTGCGGCACCACATGTGACGACCCCGGGCTGGGCTCCGCTTATCCACGGTGAAAGCAATCCCACAGCACAATAAGTTGATGTATTTCCTCAGCGACCAGCGTGGATCAGCTCCAGGCATGACGAAGCTTTCGAAATGAAAACACACAGCACCTTCACGACATGGCAGCAGCAACAATACTACAATGAGAATAAAAGCCTTCTTTCTTTGCGTGAACATTTAGGGGGCGTTATGCAAATCTTCCCACATCGTGACAGACACGTGGGGGCATATTAGAACAAGCCTTTTTAGATAGGCGTGTTTGACTCTTAAGTACAGTTTAATGCTGTACAGCTTTCTGTATCTAAAGGGGTCATATGCGATTTCAATTTTTACTTTCTCTTCGGAGTGTTACAAGCTATTCCTGAATAGATAAGATCCCTAAAGTTGCAAAGACTAAAGACTCAAATTCAAAGAGATATTCTTTATAAAGTTAACGGTATGACAGTAGATATAGGGAGCAACAGGCTGCAGCCCATGAGGCACATGCATGCGTCACTCCTGACCAGCTGAATAACCTCCATGAGAAGACAACAATACAAATAGTTTACAGAGGCGGACAAACAGCTGCAGAAGAGGGAAAAAAAAAAACAAATATATATATTATATTTTTGGTTCACTCCTAACATTTGGTGCCATTTGTGTCCCCATGACACAATGTGGTATATTTTGTGTAAAAATTGACTAATACTTTTCTAAATGACCAGGTCCCAGGGAGAGGAACTTACAAAGCACTGATGACAGATAGCAGTTGAGAAAACAGCCAAATGATAACAAACACCAACTCTTCAATCAATAAATTATTTTTATTTGAGGGAAGGGGAGAGAGAGGCATGACGAAAAAACTTTCTAAACTGTGACAAGGAAAAACCAAAACAAATGCCATATGAATAAGAACTGAATTGAGAAAGGATCGCCGGTAGGTGTATGCAAAATTTCAATGAAAGTTTCCAAGACCACATCCCGAAAGTTTCCATGACCAATACCCCAACACTTCCTGACCACATCCGACCTTCTTGACCGCCTCCTTACGGCTTGCTTGACACTTTTATGACAACTCCTGATGGCTGCATATGCTCTTGCCTGGACTATATGTGACCATTTCCTGAACGCGCCCCTGGCCAGAACCTCTTACCTGACGCTTGCTTGATCAATCCCTGACGCCAGCCTTTAACCCCCTTCCCTGATGATCGCTTGACCATTCCCGACTAATTGCTGATTGCTTGCCTGGACCATTTTCCTGAGGTTGGCCTGATTGCTTGCCTGGACATTCTTGCCGGCATGCCATATGAATAAAGCACTGAATTGAGAAGATCTCCGGTAGGTGTTATGCAAAATTTCAATGAAAGTTTCAAAGACCACATCCCCGAAAGTTTCCATGACCACATCCCCAACCACTTCCTTGACCACATCCGACCATTTCATTGACCACCTCCCTTACTGCTTGCTTGACCACTTTTCTGACCACTTCCCTGATGGCTTGCCTGACTGCTTGCTTGACTATATGCTTGACCATTTCCTGACGCTCCCCGGGCCATAAGCTCTTCCCTGACGGTTGCCAATTCTACAAACCAAACGTCACCCAGCGACCGCCAGCCTGATTATAACCCCTTCCCTGACTGATTGCCTGATTGCTTGCCTGACCATTTCCTTGATGGCTTGCCTGATTGCTTGCCTGACCATTTCCTTGACTGCTTCCCTGACCACTTGCCTGACCATTTGTTTGATCGCTAGCCTGACTATAACCCCTTCCCTGAACACTTGCTTGACCACTTCCCTGACCATTTCCCCGATGCGGTAGACTATATGTTGACACTCTGACCATTCTGGACGGCTCACTGACCCTGGCTGACACTCCCTGTTCCACTTGTTGACGCTAGCCTGACTATAACCCCTTCCCCTGAACACTTGGAATGACCACTTTCACTGAACCAAACCGCTTCTAACTGATTGATTGACCCTGTCCTTGAGGCTCCGGACCCATTCCTTGAGGCTTGCTGACATTCCATGATCAAAACCATTCCGACTATGGCTTACGTCGCCTGACTATAACCCCTTCCCTGAACGCTTGCTTGACCACTTCCCTGACCACTTGCCTGACCATTTCCTTGACTGCTTCCCTGACCACTTGCCTGACCATTTGTTTGATCGCTAGCCTGACTATAACCCCTTCCCTGAAGGCTTGCCTGACCATTTCCCTGAAGGCTTGCCTGACCATTTCCCTGAAGGCTTGCCTGACCATTTCCCTGAAGGCTTGCCTGACCATTTCCCTGAAGGCTTGCCTGACCATTTCCCTGAAGGCTTGCCTGACCATTTCCCTGAAGGCTTGCCTGATCAAAACTGCTTCCCTGACTGATTGCTTGACCACTTCCCTGACCGCTTGCCTGACCATTTCCTTGACTGCTTCCCTGATGGCTTGCCTGACTATAACCCCTTCCTTGAACGCTTGCTTGACCATCCCGACACAAAAACGCTTCCCTGGGGGGGGGGGGGGGGGAGCTTGCTTCAACCGCTAGCCTGACTATAACCAATCACGCCGAACACTGCTGACCACTTCCTGACCATTTCCCTGAGGGCAAATGCATGACCATTCCCTTGATGGCTTGCCGAGAAGTGGCTTTTATTGACCGTCCCTGACTGCGGGCTAGACTGTTATGCTGACCATTTCCTGACGCTTGCGGGACCGCTTGCTTGACCATTTATTGATTGCTTGCTGAGTGCTACTTGGACGCCTTCCCTGAATGCTTGGCTAGACGTATGCTGACCACTTCCCTGATCCCCACAAACGCTTCCCGGACTATTCCCTGAGCAACCAAACACTTCCGACGCTTGCCTGACCACTTCCATGACCAAAAACGCTTCCGTGACTGCTTGCCTGACCACCCTGACCGCTACACTAAGCACCGACACTATAAACCCTTCCTTGAAACGCTTGGTGACCATTTCCCTGCCCAACTGCCGGATCAAAAACGCTTCCTGACTGCTGCCTGGACCAATTTGCTTTCACCGCTAGCTATGACTATAACACTCTCTGAACACGTTGCTGACCACTTAAACCCAGACGGTGCTTGATTCATTCTTGAGGGCTTGCTGAGGCTGCTTTGACGCTTCCCTGACTGCTGGGCTAGACGTATGCTTGACCACTTCCTGACCGCTGCCTCCTGGATTGCTGGCTGACATTTCTTGAGGCTGGATCTGATTGCTGCTTGACGCTTCCCGGACTGCTGGCTAGACTGTATGCAGCCATCCATGACCATTCCTGCCCACTTCCCGGATAAAAACGCTTCCTGACTGCTTGCCTGACAATTGTTTGACCGCAGACTGACTATAACCCTTCCTGAAGGCTTGCTTGACCATTCCTTGACCACTTAGTATGATCAAAAACGCTGCCTTGACCCATTTCCCTGACCACTTCCCGGATTCAAAACGCTTCCGATGCTTGCATGACATTGTTGGACGCTACTAGCCTGACTATAACCCCTTCGAACGCTGCGTGCCATTCCTATGAACACTTCCCTGATCAAAACGCTCCCTGACTGCTGCCTGACCACTTCCCTGACATTTGCGTCACCGCTGATGTACTATAACCTTCCTGAACACTTGCGTGACCACTTCCTGACGCTTGCATTGGACATTCTGACGGCTTGTGATCATTCCTGATGGCTTGCCTGATGTTGCTGGCCCATTCAGACCGCTAGGCTGACTATAACCCACTCCTGACCGCTTGATGGACCATGTTCCTGACCAATTCCTGATCAAAAACGGGCTTCCGGATGGATGCTTGACCACTTTCCTGACCACTTCCCTGACCACTTCCTTGATGGCTTGCCTGACTATAACCCCTTCCTTGAACGCTTGCTTGACCACTTCCTTGACCATTTCCCTGACCGCTTGCCTGATTGCTTGCCTGACCATTTCCTTGATGGCTTGCCTGATTGCTTCTGACCGTTCCTGATGCTGGATATAGACTGTATGCTTGACCACTTCCTTGACCATTTCCCTGATCAAAAACGCTTCCCTGACTGCTTGCCTGGCCATTTGTTTGAACGATAGCAGGGACTATAACCTCTTCCTTGAACGCTTGCTTGACCATTTCCCTGACCCCTTCCCTGGCCATAACCACTTCCCTGACTGCTTGCTTGACCACTTCCCTGACCATTTGTTTGACCGCTAGCCTGACTATAGCCTCTTCCCTGAACGCTTGCTTGACCATTTCCCTGATCAAAACCGCTTCCCTGACTGATTGCTTGACCACTTTCCTGATGGCTTGCCTGACTGCTTTCCTGACCATTTGTTTGACCGCTAGCCTGACTATAACCCAGTCCTTGAACACTTGCCTGATCAAAACCGCTTCCCTGACTGCTTGCTTGATTGCTTCCCTGACTGCTGGCTAGACTATGCGCTTCACCACTTCCTTGACCATTTCCCAGACCGCTTCCCTGATCAAAACCACTTCCCTGACGACTTGTTTGACTGCTTCCCTGACCGCTTGATTGATCGCTTCCTTGACCACTTCCCTGAATGCTTAGCTGACCACTTCCGTTTCCCTGACCCCTTCCCCATGAGAAACACACATAAACCACTCTTCCAAACTGACCACTTTCTTGACTTGCTCCTGACGCTTTGCTGACGAAACCCCTTCGACGCTTTGGAATTTAATGCTGGCCCAACTTGAATACGGACCACGGCTGACCAATAAAAAAACCATAACCGCTTCCCTTACTGCTTGCTTGACCGCTTCCCTGACCTGGACTACTTCCCTGACCATAACCGATTCCCTGACCGCTTGGTTCACTGCATGCATGGCCACTGGTGGTTGGGCAACATTTCTGTGTGGCAGGACACTGGCCATCATTGAAACAGCTTTCAGCACAGTGTGGAATCATCTCCAGTATGGGACATTGATTTGGCTTCACTGCATGGACACAGATAGTCAGCTTTAGTTTGTGTGCATAGACAATATGCCACTTCTATATACAGCACGAAACTCAAAGCATTAATAGCAAGTTTTACCTACAAAGTGAATTATATACCAAGAATTATTCCTCTTTATTTTGTAAAGCAATCCAGAGTTTAAAACTATCCTAAAGGATGAATTCTAACTTCCTTTGACGAGAACAAAAGCAAAATGTATCACTTATCAACAAACAATATTATAACACAAATACCTGTATATGGAGCCGTACAGTAACGTCCACATCCATTGCTGCAGCACTTCTCATTGTTGGGACAGTTAAAGTCACTAGTACAGGACCAGGTACACAATCTTCTTACAGATGATAAGGGTGGACACTCTCCTGGCTTTGCTGTTAAACAGACACATGACAGAAAGCATCACTGTGTGCGTGCGTTACGTGCGACAGTCAGCTTCGCCGGACAGTAACCGTCCACTAGAGGATTCAAGAGGATCATTAGGGGAAGTCAGGGAGTGCGGTTTCAGCACTTGTAAATCAGGGGGTTTACAATGGGTCTGAAACCTCAAGACAAATTTGACATATCCGCTTCAAATCAAATGTGTAAACCTCCTTTTTTTTTTTTTTTTTTTTTTTACACTCAAAATGACTATAAATTCAAAGACTGAAAGTCACTTATTTCTGCATTTCTTCAGGCGGTGTAATGAATTCAAAAGATCTTTTCACCTGTGGCTCGTCTTTGAATAGCATCTGTAATGCTCAAGTACCCAAACAGACACGATAAAACCACAATCCACGAGCAATGCACTCGAGCTGTCATCCTCCCAACCTGCGATCTCACAATGATCTCTGTGCGTCAGGAGCAGCGGAGAGCAAAACACACAAAACGAAAACAAATAAACGTGTAGCTGCAATATGGGGTTAAAATGGGGTTTTAAAGATCCAAGGAGATCAGGTCAACTCCAACCCTGATCAAACTCACCTGCCTGTAGCTGTCTAGTAATCAGACTGGAAGACCTTGATTAGCTTTTTCAGGTGTGTTTGATTGGGGTTGGACGAGCTGAATGCTGCGTTCACACCATGTCATAATTATTAAGGTAGCCTAATTACGAGAGGATTGTGCGTTTCTGGCCCTGTCCCAAATGGCACCCTAAACCCTCGCGGTCTTAACGGACGCGCGCACGCGGTGGTCATTGTAAGTCCGTAAGACAGCAAGTGCACATGAAGTGTTCCATTTGGGACAGGGCCTCTATGGCGACCCTGCAGCGGTCAGGTGGTACAGCGATCATGTTGTGGTACCAATAGGTGTGTTTGACTTCATGCAGCACTAAGCAAATCGAAGCAGTGCGTGCTGGTTCTTCTTCTTCTTTTTTTTTAATTAACAAGAAAAATATAAACAACAGTAATGCACAAGAGTGTACAAACCATTTATTCAGTAATCAACAACTGTATATCTGTTGAAAATATTACAAGTCTTGCTTGCTTTTTTATTAAAAATGTTCTCTAAACTGGTGCAGTAGTCCTTAAGTCTCCTTAACCCTCTATGGCATAGTTTTGCCCTCAGGCAACAAACCACTTTTTTGGGCCTCACCTCCACCCCTTTAATTTTTTAAATAAAACAATATATACATATAATATCACCTGACATGTCTGTTCAATAAAATGATGGGCTGAAGTGGGTGTAGCCTTTTGTTTGGGGATGGAGCAGTCATTTTAGGAAGCAAAGTGGCATGGGACACAGTGCCACAAATTGGTAAGATAAATAGCACTGTTTAACATGTTTAAAATGAAATATCTTTATATAAAAAAATATATGCATGTGCATCAATATGTAAATAAGTATGCTTGATTATTAAAATACTTATTTTGTTTTTATTTATATACTGAAACTGTGTTTTGTTTCTGTTTCTTTTTTGTTTGTTTGTTGCCTCAGGGCAACATTGTGCAGTTAGAGCACTTTTGTTCAAGCAATAGGCCTATCATGCTAAAGTGTGGATGCATATTAGAACCATATGGTGCATTCAAGTCCTCCTATGAATTTTATGTTTACGAGCTCTGAAAACTCAAATAATGTGCATTATGTGTGTAATTGATATTTATTATTATTATTATTATTATATGCTGCCAAACAAGTCAAGTCAAGGCACATTATTATATAGCGTTTGACACAATACAGTTGTGTCAAAGAAATCTGAACAGGCTTAATTAGGAATAGTGTCAATAATGCAAAAGACAATAGAAAACACTAATTTTCAGTTAAGGACCGTTAATCATTGAATTCAGTGCGTCAACTCCAGCTCAGTTAACATAAGATATTTGACTATGTCAATCGATATAGGAATGCCGTATTCCTAGCGATATCGTGCAAGAGAACCAAGCTATCAGCTGATATAACACTGATAATGAGTAGTGTTCTGGAAACTTCTTTCACACACACAGTGGCACACACACACACACACACAAAGTGACACACACAGTGGCACACACAAAGTGACACACACAGTGGCACACACGCAGTGACTGTGGTGGCTTCTGCCGCTGCTGTGGGGAATCATTCTCAAAGTCTTGGGGTTTTGATGGCAGAATTTAGATTTTATTATTTAGACACAACAAAACCGAGAAAGCTCTGCAGAACAATCTATCGAGTCTGTGTCTGTACTCTCTTTTACACAGTGCTTCCCGAAAGCGTGTCCATGTTCAATACATTTCATACATATGGCTATTGTTTATCTCTTAACTCTTGTACCTCTTTTGGCTGTGTCTCCAGCCTGCCACCCAGAAGCAGACAGGAGGCCCCAATTTATGTTCCATGACTAAAGAGGCCCCATCATATATTTTGTCTAATGTCCAAATAGGATGTGCAGCTTCACCATATACTGCAGTTTTGTAATGTCTGCACATTCCATTCTCATGAGGCTCTAACGCAGCAAACTGCTATAATAGTAGAATAACTTGATACTTGATTAGTTCATATTTTGATTAATAAAAATATTCCACAGTATGTGGGGGTTCCTGGTGAGGGGTGTGCTGGGGAGACGTGGCAAGCTCCAGAACGACGAGACTGAATTTTCCTTTATTTCTTCCACTTCAAAATTGGAACCGATTCAATAAAGGACGAGATTAATCAGTTTGATCACGGGAAAATCACACCTGGGAAGATCGGAGCGGATAGTCAAGTCATCAAGCCCCAGCTGGAAACATGCACCTAGAGTGGCGTCGTGCCAGCTCATCCGGTTTGCAAGTTCGAGAAAATCCTCCACAAATCGCTCCAACCTCCGACTGCCCTGCTGCAAACGCCACAGCTGGTACTCCGCTGCTGTCATCCTTCTCTTTTTTTGGTCCGGTATTCTGTCACACTTCAGCTGCTGCTGCTACTGTGATGGAGCGAGGAATGAGGAGACGTGGAGTAGGCTTCAAACAAACAGTCTTTAATAAACATCTAATGGTACACAGAACGCACACGTAGCAGAGGGGAAAGACGAACAATACCAGACTCTGGACATGGGAAAACACAGGGCTAATAAACTCAGAACCAAATGATAGATATTTTTATATAGATATAAAAATCAAAACCTGACTGTGCCTGCTAGGAATCTTATAATGGGCTAATGTGGGTCTTCCAACAGTACAATGATCCAAAAACAAACATCAAAATCAAAACAAAAATGGGTCAAAAATGTTCTCCAATCTCATTTTTCCACAGGAGGCGGGCTCCCTAAGAAGGATGATAAAGACCATAGCTTAGTGTCAGTCGCTGCATGCACAGCTCTTGCTAACACATTTGTTACACAAACTTTACACATTTTTCAAGTTTAACCATTGCTTTACGCGTTCAGAGAAAGGTATCACAATTTAATGATATTAATGCTTTAATAAAGCATGGTAAGCTGGCATGTTAGATTAAAATGCAAAACTGTAAACAAGTAAGTATAAACAAATGTTTGAAAAATATTGATATAACTCACTGGCCAAGTGATATATTCCTGTTAGTTGCAAAAGAGATTAATTCATGCATTGTATATATATATATAAACGCAACACTTTTGTTTTTGCCCCCAATTTTCATGAGCTGAACTCAAAGATCTAAGACTTTTTCCATGTGCACAAAAGGCCTATTTCTCTCAAATAATTGTTCACAAATCTGTCTAAATCTGTGTTAGTGAGCACTTCTCCTTTGCCGAGATAATCCATCCACCTCACAGGTGTGGCATATCAAGATGCTGATTAGACAGCATGATTATTGCACAGGTGTGCCTTAGGCTGGCCACAGTAAAAGGCCACTCTAAAATGTGCAGTTTTACTGTATTGGGGTGTAGCGTCTGGACAAATCACACACACAATATATATATTGGTAGTTATATTTAACAAAATCCTCTGAAACACCCGCAGTAACAAGCCATATGAGGGCCTTTGGAACCTTCCGAAATGCATCTAACACCTCAGAAAGGCAGAACAGGCCTCTGATTCCATGGCAACCAACGCTGTTATCACTGGTTTTATTGCCCAAAGGAATGCGGGTAGAGAAACTCACTACATTTTCCATAGGAAAGACACGATGCTCTGTAAAAAATGACTCTTCTCTAATTAATTCATAGGAAAACCTTTCTTTGAATGAACACACATGTCCTTCATGTCATTGTGTATGTTGTTACTGTCCTCGTATATTGTATACTGTTTTATATGTAACTGTTTTATGCAGGCTTAGATGGAACCACTCGTCGTGTCAGCATACTATATGTATCCTACCAGTTTAGTGATATATGAATCGTAGTCGATGGATCTAAACAAGAGTTATGATTATATGTTGGAATAGGCCAGATATTAGTGTTCTGAGGGAATCTTAGTAATTTCGATTCAAGTTCCCATATATGCAAATTACATGCGTTAACACAAAGGTTAATAAAACTCCGTATTTCCAAAACTCCATTGCAATTCAGCCTTTCTCAGTGGGACAAGCATAATCCTGAGAGGTGGATCTTATCAGGCCTTAAATGACTCACATCAGTGACCTGCCTACAGTCTGGGTTCTGTTAGATTATGAGAAGACCCCATGAGGATGGTGGCTAAAAAAATCCTAAGGCACCATAAGGCCACTCAGCTCGGGCCTTGGTTTTCCATTCACCAAGATCATCTGACTCAAACTGGGTCTTTCCATCAACCAACTTCAGCAAAGAATCAACTTAAGCCTTCAGATTGCATCAAGCCTCTCTTTCAGACAGACAAGACGTGCAAGTATCAAACTTAGTCTTATTAATTGATACATTAAGTATCATTTACACCTTTTACAAAGGTGTGTTTGAACTAAGAAAACTAAGAAGCCTTCAGGCTGTAGATCTGCTGAATAACAAATGGTACCATAGCTTCATGTTTTATTAATCTTCTCTTACTGCTTAAGCTTTAACCCTTTTCCTATACCAACTGTATGTGTGTGTGTGTGTGTGTATGTACAGTGGGTACGGAAAGTACTCAGACCCCCTTAAATGTTTCACTCTTGTTATATTGCAGCCATTTGCTAAAATAATTTAAAGTTAATTTTTTTCCTCATTAATGTAAACACAGCACACCATATTGACAGAAAAAAACAGAATTGTTGACATTTTTGCAGATTGATTAAAAAAAGAAAAACTGAAATATCACATGGTCCTAGATTCAGAACCTTTGCCTCAGTATTTAGTAGAAGCACCCTTTTGATCTAATACAGACATGAGTCTTTTTGGGAAAGAGGCAACAAGTTTCTCACACCTGGATTTGGGGATCCTCTGACATTCCTCCTTGCAGATCCTCTCCAGATCTGTCAGATTGGATGGTAAACGTTGGTGGACAGCAATTCTTAGGTCTCTCCAGAGATGCTCAATTGGGTTTAAGTTAGGGCTCTGGCTGGGCCATTCAAGAAAAAAGTCACAGAGTTGTTGTGAAGCCACTACTTCATTATTTTAGCTGTGTGCTTAGGGTCATTGTCTTGTTGGAAGGTAAACCTTCGGCCCAGTCTGAGTTCCTGAGCACTCTGGAGAAGGTTTTTTCGTCCAGGATATCCCTGTACTTGGTCGCATTCATCTTTCCCTTGATTGCAACCAGACGTCCTGTCCCTGCAGCTGAAAAACACCCACACAGCATGATGCTGCCACCACCATGATTCACTGTTGGGACTGTATTGGACAGGTGATGAGCAGTTCCTGGTTTTCTCCACACATACCACTTAACAATTAAGGCCAAAAAGTTCTATCTTGACCTCATCCGACCAGAGAATCTTATTTATCACCATCTTGGAGTCCTTCAGGTGCTTTTTAGCAAACTCCATACGGGCTTTCATGTGTCTTGCACTAAGGAGAGGCTTACGTCGGGCCACTCTGCCATAAAGGAAAAAAATAAAGCCCAGACTGGTGGAGGGCTGCAGTGATGGTTGAATTTCTACAACTTTCTCCCATCTCCTGAATGCATCTCTGGAGCTCAGCCACAGTAATCTTTGGGTTCTTCTTTACCTCTCTAACCAAGGCTCTTCTCCCCCGATAGCTGTTTGGCCGGACGGCCAGCTCTAGGAAGTGTTCTGGTCGTCCCAAACGTCTTCCAATTAAGGATTATGGAGGCCACTGTGCTACTAGGAACCTTAAGTGCAGCAGAAATTATTTTTGTAACCTTGGCCAGATCTGTGCCTTGACACAATTCTGTCTCTGAGCTCTTCAGCAGTTCCTTTGACCTCATGATTCTCAATTGCTCTGACATGCACTGTGAGCTGTAAGGTCTTATATAGACAGGTGGGTGGCTTTCCTAAAAAAAATTCCCAAGTACAATCAGTATAATCAAACACAGCTGGACTCAATGAAGGTGTAGAACCATCTCAAGGATGATCAGAAGAAAACTGACAGCACCGGAGTTAAAGCGATGAGTGTCACAGCAAAGGGTGAATACTTATGTAAATGTGATATTTCAGTTTTTTCTTTTTTAATAAATCTGCAAATTTGTCAACAATTTTGTGTTTTCTGTCAATATGGGGTGCTGTGCACATTAATGAGGAAAAAAAATAACTTAAAATGATTTTAGCAAATGGCTACAATATAACAAATAGTGAAAAATTTAAGGGGGTCTGAATACTTTCCGTACCCAATGTAGGTTAGACTTAATTTAAGTGTTTATGCAGTTAATAAAGTCTTACTTGTATCACCCTGGACGTTGTTCATTGTTTGCTCATAACCGCAGTCCCTAATCATGCAGATTTTTACTACATGCTCTGTGTAGTATTGTACAATAAGAAAGTTATTTCCCTTAACCAGGAAAAATAACGTTCTTAGAATTGACAGACAGTTGACCCTGAGAGGTCAAGTAAATACTTACAGCGGATCTAAATATTTATAATTATTTATAACTAGTTATGATTAATTATTCATATTTCCCCTTTGAGCTGATTCGCTACAGGGGGGTCCGGGGGGGGTCCGAAAACCAGTCAGTATCTGTGTGACCACCATTTTCCTCACGCAGAGCAACACATCTCCTTCGCATAGAGTTGATCAGGATGTTGATTGTGGCCTGTGGAATGTTGGTCCACTCCTATTCAATGGCTGTGCGAAGTTACTGGATATAGGCAGGAACTGGAACACGCTGTCGTATATGCCGATCAAGAGCATCCCAAACATGCTCAATGGGTGACATGTCCGGTGAGTATGCTGGCCATGCAAAAACTGGTAAACTGATGGATTATCTCGGCAAAGGAGAAGTGCTCACTAACACAGATTAGACAGATTTGTGAACAATATTTGAGAGAAAAGGCCTTTTGTGTACATAGAAAAAGTTTTAGATCTTTGAGTTCAGCTCATGAAAAATGGGGGCAAAAACAAAAGTGTTGCGTTTATAATTTTGTTCAGTTTATGTATGGTTTGTGTGTGTGTGTGTGTTGAAACAGAATTGACACTGGAGAAGTGAGTCGAGGGTGTTGCATGCCAGCTCGTGGTGAGTGATGCGAGCCGTATCTTGGCTGTTGCAAAATTGTATCCATCCTCGTGATTCTTTCTTTAAATATATGCCTGAACTGTGTTATTGCATTAGCTCGTGAGATTGGAGAATGCAGTGTGTGTTCGATGAGGTCGGATTGTTTCTTCACATCGGTATTAGCCGGTCGTTTTGGATTCGTGCCAGGAGGGAAGAGACACGCTGGATTTCACTACGGGTGGATTGTGTATCCAGTTGTAAGTTGCTTTTGATAAAAGCATCTGCAAAATGACAATGTAAATGATTGCGCAAGCAGAGGGCCTGTTCATAAGGAAGGAAAATTGTCTTCATCGTTCATTCCGGCGAGGACTCTGTAGGCATCCATACCTTCCGATTTACTTAAACTGAGTCAAACAAATTCTCGCGTGTGTATATATATATATAGATATATTAATCACTAGATATATCATATATATATATAGCTACAGTGGGGGAAAAAAGTATGTAGTCAGCCACCAATTGTGCAAGTTCTCCCACTTAAAGATGAGAGAGGCCTGTAATTTTCATCCTAGGTATACCTCAACTATGAGACAAAATGAGAAAAAAAAATCCAGAAAAATCACATTGTAGGATTTATTAAAGAATTTATTTGCAAATTATGGAGGAAAATAAGTATTTGGTCAATAACAAAATTTCATCTAAATACTTTGTTATATACCCTTTGTTGACAATCACAGAGGTCAAACGTTTTCTGTAAGTATTCACAAGGTTTTCACACACTGTTGCAGGTATTTTGGCCCATTCCTCCATGCAGATCTCCTCTAGAGCAGTAATGTTTTGGGGATGTCGCTGTGCAACACGGATTTTCAACTCCCTCCAAAGAATTTCTATGGGGTTGAGATCTGGTGACTGGCTAGGCCACTCCAGGACCTTGAAATGCTTCTTACGAAGCGTCTCCTTCGTTGCCCGGGCGGTGTGTTGGGATCATTGTCATGCTGAAAGACACAGCCACGTTTCATCTTCAATGCCCTTGCTGATGGAAGGAGGTTTCACTCAAAATCTCACGATACATGGCTCCATTCATTCTTTCGTTTACATGGATCAGTCGTCCTGGTTCCTTTGCAGAAAAACAGCCCCAAAGCGTGATGTTTCCACCCCCATGCTTTACAGTAGGTATGGTGTTTTTTGGATGCAACTCAGCATTCTTTCTCCTTAAGTTGAGTTTTTACCAAAAAGTTCTGACCATATGACATTCTCCCAATCTTTTTCTGGATCATCCAAATGCTCTCTAGCATACTTCAGATGGGCCTGGACATGTACTTGCTTAAGCAGGGGGACACGTCTGGCATGGCAGGATTTGAGTCCCTGGCGGCGCAGTTACTGTTACTGATGGTAGCCTTTGTTACTATGGTCCCAGCTCTCTGCAGGTCATTCAACTAGGTCCCCCCTTGTGGTTCTGGGATTTTTTGCTCACAGTTCTTGTGATCATTTGGACCCCACGGGGTGAGATCTTGCGTGAAGCCCCAGATCGAGGGAGATTATCAGTGGTCTTGTATGTCTTCCATTTTCTAATAATTGCTCCCACAGTTGATTTCTTCACACCAAGCTGCTTACGTATTGCAGATTCAGTCTTCCCAGCCTAGTGCAAGTCTACAATTTTGTTTCTGGTGTCCTATGACAGCTCTTTGGTCTTGGCCATGGCCATGGTGGAGTTTGGAGTGTGACTGTTTGAGGTTGTGGACAGGTGTCTTTTTTACTGATAACAAGTTCAAACAGATGCAATTAATACAGGTAACAAGTGGAGGACATAGGAGCCTCTTAAAGAAGAAGTTACAAGTCTGTGAGAGCCAGAAATCTTGCTTGTTTGTAGGTGACCAAATACTTATTTTACCGAGGAATTTACCAATAAATACTTTAAAAATCCTTCAATGTGATTTTCTGGATTTTTTTTTCTCATTTTGTCTCTCCTAGTTGAGGTATACATATGATATGAAAATTACAGGCATCTATCATCTTTTTAAGTGGGAGAACTTGCACATTTGGTGGCTGACTAAATACTTTTTTTGCCCCACTGTATATGTATGTGTGTGTGTATATATATATTATATATATATATATATATATATATATCTATATATAGAATATATATATTACCATTTTACATTTAGTCATTTGCAGATGCTTTAATCCAATAAGGCCTTACAAGAGGACAATGGAAGCAAGTCAAATATAAACAAAAGAGCAATGTTGGAATACACGTGCTTTAACAAGTTCAGGTAGCTAACGAGTACACGTAGCAAGGTTTTTTAAACAAATGAATAAAGAAAAATAAAAGAATAGTGAAACATAAATGAGATACTCTGTTACAGGTCTTGTTGACTTTGCTAATTGTATAATAAATTAAAAGAAAACAGATAGAATATAAAAAGATTAGAAATCAAGGTTGTTGTTTTTTTAAGAAAATAAGCAGCAAATGAATAGAGTGCAAGTCTAAAAGGGACACGTGTTTTTATTTTATTTTTTAGAATAGAATTTGAATAGAGAGTGCTAGAGTTAGAGGGTCAAATAAAGATGGAATAGATGTGTTTTTTTAAACGATTCTCGAAGATGGCTAAGGACTAAACTGCTCGGATTGAGTTGGGCAGGTCATTCCAACAGGAGGGAACATATATATAATATATTATTATTGTTGGGTCTGTTTGGACAATTTTTTGTTGTTTGGCAGCTTTATTGTTAAGGGCTGCATTGTACATTGACTGAACCTTTTTATTTTATTTTATGATTTTTTTTTTTTGAATATGTGAAAATGTTTGCAAGCATATTGCAATGCAGTTAAAGTGAAAATAAACAGAAAACAAGCACTGAATATATTAAATAAATATAGGTTAAAACTGATCACTGTGTATGTGCCTTATTCAAGCAGTTAGTGACACAATTAAGATCTGAATTGTATACAAGTGCAGACACATTTCATAAACACAATTTTTTTTATGTGTTTAGTGTGAGACCTCAAAACCAAGACTCCAAATACCATTATAAATAGACATTTATACATATTTGGAGAGCTCAGTAGATATTTTTCCTCCTTTTCATTGATATACATTTGTCAAGTTGGTTACAATAACACTGTAGCATACTACTTTGAAACATTTTGTTGCTTATTGTATACTGTTTCACACACTATCCTTAAAAAAAACAGTAAGCAGTATACACTGTATATTGGGCAGTAGGCAGTATGTTAGTATGTCATTTCGAACACAGCCACACTCTGATTACGTAGTAGTGATGAGAAGTCCAGTTCCAGTTTTATCTGTTATTAAATAAACTTCATTTCATCAAATTCGCCCCCTCACTCGCGCTCATAAATTAATATTAGCACAGCTAGACAGTGGTAGTTTCACGCATGCTCAGTATCTCCAGCTCATCAATTCTCAAATGTTGAACGTGTCCGAAAGAAACGGTTCTCAGTATGTCCGAAAGAAACGGTCTCACGGTTCGTGTAAATGGTATGCGAGACTGTTGACTTGAGAACCTCTGGAGCAGTACCGTTCATTCGGTAGTGCATGCTCAGTATATCAGCTGCTCATGCTCATCGTTCTCTCAGTTACAGGAGTGATATTATAATCAGGAGTTTGGTGATTAGTGTGTTTTCCACTCGGCTCGGTACGGCTCAGCACGGCATGGTTCAGCTCGGCACGGTTTGCGTTTCCACTACAGTTCAGTACCGATTTAGAGTGGGCGGGATTATTCACATGTCGTTATAGTTGTGCCGCCTCTACTACCACGACTCCTAAAAAAAACTTTTTCATTCCGTGTCGCCCCATCAAGCTCTCGCTGGATCCGCTCCTCTGCTATCAACGAGAGGAACGTCTGTTCTTCCACAACATACAACAAAACTTTTTTGTTGTTAAAAAAAGGTGCGCTCGTTCAAAACAGTTGCGTTCGATCCTTCGCCGGCTGTGCTGATTTAAATCTAGCTGTTCTTTTGTGTTTGTGTCGCAAGTTCAGTGACGCAGGTAGTGACAATTATCTCCGGCCAATCCGTGATCAGCAGAGTTTACACTTGGAGCCCCAACCGAGGTGGTACTAAAAAAAGTACCAGGTACCAGGTACTGTACCCAGTGGAAAACCCCCCAAAAGTGAACCATACCGTGCCGTACCATGCAGTGGAAACGCGCCATTAGGAGGGCGTAGGACTTCAGGCATGTCTGAAAGTGAGCCGTTCTCCCCGGCTGAAACTTTAGAAAATTGTGGGAAACTTGCTGACTTGAGATGTGAACTGTTTTGAACAATTCAGTCAGATTTGGTGATTGAACCACTTCAAAAGAACGATTCGTTCATGAACCGGACATCACTATTTCCTTAGTAACCGCTGTAAACAAAGCAGCGCTGCGCTTATAAACACTATATGCTGCGTGTGCATCTGGCAAAAAAAAGTTTGTACTTACGAGTTGACAAGCCATAATTGCGACTTCAGGTGCGTTCAAGTCACTTTCGTCGGCAAGATGGCGGTGTACCTTCTTTTAATAAATTACCAGAAAATACATGCACGGTGTGTCAGTTTCTTATGAAAATGAAGAGCAAATAATTTGCATCAGGTGTGTTTTGCGTTTTTATTATTTTTTAATAATTTATGAAGCCACTTTAAGCTGTACCGTACAAAAACTTGTTATTAATTGTTATATTACAATCCTGTCATATATAATACCTATTAGTGTGATTTATATTTTACTTTTGCACTCTCTGTCTCTCTCTCTCAGTCATGTTCCAGACATCAGCATCAACAAACGCTATAAAAATACAGATATAAAAAAAAAAGCTGTTAATGAATGCAACATGGCAAATCAAACGTTTTCTCACCAATAGGTACAGAAATTATAGAAATTAAAATTTTTTTTTTTTTTGTATTTCATTAACTTGCTGCATATAACAAGAACATGACCAATTTAAGTTTATAGGACAACTAAACTGTCAGTTTCAACAAAAATGGACTGTCAACAACAAACGTTGCATCCATCGATTCCGCCATGTTTCTCACTGACACGCCCCCAACTCGGAAACTCTGGGCTTAAAGAAAATTTTGAGTTTCCCTACTCGTAATAACGACTTTATGGTGGTGTTCATGTGCTTTCAACCCGTAAATACAAACTATCTGACATGACTTTAATGGACCATACTTTAATATGCATTATACAGAGTCAAGATGAAAAGAAAACAACATACTTTTCTAAAGTTAGTTTCCCTGTCAGTGATACACTCCTTCCCCAATTCTATTGCGATTCGTTTAACATCTCAGCCGAGACACTCCATATAGGAGATAACACTAGGGATAGGTAGATTGACTCCCAGTATCGACACATGTCTCGAGTTTTCGACACACTAGTGCTTCGAAATAGTGTTCCAGAGCATTGCTTGAAATGAGGCTGTCACGTGGCCTAAATTAAGCTTTGTTACCTCACTGACACGTCACGCCGGGTTCAAACACAAAGCACCTCGATTGTGCTGTCCCATACACGCTACCCATTTAGCAATTTAATAATTATATCCATCATGTCATGCATATATGTATGCAGTTTTTATGAGGTGTATTATTGTTAATAAAAGTATTACTATTAAAAACAATGACGTTTGAATGACTGTTGTCTGAATGTAAATTAAAACACCTTGCGGGCTCAAACACTGTTCCCAAAAGTAATAAAAGTGCTTCCTCAAAAAGTCTGATGCGAGTAAAAATGAAGAACAGAAAGTCTTTATTGTCATTGTATTTTGCAAAATACAGTGAAATGTGGAAACTCTATCGCTGCACACATATGCACCATCATCTTGCTAATGACATATATGCTTATTAAATATACAAATAAACCTTACAATGACATCATAAAGAACAAAACATCTAACAAAAAGAGTATACCAAAAGTCCCCGGATGGTCTATTATTTCACATGGATTTTTGAAGTGTGGATCCGTGCACTCTTAATTGCTAATATTGCCCACAATCCACTGCACTTTGGTGAAGGATTTGGTTCAGAACTACAAACCTGAATAAAAAGTGTTAAAAAACTACAAATATGGCGGATGTGCACAACCGACCGGTTAATGGTGCTTTCAAGTCCTTCCGTAACTCGTTTTGGGGGGGGGGGGGGCTGTATGCCCCTCCTTGGCGCCAGCCCTGGTGCGTGTAAATATGTGACAGAGCGGTCCGTTAAAGACACAATTGTATAGCATGATAGTTTACCCCAAAGCTTGCCTGCTCTTCTACTACACACTTTTGAAAAATCCATCCCGTGCAGTTCTCTTCAAAGCACCAATGCAATTTGCTGTAAAAGCCTCACTGCTTCAGAAGCCTCGTTCGGCACATCCCTAGATAATAGTAATGCATACTCAACACTGATGTTACTGAGAATCAACCACCATAAACTGAAACAGAGGGATATAAAAACAAGGTGAACAGAATCTGATAATCAATGATTAACCATAGCAACAAACTAGAGAGTGAATGAGTAACCAATGAAACTAATTTATAAAGAAAGCAAACAAAGTGAAAACGAAACAAAAGCAGAACATAACACAATATACAGAAATTATTATCTTGGAAAAGTGTATTAATTACCCAAAAGTCACTAAAAACAATTATAAAACACACACCAATAAGTACTTTTAAAACAAATAGTAATTCATAAAAGCTAATTCATAAACAAACCTACACCTCTATGTAATAGAAAACACTCGTATATAATGGATATATGGTATCTGCTATATAAAAAGTTTTATTTATAATTTTGTTCAGTTTATGTATCTATCTATCTATCTATCTAGTGTTTGTTTCCTCTCCATTCTGTCACCTAATGGAGTTTGAGTTCCTTGCCACTGTCGCCTCTGGCTTGTTTAGTTGTGGACACCTACTATTCAACTATATTATTGATCTGACTGCATTGACACTATTATATGAGAACTGAACTGAATGGACTATGACATCGCTGTTTTCTCCAGAGCTACTGAATAGATTAAATCAAATAAATGAATAATTGAAGATCTTTACAATGGACATGAGTCAACACTGAACTGACTCAAGCTAAACAATGGCACTTTTTCTTCAAACTTTGTTGCATAGTTTTTCCTGTTATCATTTTAAACCTGCTTTGTTTTGTAAAATCTATATTGTAAAAAGCGCTATATAAACAAAAGGTGACTTAACTTGATATAATCACAAAAACTCAACCTCATGCTACACACATGAATTCTGGTCTCAGAGCAATATAGGAGGTTTCCTGATTCTCAGACTGAAATCATATCTATATGTTTAAACTATTTAAATCATTGTCTATTTCCCTGTCATCCTTGGCCAATTCTATATAGTCTTTTAGTTCCTCTCTTGTTTTCTGCATTTCCTTCTGGACATTGCAAAGCTCATTATGTGTTCTCCTCATCTCTGCAATGGATTTGAGAACACTGGATGTGACCTTTTCTGGATCATCTACTGGTCCCTGTCTCATCTGGTGAATGTCTACAGAATCCATCACTATGAAGGCGACATCAAGTATGACTAGTACTCCACTTAACACACCTGAGACTGCTTCTGCTACTACTCGTCCTACTCTTGCAGTCTGAGTAGCAATTCTGCTAACATTTGCCAACAGACCTAAATTCATGAGTTGTGTGGCACACAACATATTTCTTTTGTCTAAATTGCATGATATTTGTACATTGTCAAAAGTTGAGGTGCCAAAAAAAAAACTGAACTTTGTGATTTTTCTCAGTACCTTTCTCAGTGTATTCAGCGGTGTGAGAATAGGTTCGCTTACAGATTTATACTTTTGCTGAATTTGTTCAAGGCTCTCTCTGAATGATTTTTGTTGTACAGTATTAGTAATGGTGGAGGCAGCACCTGTTACTCCACCGGCAACTCCAATTCCAACACCGACACCAGTAACAATCAGAGATGCACCGAGAGTGAACGGTGCCAAAATTAAACCAACTAATGCAGTGATTCCTCCAGCTGCTCCAATCACTGAACCTGACAGACTGCCGGCTGTGGCGCTGTAATGTGCAGACTCCATTGAATCTGTTATTCTTCCCCACTCACTAACTAAGGCCTCAAGGTCTTTATAGTGCTTGTTGTAGGCCTTATCAAAGGTGTTGATAGACTTAATGAAACTCTGTAGCAGTGCCTGTGGAGTTCTGCTGTTTCTGTTCACAGCATCTTCCAGGAATGGTTTTGCTAGAATATCTTCAGCTGAAGGCCTGTCTTTAGGGTCACGGCTGAGCATCTGTCTGATTAATTCTCTCAGTTCTACTGAGTATTTCTCTGAGATATGAGGGGGGTTTCCTGTCATGCTGACTGCATGAATTATGTGACGCTGCATGACATCTGCCTGTGGAGGAAAGAATAAAAAAAAATAAAATAAGAATCTGGTTAGCGTCAGAAAGTAAAAGAAAGAAAAGAGCTGGATATAATTGCAAACGGGTACATGATACACAGAACAATCACTGTAACAATAACAAGATCTGACAAAGAAAGGAACAAACACAGGACCAGAGGTGTCATGCCCATTCAGATTTTTGAGCCAAGTGTATTTTGAATGCAGCTCCCAAAAGACAAAGAAATAGGATATATAGAATATTTGATTCTGTACGGCATATCACCAACTGCTGAATTCAATTGTGCATCCGTGCTTTGGCTGGCGCTGAGCCAGACGCGTTTCACACACGATTCTGTTGAGCTTCTGAATGCAATGGCCAATCAGAGGCGTTCTGATGAGTCATCGCTGAAACGCCTGTGTTTTGCGAATTCTGAATTCTGAATTCCGCTCTCTGGCGAATTCTCTCATCACAAACAACAAAGTGCAGATGTGCGTAGGAATGTAAGTAAGATTTTCACAGAACATTTCACAGTGTTAACAGCGTCAGTGATTAAAATGGGAGTTTTTGAGAGTGCTTCAACTCTAGCTAGACTAAAGTCAGTGACAATGTTAATGATAGTGTATACTAAATGTTTTTTGCTGTATTTCTGTACAATGAAAGTGTTATAATTAGTGACTTACAATGTTTTTATTAAATTCACGTTAAATACAAAGTCAGTCATATTAAAAATATTTTATGGCATGACACCCATACAGAGGATAATTTTTAAACATATTACATAGAAAAAACATTTATAAAATAAAAAAAGATTATCAACAATTAATTAAACTTATTGCAGAAAGAAATATAATATTCAAAGCGCTTTTATGCAGTAAGTAACCAGTTGAGTGAATGAAATAGTCATGGAGAGTCATGGCAACCATATACATTGTGTGATTCCCTTTACTAGATGCACTCAAAAGTCACCTAGAAGCAGGAAATATGCCGTATGTATAAGTTAACTTGTATGGGATGTTGACAAATTCACTTATTTTATGGTCAAATATTTTTTCAGCTGCTTTTAAAAAGTGGTGGGGACATGTCCCACCCGTCCCACCCACATATTACTCCTATGTACAAAACACAACTCAAAACCCAGTGGCCATTTACACAACACTGTTTTCAACAACAACAACAACAACAAAATGAAAACGTTTTATGCATTTTAACGGTTGCCAGTGAAATTAGGCATGAGAGTGTTTATTTAACTCTGGGGTTTTTGCTGTGTACCATGAAAAAGCACTGAGCTCTGAGTTTATAGATCCTCAAATCTGGCCCACGAGATCCACTTTCCTGCAGAGTTTAGCTCTAACCTTAATCAAACACACCTGATCAAGCTAATCAATGTCTACAGGATCATTAGAAAATCACAGGTAGGTGAGTTTGATCAGGGTTGGAGCTAAACTCTGCAGCACATTGGCCCTTCAGGGCAAGATTTGAGGAACCCTGCTATACAGACCCATCAAGTAGTATTTTTGTAATTTGCATTTGTATAATGTATTTGTCACAGTTATGTTCTTAAGCAACTGCAATACAGGGAAGAGCATTCATTTGGAGACTATATGCTTCGTTTTTGCCAGCTTGCCTATCAGACTTCATTCAATGATGAGATCATAAAATCATTGTTCTGAATCGGAGCAAATGGGGGACTAAGGGACTTACCTGATATGAGGATGGGACATTGAAAAGAGGTGTCTGTAGTGTGTCTGCCCTGAATTAATGACATCTAGTGCAGCCACTGCAGGCTCAAAGCCCACCACACCACAGAGCCCACCGCAGACGGGGAGCTTCCATCTGCCATGATGAATGAGCCAGAGCCTGAGAGGAGGACAGCACTGACCATCGCCTCGGAGCCGAAGCACCACAGTGAGTCTGACCAACTGTGTGAGCTGGCAACATCCGTTCACGCTTTGGTGGAGGGGGACAGTGCGGACTGGCTGATCAATTGGGAAACTGAGGTGATGCTCCCCACCCTCCCCACCCAGCATAAAGCCCGTTTCATCACCCTGTGTTGTAGTCACTAATCATGCCTGGCCTCCCTCTCACGACTCCTCATCCAGATTCACCTAGTCCTTCAGCCCCATCTTCGCTGGTTCCCTTAAACCCATTGTCTTATCACCTGACACTTTGCTGTGTGGATGAGCCTCGGGTCTTGTGGTCGCCAAGCAAGTGGATCCCCCAGCTCCTCCTTCGACTGCTGGTCCCATCGCTCCAGCGACCTGTTGGCTCCGCCTTGGCTCCTTCCTCCCTCGGGCTCCACCATTGACAGCCGTCACCCTGCCTGTGCCACGAACTTAAGAGCCTTCCGCTGTGCTCTGTCTATCCACCCAACTACTTCAGTCCCCAGTCACAACGGCTCCACCTCAGTCCTCAGGCACTCTGGCTCCACCTTGAACATTCGTCGTTGCGGCTACGCCTTGGTCGCCTAAACCATTGGTGTCCCATCAGCTCTCCATCTGTGCCTAGGGCTCCACTGTCAACGGCTTTTCCCCTTATCAGTCGTTCCCTGTATGTCATCAGCCAAGACTCCATCATGGCTTCTCCCTCCGTCAACTCCACCATGAACTTGCATCCAGGTGTACCACTTGGCCACTCCTCCCATTCTCACCTCCCTGGTTCTTTCCAATCTGGCTTCCTCCTTCACCAGTCCTTCGTACACCTAAGGAACCACCTCCTCAGCAATTTTACAGCACAAGGCCGCACCTGCCCATAGAGGGACGTTCTGTCACAGTTACGCTCTTTAGATTCGTTTTCATGGATTTTTAATTTGTGTCAATTCAGTCACATGTCTCTTCTTTGTTCTAAGTTCCAGCCACAATCTGTTGTCATGGAAACTGATTCAATCATCACACATGCTAGTCCTGTATTTTGCATTCTCTGTGTATTTAGTTCATCAGTTTGATCTGTTCAGGGTCCTGTACTCTTTGTGCACAGCACACTATTTTGTTAAGTTTGCTTGTTGTTTAGATTTCCTGTTTTGAGTTATGTAATAACTGTTTTATTTGACCCTTTTGCCTTTTTTTTTTCATCATCACTGGAATGAAAATGTGACAGTAATATGGTGCTTTTTGGAAAAAAAATAAATAAAATAAATACTCACCCACACATCAAGCATGCAGAGATCATGGAGCAACCATCCCAATGACCATATGTCACTAAAACAGCCGATGCATGACAATGAAAATCAATAAGTATGTGTACACTGTAAAAAAAGGTTATGTGCTACTACTTAAAAATATATAGAAACAATACTACACATTATATTTTGAGTAGTTTTAAAGGCTTGATTTCTTTAACAGAATCTACCTGAATAAATCATTTAGTCTATGACACAATTCATTTAATATTTTTAGTGAAATGTGCTTTCTACTTTTATATTTTAAATCTCAAAAGTATGTGATTTTGAGTGGATGGAAAGCACTAGTTTGAATTTGACTTTGAATTATGTTGTTGAATTAAATGTCTGTATGCTGCTAAAATGGCAGAAGTAGGAAGAATCTTGTTGCTGCGCTGGCATTAACAAAGCTATGACTCGTTGAACAATGCAACACGTGCAACTGTATTAACATATGCAGTTATCCACAACCTAACCATAAGCTCTACTCTTCTGCGCAGTGGTAATGCCAAAAACTGCAACTATCAAATATAACTGAACAATAAAGATTGAGAGATGTTTCCCTTCACTCAAAAACACGTAAAACAACACGTCATTTCAATATTCACTCTCCATATCCAGCCCCATGCAAAGCATGCTGGGAACTAACAATCACAGCCAAATGGTGTCTCTAAATAATTGAACTAATTATCTTAAAAGTTTCTATATAAGACTGAACCACAATTTCCTTAATAAAATATACACACTATTTTTAATTATCACCTTAATTGTTTAAACAAAAATTACAACACCCATGATTCATTTTTTACAGAGTACAGCACATAACTGTTAAATTTTTAGACAACTAAAATAATCAACCTTCACGGAAAGATCTTAAGGAAATTGTAACCATTTTATGATGCTGAACATAACAATATTTTATATACACTCAGTTGTCCAAAAGCTTACCTCTTGGAATTGTATTTCTTCTGGTAAACTTCTGGGCTGACATAGAGCTTTGCACCCACAACTGAATTAGCATATTCATCAGCTCTGCAAAGGAAAAACAATGTAAACTCAAACCTATAAATGTCCAGGACTTTTGGTTTTAGCCCATCACTAGTTCCCATTACTGTTTTTTGTTTACCTTTCCAATGCTTTTGAGCATCCAAAATCTCCTAGATTGATGTAACCATCTTCAGTCAGAAAGATATTCTACAATGACAACAGAAATCTCAGAAGTCTTACAGATTTGACATTGTGATATGATTTATTGAGCTTTATCAGTGTATACCTGAGGTTTAATATCTCTGTGAAGAATTTTCTTCTCATGGAGATACTGCAGAGCCAGACAAATCTGAACAAGCCAGTCAAGGATCTGCACACACGGAAAAATGTGTGTGTGTGTTAGTGAGTGTGAGTGTATGTCTGTCTCTGTGTGTGTGTGTGTGTGTGTGTGAGAGAGAGAGAGAGAGTGTGCGTGTGTGAGTGTGTATAGAGGAGGAGGAGAGAGGAGTGGGTGTGGGGTGTGCGTGTGAGAGGGTGTGTGTGAGGAGTGTTGTGTGTGTATGAGAGAGAGAGAGAGAGAGAGAGTGTGTGTGTGTGTGTGTGTGGAGAGTGTGTTTGTGTGAGAGAGAGAGAGAGTGTGTGTGTGTGGGAGAGAGAGAGAGAGTGTGTGTGTGTGAGAGAGAGAGAGCGAGGGTGTGTGTTGAGTGTGCGTGTGAGAGTGTGTGTGTGTGTGTGTGTTTTTTTTTTGTGTGTGTGTGTGTGTGTGTGCTGTGCGTGTGGAGGGTCGAGGTGTGTGAGTGTGAGAGTGGTGTGTGTGTGAGAGGAGTGGTGTGTGTGTGCGAGAGGTGGTGTGTGTGTGTGGTGTGTGAGTGTGAGAGTGTGTGTGTGTCTGTGTGAGAGAGAGAGAGAGAGTGTGTGTGTGTGTGTGTGTGTGAACTGGTTTATATATCCTGGTGGGGACCTGACTACACACAGACTCATGGGGACTCGTGTCACGGTGGGGACCTAAATTGTGGTCCCCACAGGTACGAAAGCTTATAAATCACACAGAATGAAGTTTTTGAAAATCTAAAAATGCACAAAAAAAGTTTTCTGTAAGGGGTAGGTTTAAGTGTAGGTTGGTTTAGGCAACAGAATATAGGGTCGTACAGTATAAAAACCATTACGCCTATGGAGAGTCCCCACAAGGATAGCTGACCAGACTGTGTGTGTGTGTGTGTGTGTAATGTCCCCAAAGGGTATTGTATTGTATGGGTGTATCATTCTAAATCGTGTTTTTTAATCTAAAATTTTGTAAAGTTTTGTGAGGATTGTTTAAAGTATAGAGCATGGAATGTACAGTATGTATGTATGTCTGCATAAGAAACTCACCTGTTTTTCTTCAAAAAAACGTTCTTCTTTATGTGTTTCCATGACTTTGGAAAGATCACCTCCTTCACAGTACTCCATCACAATATAAATGCGTCCCGCTTCACTATCTAAATAAATTAACATCCAGTCAGAAACTAATTTAACTCATAATGTATTAAAATGGCTTCATTTTCTGACAGCTCTACTGATGTTTTTGTTTTAGTTAATTGCGCTATTCTTCTTCAATCTCTATCGTGGTTATCGTTAGCAGTTCTATTTAATATTTAAGAAACATTATTACCACATTTTTTGATTTGAAACAAAGGAAAATTAGTGTACAAAGAAGAAGAAAAAACCTTCAAATGAATTCACATAAGTAACAATATATCCAAAGTTCAGATTTTTCAGGATCTCAGCTTCATTTCTGACTGCATCCAGCTCCTCCCCCTAAAAGGAAGGAATACACTTCCATTTAAAAGCGACACTCTTATTGGAAAAGAAAAGTTTGTCACTTGTATGGTCAAACACTTGTATGGTCAAATACTTGTATAATAAGATTTGGTAAATGCTTACATCTCTGGAATTCATCTGTTTGACCACATAAGGGTCTCCATCTGTGTCTTTCACCAGAAACGCTATTCCTGAAGCCCCTCGGCCAAGTTCTTCCTCGATGGTGTATCCATGTTCTTTTAGCACTCCTATAATCAAGATTTAGAATAATTTCTACAAAAATAGTGTAACCACTAGAGATAAGAGAAACAAAGCTTTTCCAAACGTTGAATCAACTGAACCAATTGCTTTGTAAAATGATTTTTTTTAAGTGCTCAAAACACCTGCTGGTCAAAACTGTGTAAATGCAATGAACACAGTGCAAACATGCATACAATTTTTAATGAATAAAAATATTTTTTTGAATGTGTAATCTATTAAATGCAATCTACATGAAATACTATTACATATATTTTCCTGTATAATAACGTATTTCATTTATTTTGTGGGGTTTGTTCTGTGTTCAGTTTAAAGGCCAATGAGAGACAGATAACTGTTTGTTCACACTGTCACTCCAAATCCGATTATTTGTGTATCCAATTAGAAACTGATCTAAACAACTTCATTTTCTGGAATATCTGCATTGGTTTCTATGGCAATGATGCATTGTTATCCCAAACAACAACAAGATTATTATTCTCTATTACAACATAAATGTGTAGCCACCACACTGGACTGTCTAATGAGGCATAAACATACAAGTAGGTTGCCATACCTGTAAGTTATCAGCAATTTGTTGAAATATATTGCAATGTTTAAATAAATAAATAAAAAATAATAATAAATTAGATGCATTATTTCAGTCCTCCCCTGACTCTGGTCCACTCTGGTCTACTATTGCCATCAGGTTGTGTTTTCTAAGGGAGATCTGATGCTTTATGCTGCTGATATATAACTGATGCTGCTCAAATTCAATGTGAAATGTATACTCACTGATCACTCCAGCAGAAACGTTCAGGCTGTGATCTGAGGCTCCGCTGTCAGCACTGGGTGTCTGAGAGGTCATGTGATACTGAGACAATCTTTAGGGGGAAACATACTCAATCTTATTTTACAGTGGGTATGGAAAGTATTCAGACCCGCTTAAATTTTTCTTTGTTATATTGCAGCCATTTGCTTAAAATCATTTAAGTAATTTTTTTTCCCTAATTAATGTACACACAGCACCCCATATAGACAGAAAAACAAAGAATTGTTGACATTTTTGCAGATTTATTTAAAAAGAAAAACTGAAATATCACATGGTCCCTAAGTATTCAGACCCTTTCCCCTCAGTTTTAGTAGAAGCACCCTTTTGATCTAAATACAGCCATGAGTCTTTTTGGGAAAAACCTGGATTTTCACACCTGGATTTGGGGATCCTCAGCCATTCTTCATTGCAGATCCTCTCCAGTTCTGTCAGGTTGGATGGTAAAGTTGGTGGACAGCCATTTTTAGGTCTATCCAGAGATGCTCAATTGGGTTTAAGTCAGGGCTCTGGCTGGGCCTTTCAAGAACAGTCACAGAGTTGTTGTTGTGAAGCCACTCCTTCGTTATTTAGCTGTGTGCTTAGGGTCATTGTAAACCTTCGGCCCAGTCTGAGGTCATGAGCACTCTGGAGAAGGTTTTCATCCAGGATATCCCTGTGCTTGGCCGCATTCATCTTTCACTCGATTGCAACCAGTCATCCTGTCCCTACAGCTGAAAAACACCCCACAGCATGATGCTGCCACCACCAAACTTCACTGTTGGGACTGTATTGGACAAGTGATCAGCAGTGCCTGGTTTTCTCCACACATACCACTTAGAATTAAGGCCAAAAGTTCTATCTTGGCCTCATCCGAACAGAGAATCTTATTTCTCACCATCTCACAAATCCATGCGGGCTTTCATGTGTCTTGCACTAAGGAGAGGCGTCTGTCGGGCCACTCTGCCATAAAGTCCCGACTGGTGGAGGGCTGCAGTGATTGTTGACTTTCTACAACTTTCTCCTATCTCCCGCTGCATCTCTGGAGCTCAGCCACAGTGATTCTTTGGGTTCTTCTTTACCTCTCTCACCAAGGCTCTTTTCCCCCGATAGCTCAGTTTGGCCGGACGGCCAGCTCTAGGAACGGTTCTGGTCATCCCAAACGTCTTCCATTAAGGAATGGAGGCCACTGTGCTCTTAGGAACCCTAAGTGCAGCAGAATTTTTTTTGTAACATTGGCCAGATCTGTGCCTTGCCACAAATCTGTATCTGAGCTCTTCAGGCAGTTCCTTTGAACTCATGATTCTCATTTGCTCTGACATGCACTGTGCGCTGTAAGGTCTTATATAGACAGGTGAGTGGCTTTCCTAATCAAGTCCAATCAGTATAATCAACACAGCTGGACTCAAATGAAGGTGTATTACCATCTCAAGGATGATCAGAAGAAAGGGACAGCACCTGAGTTAAATATTTGAGTGTCACAGCAAAGGGTCTGAATACTTAGGACCATGTGATATTTCAGTTTTCTTGTTTAATAAATCTGCAAAAATGTCAACAATTCTGGGTTTTCTGTCAATATGGGTTGCTGTGTGTACATTAATGAGGAAAAAAAATTAAATTAAATGATTTTAGCAAATGGATGCAATTTAACAAAGTGAAAATTTTAAGGGGGTCTGAATAATTTCCGTACCCACTGTATTTATTATCTATATATTATATATAACTATTAATTGCGTGAGCCCTTTAGGTTTCATGTATAATGACAAACTGAATCCTGAAGATATCTAATGCTCTTCATTCTGTCATATTTTTATGAATTGCCACAAAACAAAGACAGACTTGATGGGTGTTTTTGTACTCTTTAAAATATTGGAAGTGTGGGCATCTATCTATCGATCTATCTATCTATCGATATATCATCTATCTATCTATCTATCTATCTATCTATCTATCTATCTATCTTGTGATTCTATCGATCTATATATCTATCTATCTATTATCTGTGGCTTCTTTACTATCATCTATCGATCTGTGTGCTTCTAGATATTATCATCTATATATTATCTATATATCTATCTGTTTGCTTTCTATCTAGCATTATCTATCTATATATCTATCTATCATCTATTCTGTGTGTTCTAATCTCTCTATCTATCATCGATCTATCGATTATCCATTCTATACTATCTATCTGGTGCTTATTTTAATTTACTATATACAGTATTCTATCTATCTATATATCTAATCTATCTATCTAGGCTATCTATCTATCTATCTATCTTCTATCTATCTGTGTCTATCTATCATCTATCTACAGTATCTATCTATTATCTATCTACTTCTATCTATCTATCTATCTATCTATCTATCGATCTATCTATCTGTCTATCTATCTAACTATCTATCTATCTATCTATCTATCTCATCTATCTATCTATCTATCATCTACCATCTATCATCTGTGTGCTTCTATTAATCTATTATATATCTTGGGCTTCTATCTATATCTATCTACAGTATCTATCTATCTATCTATCTATCTATTTCTATCTATCTATCTATCTATGTATCTACCATCTCACTATACCCTATCTATCGTTTTATCATTCTATCTGTGGTTCTATCTATCTATCTATCTATATATACTGTCTATCTATCTATCTATCTATCTGTCTATCTATCTATCTACGAGTCTATATATCTAATATACTATTATATCTATATAGATATCCATCTATCTATCCATCCTACAGTATAATATATCTATTATCTATCTATTATTATTATCTATCTATCTATCTATCTATATCCATCCATCCATCCATCTATCATTCATCCATCCACAGTATCTATCTATCTATCATCTATCTATCTATCTATCTATCTGTGTGCTTTCATTCTATCTATATATTAATCTAGCTACTATCTATTATCTATCTATCTACTATGTCTATCCACCATCTACCATTATATATCTATCCATCAATATACAGTATCTATCTCTCTACTGTTGTGTGCTTCTATCTATCTATTACATCCATCATCTATCTAAAAAGCGTAAAGTCTAGTCCATGCACTTAAAATATTTGTCACATCTATACACTTTTTATTTTGTTGTACATTTATTAATATGTTTAACACACCCACACACACACACACACACACATATATATATATATACTAATAGATATATGTGGTGTGTGTGTGTGTGGGTGTGTGTATTAAAGAAAATAAAACATAAAAAGTACGTAAAAGTTACAGAAAAAAAGTATATTAAAGTTGCATAGCCTAAATCAAGTCCATTCACTTTTATATATTGTGCGTCCTCTGGTGGTGTGCAAGAGAAAGTACATGACTAACAAATATGAATTGTACATCTCACTTTTCCCTCATTTAAAGAACACACTACCCATCGTTAACTGGAGTAATTATGTTCAAGTTGTTTTGAATCATTGCCTTTTGAAATCTATATATGCCGTTTTAACATATATCGCGCATCAGCAGCCAGCAGACCAATCAAATATCCCTCTGGAAACGTGTCAATAATATCTGGCAGACTGGGACAAAACCAGCTTCTGCTATATGGACGAACCGACAAACAACTAATGTTTTAACCAATTCATGTGTATGTATTTATTTTTCTCCTGGTTATACCGTAGTAAAGTCTGATCACACAAACTATTTTGCAGGAGGCTAGACAGGCTGCAGCGAGCACTGACTGCGGTCAAGCCAGCCGCGTCCTGAGAATACACGCTCAAGCCAGCCGCACTTTTCTTTTGTCTGCGCGTCTAGTCGCGCACTTACGGTATGGGTGCTGGGAGCGGTCACAATGCATGTTAAGAAGCTGTCATTACGGCGTTTCCTTTATACTTCATGTCTGCATAAAACGTAATTGAACCCTAAAATGACCATACAGCAACTTCAGCATATTTATTTAATGTTCAAGTCATTTTTTTTTTATCCTGAAATTGTATTATTTATGTAATGATATAAAATAGCAATAAATAAATATTCTGATGTTGCTTTATGGTCGTTTTAGGGTTAAATTACGTTTTATGCAGACATATTTTTGGTCACCGTGAACAGCAATCTATTGAAAATATCAGCAAAAGTATAAGCTTCTTTGCATGCATCGTGACCGCTCCCTGCACCCGTACCGTAAGTGCGCGACTAGACGCGCAGACAAAAGAAAAGTGCGGCTGGCTTGAGCGTGTATTCTCAAGACGCTGTGATCATTGTCACTCAAAGCAACATTTAGTGTTCGAATTGCCCGATAAAATTGGCATAGTTTAAAAGCTGTGATTTTGCTTTATTAAGTAGGCCTATGACATGATACAGTTAAAAATCGCTTCTCCACAAAGATCTCGTCGTTGTCCAGGGGCTTTTAGCTACAAACCAGCTAACATGATTTGTTCCTAACTTATATATGCAATTATATTGATATGAAATCTCAAAATCGAAGACACAAAGGTAAATAAAAGTATCAGAGCACATACACCCGACGTATGCTTCAATCACGTGTCCCCTAAATAAATAAATGCATCCATACATACATAAATGAATAATTCAATCAAGCAATCGATCAATCAATCACAGTGGCCACTAAATATTACAGTATTTAGAATTTGGTTAGTTTTTCCAAATAAAGCCTATTTTGTCTTTTAGTTTCGATTTCGTTTAGTACATTCATACTGTTACCGTATTAGCATTATATACTCCTACCTTGTTGCAATCCTGACCGAACCTCTTGTGTTGTGTTGTGTTGTGTTGTGTTGTGGGGCACGTTCAAGCTCAAACCGGTGTGCACCGTTGCTTTTTGCGGTTCAGGTGAAACGACAGTTTCTGGGAAACGGTGTGCACGGGTTTGAGATACGTTTTCTCTTGTTTGGTGGGTGTGTCAAACATGTCAGCTCAATCAGCAGCAGCATGTATATAAACCACATGGTATTAAAGAAAAAGCTTGCACAATAACATCAACATAAATTCACAAGAGCAGGTATATTGTTTGCACATGTTTATTACATTTACACGTGGTGCCAACCTGCGGTGTCTAATAATATAACCTCTTTTTCTATGTCCAGCCAGAGTTGTCAAGTCCGCTTATATAGGCTACTCGATTTTGGACTTTTTTTTCTTTAACAAGTCGCTTAAATTTGGGCAGCAAAACCTGGCTACACTGACCCAATAAGATTTTTTTTTCCTCACTCTTCAAAGTTTTCACTCCTCTGTCTAGCATTATATCGCTTGCCCACCTGTTTGCAGAAATCACGTGAGTTTAGGCAGTTCCCTTTAAAACGGTCTCTCCCGTTGCGTCAAGGATGCTTATGGGGAAACTCCTGTTTACTTTGATACTGAATCCTGATTTGTTCACGTTCGTGTAGCTAGCAAACAACATGGCGTTCAGTAGGGTTGGATTTTGTGATCTTGGGGGCCCAGGCAAAATATATGAATAGGGCCCTATACATGTGTAGACATTTACCTAGATCAACTGTGAGGTTCGATTTTTGTGATGTTTGCTGCTGCTAAATAGCAATTGATTTACAGTTGAGATATAGGTTTTCACAAAAACAAAATAAATAATAAAATTATAAACCTCACATTGAGGCCTTTAACATTTTTTAAGAAAAGGGATAAGTCAGAAGTATAAATTATTATATTAATTCAAAATGGGGTTATGTGCTGGATTTTCGCATTGTTCTGAACAAAAACAGTAGATGGGCTTATTGAAAATGCACATTCATTCTCTGCCAGCAGGAGGCGCTTTTGGAATGTCAGAAATATTGCAGTTTCCCCCATAACGGCTGTAAACAAAGCAGCATTGCTTTTATCAGATAAAATTAAAATGCAATCAAAACTTTTCTGAATACAGTCGGTTCCCTTCGGAAATTCATTAATATGAAAATTTGAATTAGTGAGAATGAGAAAAGTGTAAAAAAGCATAGTCTATGTTGTCGAGGAAAGTCCACTGATGAGTTCCCAGCGTAAGCTTGTGTGCCTGTGTGCATTTTAGGGGGCCCTTGGCTTTTGCGGGGCACTCATAAGGCCCCCCCCCCCCCCCCCCCAGGTCGCCTGCCTTTGCCTAATGGGCAAGTCCGCCCCTGGCTTCAGCTCACCAAGAGGGGTGGAGCCGACTGCTATATATGTTGGATCTAAGCACCGCTCCTCAGAATTCTCTCCTTCAGCATGAAGATCACCTCTGCGCCGGACTCTGAAGCAAGAAGCAAGAGACTCGAAGCCTGCTACTCGCCGTGGAAGAGCCCCAGCAGCGAGAAGACACTCCTCTTCAGCCTTTTTACGGAAGTTCTCAATGAATTTACCAAGGCGTGGCACGCCCCCTACTCACGTCCGCTTTTCCAATTTGGCCGTCCTCACCTCCGTTGACGGTGCTGAAAAAAGGGATATGGCAAGTCCCCCCCATCTGGAGGAGGTGGTCGCTGGACATCTATGCCCGTTATTGGCTGTGCACCCATCCAGGCCCAGCAGGACCATTTTGGCTCTAGTGGGTAGGGCTCTTTCAGCGGCAGGCCAGGTTGGCTCATCTTTTCACACATTGGTGGTAGTTCAAGTGTTTCAAGCCAAACTCCGCCGTGGATTTGACGAGTCTGGCCCTAATATTGATGGTGTTAAGAACCTGGTTCTGCGCGCTGCTAAGGCTATCGCGCAGGCAATCGGTGGGGCCATGGCCAGCTCGGTGGTGCTTGAGCGCCACCTTTCGAGAACAGTTTTCTTCAGTGTGTTGATGATGTATTTCCTGCTGAAAATATAAGTTTTGAATAATAATAAGGATAAGAAAAACAGCAATAGAAAGAATTGTTAAAGAAAACCTTTAACAACCAGCACCTTAGCTCAAAGATGTATGGTTTGTTTTGCAGTGCACCAAAAATTTTACTTATATTTGGACAACACTGAATTTAAAAAGTATTTTATTTAGTCGCTAATGTGGATCAAAGTCATAATTAACCAGGAAGACTGTTCTTTGAAAATTATTTGTAATCTTATCTGTAAGATCATTCTCAAATATCACACCCAAACTATAACGAGTTCAAAGGTTGTTTTTGTCAAATATTTAAACGTTTCCTTAACGGGAGTAAGAATAATTTCACTCAAGGATAAAAAATATATATATTTTTCATGTTGGTTGAGCACCTTCTAATGCCACTTTTCTGAAAATTCATAAAGTCTACAGATAAAAAGTGTACACCTGTAGGCTAATTGTAATCACTGTTGGTTTTCTGACTGGAAATTGTTCTGGTTTCTGGATTATCCCATCTTTTCCAGGGTGTTTCTCGAGGAGGGTAGGAGAGACGTTCATGCTTTGTTTTGAGCAGGGAATTAATGGTGGCCTTTGAACACATTCAGGTATTTTTGAAAATTATAATTTGAAATTACTAAGTATATGACTGAAAAGAAAATATTAAAATTATATTAATTATATATAAAGATATATATCTATCTACCAACAGTATATGTGTTTTTCTTGTTATTGCTTGGATAGTGAGGAGCGGACAATTGTTTTTTGGCCATAAAAAGTTAGCGTTCTAGAGAAATTTGTTTCATGGACATTATTGTATTAGAAGTCACATGAAGTGGAGTATATTTATAATCAAAATGCTTTCAAGTATACGAATAATATTATTTAGCCTGTTGTTGAGCGACAGACCCTAAAACTAACTACCACCAACTACATCCCCAGAGGAATTAATATGTTAACATAGTTTAACATCCAAAGTAACTATATTCATTATTACATGGAATAAAATCAGTTTATTTATGCAAGGCAAAGGGCGTTTGCATCATGAAAAACAACCGATGCTGACTGACATCTCATACTTTTATAATGTTGTGTAAAATAGAATGATTTACAGCATTAAAAACTTTATTTATTAAAATAAAATGTATAAAACCCTTTTTTCAGTTAAGAAATGCTTCAATTCAGTGGCAATGAGAACTGCTCTGTCCTGAGGAAGAGGTTGCAAAACGCCCGTGCTCTGACTCAACAGGTTGTAGTAGTAAAGTTAGTGCTGAGTTGTAGTTGTTTTGTCTGAGGATGGGGAGGGGACGTTATGACGCCCTGGTTACACTGAAGATGTTGGTTGAGAACTTCAGCCTGTTATTAAATAAAGCAGTATTTCAGAGGCTGATGTGAAGGAATATTTATTTATGTATGTTTAATTAAGTGTCTCTTAAATTGTTTTGATACCCCTCGAGCTCAATATCCCTCATATAGATGATATATTGGATAGCATTTTTTTTCTTTTTCTTTTTAGTTCATACAAAATGTTTACAATTAACAACCATCATATTCTGAGGACACTAATGAATTGTTTTGCTCAAAGCAGACTGGAGAGGTACGGTGAAGGTCTTCTGTGAAGTGGACACATTTAGTCCAACAATCACCATGGATTCCAGGTGAGTTTAAATGCAAATGCTTTAGGGTAAACTATTTACTTTTAAAAGTCAAATTGAAGTTGTATCTGTTATCTGTTGTGATGCTCTGTGATGAACTGATTTTTATGTCAATCCAACAGACATGTATTTGTCACAACTCGGATTGTGTCACAATTAAAGAAACAGAACAAGCGTCACTATATTGGTTTTAATATTTCTTTATAATAATAATATAGGTTAATAATATGAATTGTATAAACTTTGCCTCGTTCTCCCAGTACCAGTCCATGTCGTGATGATACGCAATTGGAGATATATTATACAGCGGCTGTTCACACAGAAGGTGTTTTTCTTTGTAAACATACACTTGCATCTTTTTCAGTGTCTCGAGCATTACACTACATTAAAAAATAATCATAATTCACAGCGGGTGTAATGCCAGAACGCTGAAGTGAAGATGGTGGGAAACGTGGATCTAAATGCAGGGTGATTTATTAAATCCTCCTTTGAGGAGCGGATTCCAGTTTCTGACATTTGCCTTCATCTTTATTTTACAGACAGCCAAATCTTCTTCCATGCAGACTAACTCTGAATCATGAAGGTCCTCCAAAACGATACCGTCTACATACAGAGAGAAACGTGCTTGATGATAATTGGAAAGTCAGAAAATATTCATCACAGCAACTCATAATTTAAGTCAGTAGTGTGTATGGCCCCCACGTGCCTGTATGCACTCAGGACAACGTCTAGGCATGCTCCTAAAGAGATGACGGATGGTGTCCAGGAGGATCTCCTGCCAGACCTGGATCCGGGCATCAGTGAGCTCCAGGACAGTCTGTGGTGCTTTGGATGCTCCGATTCATAATGCCCCAGAGGTTCTCAATTGTATTCAAGTCTGAGGAATGTGAAGGCCACTCAATGGCATCAATGCCATCGTCATCTAAAAGGATTTCTCAGAGGATTTCATCCCGGTACCTAACAGCATTAAGGGAACCATTAGCTAGCATGTGGAGGTGTGTGCCACCCTCCAAGGTTGTTCCTCTCCAGACCATCACTGACCCACCACCAAAACAGTCATGCTGAATGATGTTACAGGCAGCATAACGTTCTCCACGGCTTCTCCAGACCCTTTCACATCTGTCACATGTGCTCAGTAGCCGGCTGGATGGCTCTGGCAGTGCTCCTCCTGTTCCTCCTCTCACAAAAGAGCAGATACCGGTCCTGCTGTTGGGTTTATGCCCTTCTACCTCCCTGTCCAGCTCTCCTTGTGTAACGACCTGTCTGCCGGTATCTCCTCCATGCTCTTGAAACTGTGCTGGGAGACACAACAAACCTTGCAAAGGTCATCCACAACGTATGGATGTGCCATTCTGGAGGAGCTGGACCGACTGTGCAACCTGATTGGGGCTGTAGGTGACTTGCCGCATTCTACGCCACTGACAAGGACCCTAAAAAAATACAAAAACTAAAGACAAGATCAGGGGGGGGGGGTCAGAAGAATAAGGAGAGAACCAGAGAACAATTGTCTTTGGCCACCACCTGTAAAATCATTCCCTTTTTGGGGTTGTCTTGCTGTTGCCTCTCCAGTGCACCTGTTGTCACTTTCATTTGCACCAAAGCAGGTGAAACTAATTCACAATCAGTAATGCTTCCTAACTGGACAGATTGATATCTGTGAAGTATAACTGACTTGGTGTTCTACTGTGATGATTAAGTATCCCCTTATTTATTTAATACAGTAAATGCAAGTGACTCTCTGAAGATCTGAATATAACAACGTTCATCGATCACGGCGGCCGCAGCGTACCTGGAGGTAAGGACAGACAGACGAGGCAAGAGAAAAGGAGACGGAAGGATGAGGAGAGACAGATACGAGAGAGGGGAGAGAGAAAAAAAAAAAAATATGGTCCGGTTCGGGACCCACTGCCGCTTGGTCCTCAACGGCTAGAGGCTCTCACTCGCGGTGGCCAGACGATGGTAATGGACACCCCTCCTCGACCCAGGAGCGCAGCAGCGAGCTCTCCGTCCCACCTAGTCTTCCATAGTTCCAGCACCACCTCCTCGGGCAGCCACCGGCGGTCTCTCAGCTTGTTCCTGCTGCCCGATCTCCTCAACACCACGATCCCCCTCAGCAGCGAGGACTCTCTGACAGCGTGTCCCTCCTTCCCCCCGGGTTTCGGCACCAATGTAACATAGTTTGTAGGTCGGGAAGAAGGAGGCGGGAACTGGCGAATGTTTAAACAAAACTTTAATCAAATAAACAAAACACAAAATAAAATGGCAGCCCCCTCGCGGATGACTGGGGGGCAGGCGCACAAAAACAAAATAAACTCCAGCTGGTCCTCTCTCGTCGCCACTGTGTCAGTCCCTACTTTGATATCGGAGTTCCTCCATGAGACTGAGACCGGTGAGTGGTGCAGGGTCAATCATTATCAATTACTCCACGGCCTGCTCCGGTCCACAGCTCGCGGCCCCGCACCCAATCATCACACCTACAAACCACCACTGGCTCTTGAAACCCATGTACCTAAATCATTCTTCAGAGTATGTGCATCTAGAAGCGTTGTCTGCAAGGAACGGATATATGGTGCCATCTCAAAGAGGCCACAAAAATCACTTCACAGACTTTTTTTAACTGTTCCCTCCTGGTGGAATGACCATGTTCCATCCTTAACCATCTTCAAGAAACGACTAAAAAACATCTGTTCAACCTTTATTTGATCCTCTAACTCTAACACTTTCTATTCTATTTTAATTATACTTAGCTATATTTACTGCTTTTTTATTTAAAAACTAAAAAAAAAAAACTAACACTAGCTTTATATTTTTTCTATTCTATCTACTTGTTTTTCTTTGTATCTGTGTGTGTGTGTGTTGTATAATTATAATATATTATATAGATATATAGAGATATATATACTGTATATACACCTTGCTATGTGTACTGCATTAGGCTAACTGAGACTTGTCATTTGCACATATATTGATGCTCTTTTGTTAGTTTTGACTGTTTTAATTGTCCTCATTTGTAAGTCGCTTTGGATAAAAGCGTCTGCTAAATGGCTAAATGTAAATGTAAATGTATGGGCGGGGCACATTCAAGACTCACAAGTAAACGCCCACTGCTGTGATTGGATAACAGTTTCGCTTATTAAAATAACAGATGGACGCTGCTTTGACGTACTCTGAAAACAACATGGGTCATTTGGGTAAAAAAAAACAAAAACAAAAAAATACTCTGTATATATAAAACACACAGGAACAGACAATGCAATAGTGGTAAAAGCACACACTTCTTACTCACACTACCCACTCTAGTCAGACTCGGCACTGCATCATCCTTTACTTTCAGTCTCTCTGAAAAGCCTGCAACATACTGTCTTGTTTAAAAATAAATCCGTAGCAAAGTAAAGCAAACAAACAAACAAACAGTGTTTCACTGACACGATCTAGAGCTCTTTGCTAATTTTACCACGCAACACGACTGTGTGTTGATTTTAATTGATTAATTTACTGTAAATGTTAAAAAGAAAGATCTTGATGATTTACAATATTAATAAACATGCTGCATAATTATTTTTTAACCACAAAATATAACGACACTCATAAAAGGGAATGGTTATTATCTAGCATAAGAAATTAGCAAATGTGGTCAGGATCGCCTCGCAGTTGCTGAATGTCATGCAACAATGTTGCTACAGCCCTTTCGCGTCTTACATTTCTTTCACGAGTTCACGCTTACATATAATTACCTGGAGTATGGTAATGCATATTTGGCGTGCTCTCCGGGGAAGGGCTCCGAGCTCGGGAATGGCCCAAACCTAGAGTAGTACTTTGATAAGTTGGTATGGTGCCTGGTGGGCTATATACAGTAGCCAGTACACACGTCAAGGGGGAAAAATAAGCCAAGCTTTATCATGGTTTATCTGTATAATATGTATAATGTATGGCCGCCATGCTAACGCTGTTCTTAGGCCGTGTGTCCCCCAAAGTGTTTTTAGCCAGCTGAAAACGCCAGGCACTCTGCTGAAACACCCGCTGTGAGTTTTTGTTGAGACATGTGGTTGCTTGATACGAATATCCGCTGAAGTAATATGGCCGACACATCACAAATAAAGATTTTTTTACATTATTTTTCATAACAATAATATGTTGTGTCCGGCAATTCCACCTGGTAAAGACTAAAATCAGAGACAAACAATATTAACTCTCTATTGACTAGTTCCGCTGTAAGTACAATCAGTGTGTAAGGTAAGGTTGATTGGTAGTCCTGCCCTCCTATACTGTGATGGTCAGCTGCCTGAAAAAAGTGGACAGTGATCAGCAATGCGTTTACCCAAAGTTGAACATTCTCAACTCTCGGCGCTGAGAAAAAAATTGCCCGAGCGATCAGCGTTTATTTTGAAAGAAGAGAGATGCTCGCGCTCGGGCACCTCCTGGCGTTTTTTTTAAAAAACGCTGTGGTGGGACAAGGGGCTTATCGTTATGTTCTTAACAAGCCACAGCCATTTCACCCTGTAGCCCAAGACTGGTTGCCTACTGAAGCCAAGCAGGGTTGAGCCTGGTTAGTATCTGGATGGGAGACCTCCTGGGAAAAAAAGGTTACTGTTTGAAGAGGTGTTAGTGAGACCAGCAGGGGGTGCTCACCTTGTGGTCTGTGTGGGTCCTAACGCCCCAGTATAGTGACAGGGACACTATACTGCAAAAAGCACATCTTTCGGATTAGACGTTAAACCGAGGTCCTGACTCTGTGGTCATTAAAAAATCCAATGGCACTCTCCATGTATGAGTAGGGGTAACCCACGTGTCATGGCAAAATCCCTCCCACTGGCCCTGTTCAATGAAGGCCTCCGAATATCCACATCCACTTGATGGTCTATCTCTCTCTCCTTCCACCGTAGATAGTGGTGGTGAGCGCACTGGCCCATGGTCATGTGGCTGCCAGCGCATACATCCAGGGGGATGTTCACAGGGTGGTGGTTGAGGAGGACCCCACATATGAGTGTTAAAGCGCTTTGGGGTTTACAGCATCACAATAAAGTGCTATATAAATGTGTGCATTCATTCATTCATGTTCTTAACTGCTTATAATGACATAAATACAGGTATGTTATAAACTGGTGTATTTAAAGCAAAGTGTAGTTATGTTGGGCTAGTTGTAACCGGACTTGTTTTACCGTGTTTAGTGGGCTAATGTTTTATTAGGTGTAGCGTTGCGGTGTTCAACACTAGGTGAGGGTTTCCCTTAAAATTTGAAGTGAATTGTGTACTTCCACTGAAGATATTTATTTAATATGAATTATTTGTAATTATTTATGAAATGTTGATTATACAGCTCATTTGAAAACTCACCACATTATGATCACAAAAGTAAACTATAATTTGATTGAGAGGGATTTTAAAAGAAAAAATGTCCTTTAAATAAATAACAAAAGGCAGAGCTAATGAGACTGATTATATCCAGGCAATGAAATCCTTACTTAACATGTTGTATCGCCTGGTGCGGTATGCAGCTCAATCAGTAAAGACGGCCCCCAGCAAGTCAGTCAAGTACAAACCTTGAGCATATTACAGTGTCTGATATCGTACTTGCAAGTTCACACACCTCTGTAACATTATTGTGTCATAGACAATATATATATATATATATATTATATATACTATATATATATATATATAGATATATATATAGATATATTGATATTACGATTGTATAGAAAAACTATGGGTTAACAGAAAACGGAAAGGTTACTTGTTAACATACAGGCCTATAACTGTACATCATATGATACTATTATGATAAAAATGTTTGACAGTAATTTCTTCATTTTTATAAGGAGGTATGTAAAATAAAAAAATCCATGTCCATGTCATTAAAATAAAATATGAGCTGTGGGAAAAAAAAAAAAAAAAAACTTCCTTTACAATAATATACACTGGAGAAAACATGGATTATCATGTTTACTTCAAATTTCATTAGAGAGAAGTATTAATTGTCCTATTTATGCCCAAAATAGGATCTGAGTGTGCATATTGAGTGTAACTCAGTAATGTCTGTTTCATTCATACTGGAAACTGGAGGGTGCCCTCGTGCAGAAACTTCACATATGCATCACAGAAGTAATAGAATACATGCCGCTCCAGGAAATCCCTAATATGGACAAAGGTATCAAGCTATAGCTGAAACCGAATTAAAGGGGTCATATGATGTGATTTAAATTTTTCCTTTCTCTTTGGAGTGTTACAAGCTTTTGGTGCATAAAGATCTGTGAAGTTGCAAAGACTAAAGTCTCAATCCAAAGAGATATTCTTGATGAAAGTTAAGAGTCAGCACGCCTACCTAAAACGGCTCGTTTACCACGCCCCCACATGTCTACGTCACTATGTGGAAGATTTGCATAACGCCGCCCAAATGTTCCCGCAAAGAAACAAGGCGTAACTTTTATTCTCGCTGTAAGTTTTTTTTATTGCCGCCGCCATGTCCAGAAGACACTGTGTGTTTTGTTGTGAAAGCGTAACTACTTTGTTTGGCCTTCCAAAAAGGATGATATCCGCTTCGTCATATCTAGAGCTGATCCGTGCTGGTCGCTAAGGAAATACTACAACTTTTCGCTGTGGATCGCCGGATCGGCTTTCGCTGTGGATGAAGCGGAGTCCAGCCCGGAGTCGTTAAATGTGGTTGCCGCAAGCCCGCCGGACGCTCTATCGTAGCCACCGGTTCAGCTCACTCTAGCCGCCGGCCGTTGCTCACTCAAGGCTGCCGTGTGTGACACTGTGTTTCATTGTGAAAGCGAAACTACTGTGTTTGGCTTTCCAAAAATGGACACGACTAGAGATCAGTGGTTAAGTTGTATTTACAAAATTTTTCCAGAACAGTTCAACCCAAATATTAGATGTGTGCAGCGCACATTTTATGGAGGACTGTTCCTGATCCTGGAAGAGTAGACTACAAGCCAGACTGTTTGTAAGTAAGTTTTTTATATTTAAAGAGTTTTTATTTTATTTTATATATTTAAAGCGCGTTTTTTGGGCAGTGTAGAGTAGCACATGTTTGTCATTTCTCCGATCACAAATACAGACATGGTTTTATGTTTGCGCGATGCAACGCAACGTGTAAAAATACAGTATAAGTCATTGTAATCAGTAATTATGTCCCCACTGGATGCAACGAATGCCTCGTTTGTAATGGGTTTTAATGTTTTTGTCTCGTCGCTCCGGCCGGACAGGGCATCACAGTATGGTGAGGGGCGTAACATTTCCGTCACATGCTTGAGGTATTCGGCCAATCATAACGCACTGGATAAGCTGGCCAATCAGTGCACACTTCGCTTTTCAGACCGATGAGTTTTGTTAAAAATCGACGCGTTTCAGAAAAGGCGGGGCATAGAGAAACAATAAATGTACAGTATGTGAAAAATAATGTATTTTTTGAACCTTAAACCACATAAACACACAGTTCATACACCAAATACACAAAATAATGTTCTTTTTAGCAACATCATATGACCTCTTTAAAAGAAGATAGAAACGCCTGAACTGATTAAAGACAATAAACCTATAACAATATATGGTTTATCTATGTTGTTCACGCCATCTCGGGCGTGAGATGAGCAGCATTTACTACTGCCGCTGTGAATATATTTATTAAAATCGCCAGCTTTGTGACTCTGTTTAGTAGTTAATTTTCAATTAAATCTTTTGCATTTTCAGTTCATTCAGTGTGTCCTGAAATACCTGGGCTGTTTCTCTCATTGCATTGATGAATTTCAGTGTGTCTGATCTGATCTTTTGTTGTTGATTTTGGATCCCAGCTGCTCTCTGGTGGTTGATTTCATGCACCTCTTTAGCATCTTTCACAAAGAAGATGGTGTCGAGGGCGAGAGAGAGACCAGACAGCACACCTGTAATCGCAGCAGTGACTTTCACAGTTTTAGAGCAGTGATTCTACCAATGTTTGCGACAAGCCCAATTCTCACGAGTTCAGATATTCCAGTCAAAGATTTTGCTCCAGTGATTCCAGCTTATGAAAAATCAACTGCTGGAAACTGAGCGTCCAAAGCCTTTATTTCTTCAGCATTGTCCTGTATGTCCTTACTTTAATTAGACAGTTTAATTAGACAGACACTATGTCCTTGTTTTTAACAATTCCATTACATGAAGATTTGCACTTATAGTACTTGTACACAGAGCATGCATAAATATTTTATATAAATATACAACAGAACATATTTCTATTTTAACCCTAAACATGCAGTATAATATTTGAGTATGTACCCTGATTAGGCAACATTTATAGCATCTGTCATAATTTACAATTCTTATTTTAAATGATATTGCTCAGAGGCATATTCCTAGTATGAAGTATGTAAAATTTTGTATCTAAAAATGTATCTAAAAATTTTGTGTGAGGGGCAGATTTAGGATAAGGGTTGAGAAAATACAGTTTTTGTACAGAATAAAAATAATTATGTATATTGAATGTCCCCATAAAACTTGGAAACCCAATGTTTGTGTGTGTGTGTGTGCGTGCGTGGATACACATACACAAGTGTATGTCAATTTGACTGACAAGAACTGACAGCTCAAGAGAAGTGTCACATTTTAAGACAGTCTTATCATCTAAACATTGTCTTATCTAAATATCTTTGACAAAAAGCCCCTTAGAGAAAATATGGTGTCCAAAGAGAAAATGGTGTCAAGACCCAGTGACCTGATATGTTCATATTCCATTATGAGCTCTTCCAGAATTTTTTGAGAACTGTGAATAGGTTGTTCTAACAGCAACAATATAAGTCTTTCAGCCAGGTTCACATCTCCTCCACTGCGCTCGGCTCTTTTTGTATTGTCTTCTGCATAAAGCAGTGCAAATTTTTCAGCCAAGTTCACATCTCCTCGTTTGATTTCACCCCTCTTTATAAAGTCTTCTATCACAGCAAGGGCAAGTCTTTCAGGCAGGCTCATATCTCTTCTACTTATAGCCCTCTTCAAAGAGTCTTCGGCCATAAAAATTGTATGTTTATCCAATAGACTCACATTTCCTCCTCTGCTTTCAGCCCTCTTCAACTTCATTACAGCGTCTTGAATGTTATCCTTGAGTTGGTCTACAATCATACACTTCATTTGAAACTGTTTACTGAGCAAAGTATCACCTTCTGTTGTCTGCTCTCGTCTTGATGATTTCACACAAGTAAGAATATGTGCCAGATGTGACTTGTATGAATTTATTGCTTTGTTGGCCTTTTCCAAATCAGCCAATGCTTGAGCAATGTAGTCAATGTCTTTCTTCATAATAGTGGTCAGTGCACGATTATAGAGAGGAATAATCTCCCCAGATGCACCATCCTCCAAAGCTTTGGTGAACATCTCAATGCTTTCAGTAAGGTGTCCCTTCTCACGGAGATTGTTCCCAGACCTAATGTAATAGTAGACCATGGTGGATGGGGACTGTTTGCACAAAAGTTTCTGCTTTGCACTCAACAAGTCCATCATCAGCTGTTCCTTCAAGGAACTTTTCTCAGTGGACTTTTCCTCATTGAAATACATCAGAAGCCACAGACCCCAACACTCATGAAGAGAGGACACAATTACGTCACGCTGGTCTGAAAAAACAGCATCTTCATAGATGTTGTCCAAAACATCAAGGTAGACAGAAAAAAGCTCTTCCTTTTCTATGATTTCTGGAATGTCTTTTTCAAGGAACCCAGAGAGTCTATTTTTCACCCCAGTGTTCCTGGCATCTTTTGCCTTTTCCAGATTACTTGAATTTGTGGTTAAGAGGCCTGTCAGAGCAGAGACCATTGCATCATGATTTTGAGAGCTGCTATTTTTCTGGTAGTGATTAACTGCTTCTTCAAACACACTCTCTTTTGTCATCTGTTTTGTTAAGTTATCTGGACAGCTGTGTAAACTGGTTAGTGATGTGTTTAGGCTCATCACTAGTTTAACAGAGTCAGAGAAATGACTGGCACACATGATGATTTGAGCAGATCCTGGACTTCCTTGACGAGCCGTTCGTCCAAATGCTTGTTGTTCGACACGGACGTTCAGAGGTAAGAAGGTTTGCACCACAAACAGACCTCCTGCCTCATTTACACTTTCAATGACCTTTAGGTCTGTACCTCGACCCGCTAGATTAGTTGCAATGATGACATCCCCCTCTTGAATGGTTGAATCTGTTATTGTAGAGTTATTCATGTTGTTATTCACATAAAGTTTTAGTTTGTCTTTTGAAATGGTGTCTGCAAGAGTCTTGTGGAACATTTCTGCACGATTGATGGTTTCACAGATGACGAGAGCTGCTCGTGGACCTCGATAAACTGTGGAGGTCACTTGATGTTTAACAGCATTACAGACGGTCCTGATCCACTCGTCTTCTTCTGGTATCACCAAACCCTCCAACTCATAAAGTTTCCTTTGTCTAAATGAGGGAATCTTACACGTCTCAATGCCATTGTAGAGTTTCTTCACCATGTCAAGCTCTGTTTGGTCCCCCAAAGTGCCTGTGAGCCCATAGATCTTGTTTTTGTATTTCTTGAATAAACCCACATTAGACATGAAGTTTGTGATTAGAGTCATGTTAGACAGTTTAGTTTGGTGTTTCATCTCCAGAAACTGCTGAAGTCCTTCCCCCCATCGCATTTCATTCTGCACGACACCAGTTGAACTGTAATCGACAGGAGCGACTCCATCTCCATGAAGGACATATTCGTGGCCTAGAGTCAATTTTGTGGCTAGCAAAGCACTTCCAAACCAAGTTTGCATCTTGCCACTGATGAGATCTTCTAGGCCTGGGATACGAGATTCATTTTGTTCTTTTGCTGATTCAGGCTGATATGACTTTTGAATCTTTTTCCTTAATGATGGATCCATTGAGTCCTCATCAAAGTGCACAACACGACATGTTCCATTTCCCAGTAGAAGAACAGATATTTCTTGTCTCTTACTTGGATCTGCAGGACTGATTTCATTCAGTCTCTTTAAAGTCCCATCAGGCGTTTCCTGGTATAATTTGAAGAAATACTCGGGTACATTTCTCACAAGCATGTTTAGAAATGATACTTTTTGGTCAACACTTGCATTATCTAGTTGTATTAGAACATTTTTCATGTTTTCTTGCATTTGCTTTGATGATTGTATAGGCTTAATTCCTGTGTCAACAGCCATCTGCACAATACTGTGTTGATCAATGTTTTTATTTTCAGTAATGATTTCAGACAGAAGCTGAGAGAGGAGCTGAATGGGGCCTAAAGTCTCTCCAGTGTCTAAACGCTTCAGCTGGTTGACGATTAACCAGATTTCTGACAATATTGCATTGAGAGATTCCATTAGCGGAATCTCAGTGCTCAAATAAACCACTTCAAGACCTTTGTCCAGCATTAGCGAGTCCACCTCATCCACTATAACACACTGAAACTCTCTGTTAGGTCTCACATCTTGTCTAAGGAAGCGCTGTCTCAGCCAATCAGCTGCAAAACTGACAGTCGTACCATAAACTACCTGGCATTCATAGCACTTCTTCAGCTCAGTTTCTGATTTGTCGATGTTGGCATCAACAGTGATATTCAGTCTCTTATAAAATGCAGACCATTCTTTAGCGTCTCTTTCAGCAAGTACAGGAGAACTGGAGATGATATCTGGGGTGTTTCCCATCATGGCCTGATATGCTGCAAACATTGCCACGATACACGACTTTCCTTCTCCTGTTCCAACCTGAACCAGCCGACTTGATTTAGAAAGAACCAGAATGCACCAGCTCACCATCTGAGTCAGGCGAGGTTTCTTTTCAATTGTCTTTTCTGCAGATTTGCAGAGCTTAAACAGAATTTGCTTTATTCCTTGTAGATGTGGTGCTGTGGAATCTGATAGACATTCTGACACAGAAGACACTATATCTTTCACTTGTGCCATCATTTCTTCATCAATATCTGCTTGTTTATGAATTTCCTCCACAATCTCATCCAGTGTTTTCTCATCAGTGTTTTTGACAATGTTTTTAATTTTTTTCTCAACGTGATCCACAATCTTTTTTTCATTCGATGTCAAATCAGACACACTTATTTTGTGAATCTCCACTTGATGAAGGATTCTCATCATCCATGTGTGAAAATCTTCATTTCTGCCATTAAATTCTTTCACGAGGGCTTTAAACAACTTAACAACATCATCTTGTCCCCATTGTCTGTTCTTCAGCAGAGAAAGCAGTCGTGATGACAGAAGTATTCCTGATGCTTCCATTGTCAAAACTCTGAAAATTATTGTAAAGTTGTGATACTTTTCCTAATACAGCATGTCTGTCTGTGGTTTAAAAAAAATCCACATAGAAATAAATTCAATTTCTGCTCAACTAACTTTTTTAAGCAAACGAATATTAAACAAATATATATTTAACATAACTCAACAAAAAAAAAAACAATACAACTTTATTTTAAATAACATGTTATATTTAGATTGTTTTAAAAGTGCACACTCAAAAGTATTTCATTCAGATTTTTTTTTCCTCAGAGACAGCATTAATTAATTTTACTTACATCATTCGAGACATTCAGGAGTTGTCACTGCAGAGCTCCTCTTGAGCTGTTTGTAGAAGAGAATAAAAGAAGTTGCATTTATACCTGGAAAAGAAAAGAGGGCGTCTCTCATGCTCTGGAATGGTTAGGAATATTAATCGTCTTCTTTGTGTCACGTGATTGGAAAGAACATGAGTTGTGTGTTTTATTCAGGTTAAGAAAATTAATTTTGTGCAAATTTGTGAAACCATCTACATTTGACGGTTTGAAGTAGAAAAAAATGAATGCCCTAATTCTACATTTAGTCTTTTTTGCATGTTATAACCTAACTATTGGACATGCATGCAATATTTGCATGTTCACGGCTCTCAGTAGTCAGTGATCCAAACTATATTTTCTCTTAGGACATTCTTTCACTTTCAGTAGTGTTGGTAAAGTACCGAAAATACCTAATGGTGTTGGTACAACTGATTACTTGTGTAGACAGGTTTCTTTGCATTTCAGGTGTGGTGCGGTGGCATGTTTCCTCACCAGCTGGTATGACTGCCAAGAATACCATGCTGGATTGTTTTGCTCATTTTTAGTTTTTCAGACATTCTTCTTTCATCAGCCTGCATGTGTGTTTATATATATAACAGGAGTTCTGTAAGTCTACTGCTGATACTGTATACAACTATTCAAGGAGTTTTAGTTACTGATTGATGTTTTTCAGGACATTTGAGGAATGGGTAGAATGGTTCAGTTAAACTGATTCAGTCTTCTCATCAGGGGTGCGTTTCCCAAATCAACTATGGTCACAAGTTCAGTACCAATAGTGTTCAATGGAACTTGCAGCCATAGTTAGCAAACAATGATTTTGGGAAACACCCCTGTTCAGCTTCACATGGTATAATCAAACATTCAGCTTTGATCATCAGGATGTTTTCAGTTTAAAGAGGATTTCTTTGGTGGGGTAATGTTCCGCTTAGTTTGGTTTCTATTTCACTACAGTATGTCACATGATTTGCAGGAGTCAAATTATAGATTAATATTTATAGTTTTATAAAGCTGTCAGTAACTTCAGATCAAATTGAAACTTATTGAGTAACATGCACCAGATGATTTTGTACAGCACAGTGGAGTGCATCGTTTTGTTAACTTTGTGGTTTATTATTGTGAGTAGTTTGGGACACAGTAACACGGCCCTCTCACAATATATTGCTTTACAGATCTATCGCTTTTGCCTCAGAAATGTTCACGCAATCATGCTGCACACGTATCAGAAGATCTGTGCTCCGCTCACACTACATGCGTACCGCGCCCGAGCCCAACTGAACCGCGCTCTGGCCTACCTCTTCCAACCGAGCCAGGGACAGCTAAACGAACGCACGGAGCGATCACACTAGTCAAACGGGCCGGGTTTTGGGGGTCAAATGCGCTCGGTCCCGGGTGTATGTGTGTAGAGAGTTGGCCGGAGTGGTGGTCTCAACATTAATGGTATTCTCCCAGTGCATAACCGGTCCCGCACCATGGAGGTCAGCTACCCGCCCACACCCGCACTGCGGCTGCTTGGGTCCCGCTAACTGCGGTCTCTACTTTAAGGTGCCTGTTATAATGTTATGATTGAGGCTCTGGACTCTGAGCATAACTTGTTTTCTATAACAAACTATAAAATATTTTGGTAACACTTTATTTCGATAGTCCACTTTAGACATTCTATTAACAGTAAGTAGCTTTGCAGCTACATGTCAACTAGCAGTCATTAGAGTATTTGTAGACTGTCTGCTTAATATCTTCTAACTATTTCTTTGTCAGCTTATTCTACTAACCCTAAACCTACCATAACAGTCTACTTTGAGAGTTAGTAGACATGTAGTTTCAAATTAATGAGAATTAGTTGACATGAAGTTACAAAGTTACTTATAGTTAGTAGAATGTCTAAAGTGGACTATCGAAATAAAGTGTAACCAATATTTTCTATAAAAACGTGTTTTTTATTTAATTACCATGTTAGTGTTTATCTGGGATTGTGAGAGTGGGTGTTAGGCAAGTCTACAGGGTTAACTGCTACGAGTGGGTGCTCGAGCGGGGGGGGAGGATCCCATCGTGTTTCAGGAATCGGAGGGGGGGCATCCTTAGGTGTTGTGTTTCCAGCTTCAGGGCTGGTGTTAGTTGGTGTTCACGTGATTTAAAGGAACATTAACTGCTGCGGTACTTTATTTATGTTTTTAAGACGCACTTTATCAGATCTGTGAACCCATGCTAGCTGAATTAATTATGAAAATCTAAATTGTAGAATAATTTTATACCTTAATTTAAGATTACAATGCCAGTCAAGAATCTACTTGATATTGTTTCATCAAATCACCGTTTGTGTGGGTTGTGTGGCGCGTGGTACAGGACGCGTGTTTCGGTGATGGGTGAGGAGGGTGGGGGGCGCGGGGGCCTTGACATCAAGTAAATAGGGTGGGACTTGCACTTCAGGGTTATGTGTGGTAAGTATCGGTGAGGACGAAAATAGGGTTGCCGTGTTTAAACCGTATGTCCTGTGTTGTCGGGGGGTGGTGTGTTCTGGTCAACCAGGTCTGTGGTTATTTTTGGTGGTGTAAACTGTTTGCATGGGCGTGCGAGCTGGTTGCCTCTGGGGGGGTCCGTCAAATGGGGATGTAATTTTCAGACATGTACTTCTCTTATAGGAACGGCTGTCTTACGATGTTTTTATGAAACATAGCTGGGAGCGGTACTGCTCAACGACTGGTGATCACCAATCAGACAGGTTTGTAAAGGGAACTTACTGTAGTGGTAAGTTTATAATAGCTAGTCTAGTAATAAAACAATGATCATGAAGCTGGTTTATATGTTTCCTAATCGATGTTCACATCTTAAGTACGCAAGAAGTTTGTGCGTTGTATTTAAGCCAACACAATTTAATGTATAAAACCAAGCCTAACCAGTTAGTTGGTAAAAAATGTGGATAATTTTTCATCAATGTACATAATAAATAAATGAGGTATGCCTGGACATGAAATTTACTTTGTACTCACAGTCCAGAAACATGAAATCAAGACCGCGAGTGGAGACACCAGCAACTTGTGTGGGGCACACATTACTAAGTGTGTCAATTCAGAGGAAAGGTGATTGTTTGGGATCGCCTGCTGCATGTCGGCCAATGTTACATGCAAATACATCCTTGGTGTGATATCGCCAAGAAACGTGATTGTCTAGATCAATTTAAAGGATAGTGCACTCAAAAAGGTGAAAATCGCTGTCACCTTGAATGTCATATGACTCTTTAATATTTCTACAGAAAGAAAAAAACCATCGGTGTTCTCATTCCTTTATTTGTGGCACATAAGTTTGGCAGGACCCTGTAGTCGTATACGATAAAGTGGTAGAGATGCCCGGAGGCAAAGAGGAGGGCATATAAGTTCTTTCTTATTTTTGCCAAAATGTTATAGGCATAAAAAAAACTGGTGTTTTTAATGGAATAAATAAATTCTTGCTATATATCTAATACATCTTTTTTTTTTTAACCCTAAACAAGGAACAATATGATGTTAGTATGTGTTGTTCATGGGGGATCTCCATAGGTGTAATGGTTTTATTCTGTACAAACTGTATTTTCTACCCCCTGCACCTAAACCTACTCCTCACACACAACTTTCTGCATTTTTAGAGTTTCAAAGAACACCATTGAATATGTTTTGTGGTAAGCCAGTTGTAAGTACGACAAGCGAGGGGGCCGCAGAAACCACCCCGATGGCCATACCCACTGGCAGAGACAGTTTGTGTCTAATAAACTACATAAACCAGCACACACACACACACACACACACACAATATTTGATGGCCGTTATGAGAATTTCGGTGGATAATGTTTTAAGCTTCTGAGAAGATTACACGAGTGCAAAAGCTCGTGAAGATCGTGAGCAAAAAGACCGGTAGCTAAAAGAAAACATGGTGTCCAAAGTGAAAATGGTGTCAAGACCCAATGACTTGAGATGCATTAATTCCATCGGCAGCTCTTTCATAAGTCTTAGAGGAATGATAACGAAGCCTTCTGCAAGAAAAATTGTAAGTTTTTCAGTCAGGCTTACATTTCCTCCTCTGCTTTCGGCTCTCTTCAACTTATTCACAGCATCTTGAATGTTCGTCTTCAGTAGGTCTACAGTCACACACTTCACTTGAAACTGAGTGGTGAGTAAATCACTACCTTCTGCTCTTGTATCCTGTCTTGATAATTTAATATAAGTCAGAATCCGTGCCAGATGTGACTTGTACAAATCTATTTCCTTTTCAGCCTTTTCCAGATCAGCCAGTGCTTGAGCAATATAACCGGTGTCTTTCCTTCTGATAGTGGCCAGTGCACGATTATAGAGAGGAATAATCTCTCCAGATGTACCGTCCCCCAAAGCTTTGGTGTACATCTCAATGCACTCAGTAAAGCGTCCCTTCTCACGGAGATTGTTTCCAGACCTGATGTAATAGTAGACCATGGAGGATGGGGACTGTTTAGTCAAAAGTTTCTGCTTTGCACTCGACAAGTCCAGCTTCAGCTGTTCCTTCATCGTCTCAGTGGGCTTTTCCTCACTGGAGTTCATCAGGAGCCACAAACCCCAGCACTCATGAAGAGAGGACACGATTACATCTCGCTGGTCTGAAAAAACATCATCTTCATAAACACCATCCAAAACATCAAGGTAGACAGAGAAAAGATCTTCCTCATTTGTGATTTTTGGAATGTCTTTTTCAAGAAACCCAGAGAGTCTGATGTTCACCAGAATATTTCTGGCATCTTTTGCCTCTTCAAGATTGCTTTCCATAATTGGAAATGATTTCATTAGTAGATCTGTGAGAGCAGAGACCATTGCATCATGAGTTTGAGAGCTGTTATTTTTCAGGTAGCGATTAACTGCATCCTCAAATAAACCCTCTGTGGATCCACGTGGCATCAATATACTTGTAAGACGTGACATCGGTGTAGTAAGATGGTTCAGATGGCTGAATAAAATGGTGAAAGATGTCTTTAGGCTCATCACTAGTTTAACAGAGTCAGAGAAATGATTGGCGCACATGATGAGTTGAGCAGATCCTGGACTCCCTTGACGAGCCGTTCGTCCAAATGCTTGTTGTTCGACACGGACGTTCAGAGGTAAGAAGGTTTGCACCACAAACAGACCTCCAGCTTCATTTACACTTTCACTGACCTTTAGGTCTGTACCTCGACCTGCAAGATTAGTTGCAATGATGACATCCCCCGCATCAACAGTTTTATCTATTATTGTAGAGTTATTCATGTTGTTATTTACATATAGTTTTAGTTTTTCTTTTGAAGTGGTTTTTCCAAGAGTCTTGTGAAACATTTCTGCATGATTGATGGTTTCACAGATGACGAGAGCTGCTCGTGGACCTCGATAAACTGTGGAGGTCACTTGATGCTTAACAACATTACAGACGATCCTTATCCACTCGTCTTCTTCTGGTATCACCAAACCCTCCAACTCATAAAGTTTCCTTTGTCTAAATGAGGGAATCTTACAGGTGTCAATGCCATTGTAGAGTTTCTTCACCATGTCAAGCTCTGTTTGGTCACCCAAAGTTCCCGTGATCCCATATACGCTGTTTTTGTATTTCTTAAATAAACCCACATTAGACATGAAGTTTGTGATTAGACTCATGTTAGACAGTTTAGTTTGGTGTTTCATCTCCAGAAACTGCTGAAGTCCTTCCCCCCATCTCATGTTGTTCTGCACGACACCAGTGCATTTGTAGTCAACAGGAGCAACTCCATCTCCATGAAGGATATATTCATTGCCCAGAGTCATTTTGGTGGCTTGCAGAGCATTTTCAGTCCAAGTTTGTACTTTCCCATTGATGAGATATTGAAGGCCTGGGATATGAGATTCATTTTGTTCCTCCATTGATTCAGACTCAAAACACTTTTTTATCATTTTACCCAATGATTTAACTAGAGAGTCCTCCTCGTAGTACACTAAACGACATTTTCCATTTCCCAGGAGAAGAACAGATATTTCTTGTTTCTTATTTGTACCTGTGGGACTGATCTCATTTAGTTTCTCTAAATTCCCATCAGGCGCTTCCTGGTAAAGTTTAAAGAAATACTCAGGAAATTTTCCCACAAACATGTTCAGGAATGCATCTGTTTGGGCAACACTTGCATTATCTAGTTCTTTTGCTGCTTCCGCAGCATTCTGCACAATACTGTTTTTATTTTCATGCATGATTTCAGACAGAATCTGAGAGAGGAGCCGAATGGGTCCTAAAATCTCTCCAGAGTCTAAACGCTTCAGCTGATTGATAATTAACCAAATTTCAGCCAGTAATCCATTCAAAGTTTCCATGAGAGGCATATTACTATTCAAGTAAACCACTTCAAGACCTTTGTCTAGCATTAGCGAGTCCACCTCATCCACTATAACACACTGAAACTCTCTCTTAGGTCTCACATCTCTTCTGTGGAAGCACTGTCTCAGAAAATCACCTGCAAAACTCTGAGTCGTACCATAAACTACCTGGCATTCATAGCACTTCTTCAGCTTTTTATCTTCTGTTTTATTGGTGTTGACGTCAACAGTGATATTCAGTCTCTTATAAAAGGCAGACCATTCTTTAGCGTCTCTTTCAGCAAGTACAGGAGAACTGGAGATGATATCAGGGGTGTTTCCCATCATGGCCTGATATGCTGCAAACATTGCCACGATACACGACTTTCCTTCTCCTGTTCCAACCTGAACCAGCCGACTTGATTTAGAAAGAACCAGAATGCACCAGCTCACCATCTGAGTCACTCGAAGTTTATGTCCAATTGTCTTTTCTGCAGATTTGCAGAGTTTAAACAAACTTTCCTTTATTCCTTGTAGATGTGGTGCTGTGGAAGCTGACAGACATTCTGACACAGAAGACACTATATCTTTCACTCGTGCCATCATTTCTTCATCAATATCTGCTTGTTTACGAATTTCCTCCAGAATCTCGTCCAGTGTTTTCTCTTTAGTGTTTTTGACTGTTTCATTAATTTTGGCCACAATCTTATCATCATTTTGCAAAGTCAAATCCGACATTTGGATTTTGTGAATCTCCACTTGATGAAGGATTCTCATCATCCATGTGTGAAAATCTTCATTTCTGCCATTAAATTCTTTCACGAGGGCTTTAAACAACTTAACAACATCATCTTTTGCCCAGTGTCTGTTCTTCAGCAGGGAAAGCAGTCGTGATGACAGAAGTATTCCTGATGCTTCCATTTTCAAAACTCTGGAAGTTCAGTCTTGATATTTTTCTCACTGCAGCAGGTCTGTCTGTGGTTTACAAAAAAATCACACGTAATTAAACTTCTGCTTAACTGACAAGCGTAAGCAGACAAAATTATTAATTAACAAGATAGTTAAGACAATTACAACAGTAGACTTTATTTTACATAAAGAAACATGTTTTGCTTGTTTTAAAAGTGTATTCTCAAATTATGTTTTTTTTTTATTCAGACATTTTCTCTGAGAAAGCGTTTATTTGTAATACTTACATCATTCAAGGCCATATTGTTGAGGAGTTGTTACAGCAAAGCTCTTCTAGAGTCATCTGTGAAGCGTCTCAAGGGAGTTTCATTATATTAGTATGAGAAGATGGCGTTTCATGCTTTGGGATTTCCAGTAGACATAATATCAGTTGTTCAGTTTGTCATGTGATTTGAAAGATCAGGAAGTGCGTGCCAGTAATTATTTACATATTTGCAGTACCAAAATTGTGTGATACAGTCGATTAGTTGTGTAGACAGGTTTCTTTGTATTTCAGGTGTGGTGTGATGGTGCGTTTCTTCACCGACAGGTTATTTATGGAGAACAATGACCGTCTGGCGTGACTGCTATGCTGGTTTCTTTTCCTTCTGTTTTGTTTTGCTTTTCAGACATACTTAATTTATCAATCTGCATTTTGTTGAATGAAACATACAGAGTGCTGTTAACCTTTAGTTGATATACAAGAAGACTAGTATTGTGCACTTGCTGTGTGGTTAAAGGTGGTTTTGTAGGACACACGACGCTGGACTCCTGCTTCACAATATTGAATTTCAACGAATAATCTCTAGCAAGGTTTATGTTTTGGCATTTTATGATTTTGGTGTGCACCAATTAGTAATTACTGTTATCTCCAGAAAGAGCAGAAAGACTGTGTCATATAATTATTTTAGGCTTGTCTATGCTGTAACAGTAGTTATGATTATTTTCTGTCATAATCACAAATATTGTTTATTAGCAGCTTAAGACAAACAGGGTTTGATTACAACAGCTATTCCCTTTGAGGATGAATAAAGACAGACTTTTCATTTTGTTGTGAATTATCCCTTTAATAGGATTATTTGTTTATTTGGAATAATTTAAAAGCCTACAGAATTTTAAAGTAGAAAGCAAATCTTGTTAGAGTGCATTTAAAATGCCAATCTACTGAAACAGAGCTGAGTAAACTGGTTTATTAAAATGATTAACTGAGTCTTCTCGTCTGATCAGCTTTACTTTATCAAACATGTGATCATAATCAGAAGCATGTGTTTAGTTTAAACAGGATATCTTTGGTTGGGTATTTTATAATGTGTTTAGTTTTCACTTTCATTTTGTCACGAAATCAGCAAGAATCTGATCATAGATTCATATTTCTAGATTATTTTTATAAAGCTGTCTTCAGATTGTTATATTCTTGTGTCCTTTATATGTTTGTCCGAATTTTGTGTCTTATTTTTAGGTCTAATAAACACACTGTGAGACCGTGAGCTGTGAGCTGTGAGCTGCTTCTTTTACTTGAGCAATCAACCGATGATCAGTATGACACACAAGTCAACTTAATCAAACACAGAGTGTCAAACCAAATCCACCACATGCCCCTTTTTTAACAAACTCAGACATGGCTCTTTTTAAACTACATTTAAACGGCTGCACTCAAATCTCCCCATATACATATTCAAGTCTATCAAACAGTAACTTTGTCTTAACATTTAACTCACTAAACACCATACCATATATTTGCTCAACAGTGGCCACCATGAACATTAGTAGTACATTCAAATTACTTTGAGAATCCTTTGATCCTTTTGTTACAGATGTACGTTTTGTCTCGCCTTTTTGTCCAGAACATAATCATTATATCGAGTTGGCTGTATTACTGCTCTACCACTTCTAGTATGGCATGTTGGATGCTCATCCACTCTCTCCAGAGAATTCCCAGATGATTGATCAGCTGGTCATCCGAAAGTTCATCAGAATCAACACCTTTGCACAGACTCTGATGTATCTTTCTCAAGTGCCGTCTGTTTCTCCTGAATGTCTTTCCTGCTGGTGTTTGCACCGTATAAGACCGAGGCTCATCTCTCTGGTGCTCCACTACAGCGGGCGCCCATCCACATCTGGTCTGCATATGTACTGTCGATCCTGGAGCCAGCTCAGGTAGCGTCTTAGCATTGCGGTTATACTGATGCCGCATTCGAGATTGCAAATCCACCAGTCTTTTGTGTATGTGTTGTGGGGTCGACTGTTGGAGCACAGCACTAGAGCATGGGATTGTGCTCCGCAGGACTCTACCCATTAACATTTGTGCAGGAGATTCATTCAGACCTGTCACTTAGTGACAGTAGCACTAGATGTGGTTCTGTGCCAGTTTGCAACGCTTTCTTCAATGCATGTTTAACAGTCTTTATTGCTCTTTCCGCAAGTCCATTGGACTGAGGGTATCCTGGACTGGAGAATATGAGCTTGAAGTCCCATGATGCCGCAAATGCTTTCATCTCGTAACTTGCAAATGGAACATTGTCACTCACTAATTCTTTCGGGATGCCATGTCTGGCAAAGACTGATTTCATTTTTTGTATTACCGTGTGGGCTGTTTTGTCTGGTATGTTCAGTACCTCTGGATATTTTGTTAAATAGTCCACTAGCAATATATAGGACTGACCTCTCAGCTCAAAGATATCCGCTCCAACCTTCATCCATGGTAGTTCTGGAACATCATGAGTGATCAGAAGCTCTTTTTGCTGTCGTGGCTGGAGTTGTTGACACGGTGCACATTTCTCCACCATCATCTCTATGTCTTGTGCTATTCCTGGCCAGTAGAGGGATTTTCTTGCTTTGGCCTTTGTTCTCTGGATACCTTGATGAGCTATGTGTAGCTTCTCTAAGATTAATTTTTTGAAGTTGTGAGGTATGATTATCTTGTCTCCTACCATTACAATGTCGTTCTGCATGCTAATTTTGTGTCGCATAGGCCAGTAGCTATGTAGGTTGCTGTTCACACTGCGTCTTTTCTGTGGCCAGCCAGTCTCTACCTTTTCACACAGATCTTGCAACACTTGGTCTGCTGCAGTGGCCTCTTTCAATTGTTGAAGTGTGTGTGGACTCAGTGCATCCGTGGCCTCCAAGCCATGCACAACTTTCTCATCATAGAGGTCTCCGCCATCATTACCCTCACTACTTACGGTAGCACGGGATAGCATATCAGCAATATGCATGTGCTTGCCTGGTGTATATGCAATGTTCAGTTCATACTTTTGCAGCTGTAGGAGCATTCGCTGCAATCATGCAGGGGCTTTGCACAGCTGTTTCTGCATGATGTTCTCAAGGGGCTTATGATCTGATTGCAACATCACTGCCTTGCCATATATGTACTGATGAAACTTCCTTGCTGCAAAGAGTATGGCAAGTAACTCTTTCTCTATTTGAGCATATCTTTGCTCAATGTCAGTGAGTGCTCGTGATGCATAACACACAGGGTGGCCCTATTGCAGAAGACAGGCTCCCAAACCATCTTTCGACGAGTCTGCCTGTATTGTTAGTGTTTTTTTGTGATCATAGAACCTCAGCACAGGTGCTCGTGTGAGAGCGGACTTCAAACTCTCTAAAGCAGTGCTATGATGGGGATTCCACTGCCATACAGCATCCTTCCTCAGCAGCTGTCTTAAGGGCGCTGTGAGCGAAGCTTCATTCGGGATGTACTGCGCTAAATACTTAGTCATACCAAGTAGACGTTGTAGGCCTTGTTTTATCCTCTGGGGTTGGCATGTCTGTGATCGCCCTCACTTTTGTCTCGTCAGGTCGCAAGCCATCTGGTGTGACAATGTGTCCCATGTATTTCACAGTATTGACCTTAAACTGGATCTTATCACTATTAAATCTCACCTTGGCCGCTCTTGCTCTCTCCATGACCTTATCAAGGATTTCATCATGCTCCTGCTCCGATGAGGCAGCAATGATCATGTCATCAGCAATGATGTGTACTCCTTGTATGTCACCAAAAGTCTAGCAGTTCTTCTGCTGAAACACCTCATTTGCTGACTTGATGCCAAATGGGAGTCTCTGAAAACGATATCTGCCCCAAGGAGAGTTGAAAGTGCATAGTTTTGAGGACGGCTCATCCAACTTAATTTGCCAGTAACCGTCTTTTTCGTCGAGAATGGTAAAGATAGACTTTCCAGCCAGATTGCTACACACATCTTCAGGAGTGGGAATGGAATAGTGCTGGCATTGTATGGCTTTGTTCAGATCACGAGGGTCCAAACATACCCTCAGTGAACCGTTCTTCTTTTCAGTGATAACGAGGCTGTTTACCCATTCTGTGGGCTCAGTTACAGGAGATATAACACCTCTATGCACAAGATCACGAAGTGTTTCTTTAAACTTGTCACGAACAGATAGTGGAATATTTCTGCATCCATGGATTACAGGCGTGACTGTTGGGTCGACATATATATGATGAACTCCTGGGAACTCACCTAGTCCTGTGAAGACTGATGGATACATGTTGACCAACTCTTCTTTGGTTGATGCAGACTTTTTTGCAAGCAGTTCAATCCTTTTCACCAGCTGTAATAGCTCACATGCTGCTCTGCTGAGAATTGGCATGTCTGTTTGATCAGACACATAGAACTGTAATGTGGCTATGGCTTTGTCGGTCTTACATTTCAGTGACACAACGCCTTTCGGGATGGAGTGCGTTCCCCCGAATGCTACTAACACCATTGATGTAGGCTGTGGCTTAATTGGACCAGGAATCCTCTGGACAATGGATGCAGGTAGCACATTTGCCTCTGCACCTGTGTCTAGTTTGAATCTTATCTCTACGCCTCTTATGGTGGCTGTTGTGTACCACTCACTGTCTTTCGTGTGTTCCATCTCATGCACTTGAGCATGTGTTAGTGTGCCAATGTAAATGGACTCTGTTTCACTCTTTATGCTGTGCACAGTTTTTGCTCTGCTATCGTTGCGAATGACTGCATGGCATACCTTGGAGAAATGGTTATTTTTACCACACTTATGGTATACTGCTCCAAAGGCTGGGCATTGGCGTGGCTCATGGCTCTTTCCACATCTGCGACAGTTTTGTGTAATTGGCTTCTTGTTACTTCTTGCACCTGGTTTTCTATATTCTGTCGCTTTTTCTATAGCATTTACTTGAGAGTCTTGGACATCTGCAGCATTTTGCATGGCCTCTATCTGTATTTTGGCTAGCTCAGTTGCTCTGCATACTTCGATAGTTCTGTGCAATGACAAGTCATTTTCACGAAGTAATCTTTCTTTGAGAGAAGGGTTTGTTATACTAAACACCAACTTATCTCTGAGCATGCATTCCCACTTGGGCCAAACTCACAGTCTTTGCTTTTTTGTCTCAGCTTTGTGATGAATCTGTCCACTGTAATGCCATCTGCCATGGGATGAGACCAGAATTGGTGCCTCTCAAACACAACTTTTTTTATGGGCTGCAATAGTCTCTGAATGCTATGAGCACATCTTCCATTGTCTCGTTCTCTTCATCAACTAAATTGACGGCGAGTGTATTATACACCTCCAACGCCTCTTTTCCAATAGTGTGTAGCAGAATGGCTATTTTGACTGGCTCTTGTTTAGCACTCGCTCCTGTTGCAGTCATATACAGACAAAAACGTTGCTCCCATCTGCGCCAATTTTCTGCTAAATTGCCCGTTAGCACTAGTGACGAGGGTGGCTTGAATTGTCCTGTGTTCGTCTGCCAAGATTGAAATTTTCTGGCGTGCTAATCAGTTCGTATCAACAAAACTGTTCGCAGTACTCACTGTAATGTCACTTCTGACACCATGTTATATTCTTGTGTCCTTTATATGTTTGTCCGAATGGTGTGTCTTATTTTTAGGTCTAATAAACACACTGTGAGACCGTGAGCTGGAGCTGCTTCTTTTACTGACTCTCGTTCATTTTACATCACACCAGTACTAGGGATGGGCGTATCGATCCTAAGTATCGATATATCGATACTGACGCGAGTATCGAAAGTATCGATATTCAAACTAAAAATATCGATACTAAGGTGCGTTTTATTTACCAGTGATTTTGTTTATTTAAAATAATAATAATGCATACAAATGCATTGAATTGGACGAATAACCTTTGTTCGCAAGTAATTGTGTAGGATAGAACTATTTTCCTGCTCATCTGAACACATGCAAATGTTGCAAGACAGAACCAATCAATCAAAGAGAGCATTCACTCACTTCTAAAAGTGCATTCAAACAGGGCTGCGTTTCCCAAAAGTATCATAAGAAACAATTAAAGCTTTTGGGAACAGCAACCCTGAACAATGCTTATCAGAGGACAGAAAAAAACATACAGTATGTTTGAGTTATTTCACAATAAACAAATTGAAATCGTTTAGCCTAATAGTTGGTTTGGTTTACCCCCAAAAATTAACCTTTATTTAAATGAACGTTGAAAGATAATACTGATCATGTTTTATTCTGTAATGTTAATAGAAATCATACACTGTCAAGAATAAAAAGGTTGCATTTTATGCATGCAACAGCCTTTCACTGGCAGTCCCTTATGATAATGAACCATGGTTTTACTAAAGTGACCATAGTTCAACTGTAGTATTTGTAGATTTGAATCATGCGTAAACAAAAAACACATTTGAACCATGTGTAAACAAAAATATAACCTAATAAATTACAATTAAGGCGTATTGAATGTTAAAATGCGTTAAGTGGTTATCATTACCCATTTTACTCTTAGTAATTTAATAATTGAATACATTTCATCATTTAAAAGTTTAGTTCAGAAGTATCGTATCGGTATCGACGATACTGCCTTGAAAAATATCGGTATCGTATAGAAAACAAAATAAGTGGTATCGCCCATCCCTAACCAACACATCGCCCAGGCTTGAGCAATCAACCGATGATCAGTATGACACACAAGTCAACTTAATCAAACAGAGTGTCAAACCAAATCCACCACACATATCAAACTGGAACTTCTTGAGTAGCATAAATAAAAAGTGTATTTGTAATCACATTAAATAAATGAATAACATTTTTAGTTATATAATGTCTAGATGGTATAAACCCTTTAAAGAAATTAAAGCAAATTTCCTGGAAAATTAATAAAAAAAACACATTCTGTCTTTTGAAAGATGACTTTGTCGCTTCAGCTTGTCCCCTGTATTTGTAAAATGGCTCAACATCCGCTAGAGAGTAAAATACATTTCTGAAGCAGAATGAGTTTCATAATGAGAACAGGACAGAAAAATGGAGATTTCTAAAGCAGTTTAATGGCATGAAACCAGTCGTGTTGTGTGTAGTTAGTTTGCCAAAGTTCTTTCATAAAGCCCTCACCGAATATTAAATTTCCCCCAAAAAATCTGTCTCTAAAGGTATGTGGTAATTGGTCTTTTTAAGATTTCTTGTGCAGATTTATCATACATGATTTATACAAACACTCAGTGTACAATAGTTCAGTAAATCTTTCATCAAATCCCAACTTGCTTGTTTCTTCTCACAATGAATCCCAGGATCAAAGATAGAATTTCCTTGAATTTGCTTATTTAAATGTTATCAGATCGAAAAATAAAATAAAACAAAATAAAATAGGCAAACTGATTTTGAAGGTCTCACATTTGCAATCTACTGCTTGGTTTCACTATCCTCATTGAAAGAAAACAAAAATAATAAAAATCCATACTTATATGCTGCTGGATTGAGTGATATAATGTAAATACACTTACATTCAAGATATCTTGGAGAAGACAAAATGTTTTGTTAAATGAGAGACACTAAAACAGTTTATCATTTCCATAAATCCTGTGAATACCTGTAGTGGCAATTTTCTATTTCAGTAAGGGTATGAGACAAAAGTCTTTTGAATATTTATTTCCTGCAAGAAAATGTGGCAGTCATACAGTCATTGCAGTCATGGCTGCAGAGTGCGACCCCGAATGACACTCTGACTCAGTATTTATATCCTAATCAAACCAGGATGCTTCTATGCTTCTATCTCAACAAATCATAATGCATATTCAACATACGTGTCCTTTTAAGGTATCCAACTATGTCCCCTAAATGTGTTTCTAAGTATTTACATTAAAAAAATTGTAAGTATTTAATGCGAATTATTTTCTTGGAAGCTAGGTATAACTTGGTATACCTCTTGAATTTCTTCCTCCACTGTCTGGAGTAGCTCATTGGTGTAGCGTCCGTTCTCTTGTTCAGTCTGGTCTATGGAATCTAGCAGTTTTTTTCACCTGAACTCGATTACATTTGTATACAGCAAAATGTTTTTTCCAGTGTTTATTGTCTATGATGTGACAGCGACCTCCACATTTATCAACAAGCTCCTTCAGTTTTGGACTCTTCTTCAGAAATTCTTCAATAGTTTGACCCTCTAGAGTCTAGAGCTTCACCGTGAGTGAATAAAATTGCTATATGTTTGACGATATTCTCTCCAAACTGCTTTAAAAATGAAATCATAGCATCTACTACCTCCTTTTCTTGTCCTGTGTACCTCCCGGCCTTTAGAATCATTAGAAACATGTCAGGACTGGGAACCATTTCAGTAATTGATTTAATGATTTCAAATCTGATGGCCTCCTTATTAACAACTGTGTCACAGATTCCCGGTGTATCAACAATGAACAAATAATTAACAATCCCATTTACGCTTACACAATTTCCAGTCCCAGATGTTAGTGTAGCTTTATTCTGGAATAACTGATTTCTAAGGATTGTGTTCCCAGTGCTGCTTTTGCCAACTCCTGTCTTCCCTAAAAGGACAATCCTTCTCTCAGGGTTAGATTCATTAGCGATTTCAAAAAGACATAGTTGTTAATGAAGTTTTAATGGAGTTTTAAGAATTGTTTATTTATATATATACAACTGCAAAAAGCACAAATGTCAAGGCATGTCAAAACTTTTCCAGGGCCCCAAAACACCCTCAGACCCCAAGTTAAGGACCCCCTTTAAAGGTTGAATTTAACAGATATATTTATTCTTTGTTGGCTAGTAATTAATAGGCCACAATTATAAACACTAGCAGTGTTTCGTTTCAATTGCACGTTTTAAAATGTGAATGAAACAAAACATTCAAAATAAAGTATCAATTTCTGATAATCCCAGGTTGCTATGGTCACATCTGTTTACGCATTAAACTTGTGGCCACGAGGAAAATATGTCGTTCCCTCAACATTACAAATCGTGGCCATGAGAAAAGGATCTCGAGGCCATGATTTCAAATCGACAAAATGATCTCGTGGCCACAACAAAACTAAGTGAAGCGAACATGTCATTGTAGTTTCAAACAGATAGGAATTCATAAATTTTACTTTTTCATCACTTTTCATTGATTGCGTTTCATAGTGAAAATACAGTCAACTCTCATTGCTCTCATTGACATGAACCATTGCAATTTTATTCATTGATTAAACATGTATTTTATGCCATCATTTCTTACCTCCCATTATTCTTGTCTTTTTGTAATGTTGAGCACTGTAATACATGAAACAGTGCGCCTGACACAGTTATTAAATTGTCCTTTTCATGCAGTCTTAATTTACAAAATTATTAAACTGAGCATAAATGCTTGGACAGTCTGGATTTACAAAATAATTCAATCTTTTGATCTGATGCATTTATGAGAACTGGGGTTTAATCTCAACCAAGGGAGTAGGTTTGCTTTTGACATTGTTGGGGATATAACAGCAAAGCCACACCTTTGACCACAGTTTCATGCTATCTAAAGTATTTATTTATAGATTATGGTAGCCAACATATTCATCATTTATAAACATCATTTTTTGTATTCTTTTTTTTTATGTTAGTATGTTTTACAGACAATTTTGATTTTGTGGTNTGGCTCATGGCTCTTTCCACATCTGCGACAGTTTTGTGTAATTGGCTTCTTGTTACTTCTTGCACCTGGTTTTCTATATTCTGTCGCTTTTTCTATAGCATTTACTTGAGAGTCTTGGACATCTGCAGCATTTTGCATGGCCTCTATCTGTGTTTTGGCTAGCTCAGTTTCTCTGCATACTTCAATAGCTCTGTGCAATGACAAGTCATTTTCGCGAAGTAATCTTTCTTTGAGAGAAGGGTTTGTTATACTAAACACCAACTTATCTCTGAGCATGCATTCCCACTTGGGCCAAACTCACAGTCTTTGCTTTTTTGTCTCAGCTTTGTGATGAATCTGTCCACTGTAATGCCATCTGCCATGGGATGAGACCAGAATTGGTGCCTCTCAAACACAACTTTTTTTATGGGCTGCAATAGTCTCTGAATGCTATGAGCACGTCTTCCATTGTCTCGTTCTCTTCATCAACTAAATTGACGGCGAGTGTATTATACACCTCCAATGCCTCTTTTCCAATAGTGTGTAGCAGAATGGCTGTTTTGACTGGCTCTTGTTTAGCACTCGCTCCTGTTGCAGTCATATACAGACGAAAACGTTGCTCCCATCTGCGCCAATTTTCTGCTAAATTGCCCGTTAGCACTAGTGACGAGGGTGGCTTGAATTGTCCCGTGTTCGTCTGCCGAGATTGAAATTTTCTGGCGTGCTAATCAGTTCGTATCAACAAAACTGTTCGCGGTACTCACTGTCCTGTTACTTCTGACACCATGTTGTGTTTTTGTGTCCTTTATCTGTTTGTCCGAATGGTGCGTGGTTTATTTCTATGTCTAATAAACACACTGTGAGACCGTGAGCTGTGAGCTGTGAGCTGCTTCTTTTACTGACTCTCGTTCATTTTACATCACACCAATACTAGGGATGGGCGTATCCATCCTAAGTATCGATAAATCGATACTGCCGCGAGTATCGAAAGTATCGATACTCAAACAAAAAATATCAATACTATGGTGTGTTTTATTTACCAGTGATTTTGTTTATTTAAAATAATAATAATGCGTATAAATGCATTGATTGGACGAATAACCTTTGTTCTCGCAAAGTAATTGTGTAGGATATAACTATTTTCCTGCTCATCTGAACACACGCTAATGTTGCAAGACAGAACCAATCCATTAAAGAGAGCGTTCACTCACTTCTAAAAGTGCATTCAAACAGGGCTCCGTTTCCCAAAAGTATCATAAGAAACATTCAGCTTTTGGAACAGTAAAAAAAAAAAAAAAAACACCCCTGAACATGCTTATCAGAGGACGAAAAAAATGTCTCTAGGTTACGTATGTAACCATGATTCCCCGAGGGAACGAGACGCTGCGTCGTGTCGCTTTGGGAACGCCCTTGCGTGACCGCGTTCTGAAGCATGTGTGAAATCAGTCCAATAGAGAAGCGAGACTTCACGAGCGGGGTGACGTAAGCACCATTAAGTATAAAAGCGCATCCAGCAGAGCTCAAACCAGCTTCGATGAAGTAGCGCCTGCAGGGAGGCAGGGAGTATGGCAAAGAGACGCAGCGTCTCGTTCCTTCGGGGAACCATGGTTACATACGTAACCTAGAGACGTTCCCCTTCAGGAACTCGAGCTGCGTCGAGATCGCTTTGGGAACGAGAATACCCACTGCGCCATACTACCAAGTCCCTGCCTGTGTGTGTGTCCTATGAGCACATCACGAAGAGAGAACTTGGAATCTGGGGTAGATGCCAGGTCTAGGTTGTAAAAGCGGAAAAAGTGTGTGGAGAGGACCAGCCCGCCGCAGCATAAATGTCCTGCAAAGCCACACCCAAGCTGAAAGCCTTGGAGGCCGCCATAATCCTGGTCGAGTGCGCTCTGACCCCCCATAGGTGACGGGAGGCCAGATGACTCGTAGTCTAGTGAGATGGCCTCGACCACCCACCTACTCATAGTCTGCTTGGTCGCCGGAAATCCCTTCTTTGGCGGACCAAAACAAACAAAAAGCTGATTTGCCTTATGCCACGGGGCAGCTCTGTGTGCGTAAGCGTCCAGTGCTCGAACTGGACAGAGCCGATTACGCCTTTCTTGGCCTACTTCCTGTTACGGAGGAGGACAGAATGCCTTAAGCACTATAGTCCTTGGTGAAGAAGTGGGCACCTTAGGGAAATACCCGGCCCTCGGGTAAAGGAATGACCTAACCATGCCTGGAGCGAACTCCAGCCATGAAACAGAGAGTGCCTGAAGATCCCCTATCCTTTTGAGTGAGGAAATAGCGAGGAGAAAGATGGTCTTGAGCCTGAGCAACTTGACCGAAACTTCTTCTATGGGTTCAAAGGGGGCATTGCATAAGCCCTCCAGAACCACAGCCAGGTCCCATGAGGGCACCTTGGTGCGCTGTACCAGCCTCAGGGTGCCACGGAGGAAACGAGTGGCATGTGGGTGTCTTCCCAATGATTGACCACCCCGAAGGGCGTGGTAAGCAGCTAAGGCCGCCAAGTATACCTTCAGAGTGGAGGGAGATAAAACTGCAGAGAATCGCTCCTGCAGAAACACCAGAACTGTACCAATTGGGCAGCTGACTGGGTCCTGCAGTCACTGTCCGCACAATGAAGCGAAAAGTTTCCACTTCAAGGCATACTGTTTCCTAGTGGCGGGAGCTCTGGACTGGAGTATAGTCTCAACAACCTCAGTTGAGAGACCAGATGCTAGGAGCTGTGCCCCCTCAGGGGCCATGCCCACAGCTTCCATAACTCCGCCGATTGATGTAGGAGACCACCGATGTGTTGTCTGTGCGGACAAACACATGATGCCCCCTTAGGTCTGGAAGGAAGTGTGTCAGAGCTCGAAACACGGCCAGCATTCCCCGGCAGTTGATGTGCCAAAGAGATGATGGCCTTCCCACAGACCCTGGGCAGAGCGGCCACTCATGACCGCTCCCCAGCCCGTGAGAGAGGCATCCGTCGTTAGCCTTACGCGACGACAAGGAGCCCCTAACGTCAGGCCTTGAACCAGGAACCAACATTTCTTCCACATGTCTAAGGCACGTAAGCATCGCCGCGTGACCTTGATCATGCAAAGCGGATTCCCCCTCAGGGAAAATCCTTTGGTTCTGAGTCACCACTGCAAGGGTCTCATGTACAGCAGGCCAAAAGGTATCACGTTGGACGCCGCTGCCATCAGGCCCAACAGCCTCAGAAACTGTTTGACAGTGAGTGACTGGCCTTCTCTTACCCTCGTGACTGTCGTGAGGATTGACTCGATTCGAGCAGGAGACAGACGTGCCTGCATCGAGGTTGAGTCCCACACCACGCCTAAATAAGTGGTTCTCTGTAGTGGAGAAAGAACACTCTTCTTGGCGTTTAGTCTTAACCCAGCTCTCTCGTATGGGCGAGGATGACATCTCGATGCCGAGCCGCCATCTGCTCCGATTGAGCTAGTGTTAACCAATCGTCGATATAATTGAGTATGCGGATGCCCTGGAGTCGCAGTGGAGCCAGAGCAGCATCCACACACTTTGTGAAAGTGCGGGGTGAGAGTGACAGGCCGAAGGGAAGAACTCGATATTGGTATGCTTCGTCCCCGAAAGCAAACCTCAGGAACTTCCAGTGTTGAGGAAGGATGGAAACATGGAAATAAGCGTCTCTGAGATCTATCGTAACAAACCAGTCCTCGGACTGGATTTGAGATACTATCTGCTTGATAGTATGCATCTTGAACTGAAGCCGTTTGATAGCGCGGTTCAGAAGACGGAGATCTAAGATCCGACGCAACCCCCCCCATCCTTCTTCGGAACGATGAAGTAACGGCTGTAGAACCCGGACGCTCTCTCGAGAGAGGAGGAACACGTTCTATGGCCCCCTTCCTCAAGAGAGTATCTACTTCTTGTTCCATTACCAGAGCCTGCTCGGGGCCCACTAGGTGGGTGTGACCCCGTTGAATCGAGGCGGACGAGAATCGAACTGGATTCTGTAACCTTTCTCTACAATCGGCAGGACCCTTTTGAGAAAAGGATCTCGAGGCCATGACTTCAAATCGACAAAATGATCTCGTGGCCACAACAAAACTAAGTGAAGCGAACATGTCATTGTAGTTTCAAACAGATAGGAATTCATAAATTTTACTTTTTCATCACTTTTCATTGATTGCGTTTCATAGTGAAAATACAGTCAACTCTCATTGCTCTCATTGACATGAACCATTGCAATTTTATTCATTGATTAAACATGTATTTTATGCCATCATTTCTTACCTCCCATTATTCTTGTCTTTTTGTAATGTTGAGCACTGTAATACATGAAACAGTGCGCCTGACACAGTTATTAAATTGTCCTTTTCATGCAGTCTTAATTTACAAAGTTATTAAACTGAGCATAAATGTTTGGACAGTCTGGATTTACAAAATAATTCAATCTTTTGATCTGATGCATTTATGAGAACTGGGGTTTAATCTCAACCAAGGGAGTAGGTTTGCTTTTGACATTGTTGGGGATATAACAGCAGAGCCCCCCGCCCCCCCCACACACACACACACATCTTTGACCACAGTTTTCATGCCTATCACAGTATTTATTTATAGATTATGGTAGCCAACATATTCATCATTTATAAACATCATTTTTTGTATTCTTTTTTTTTATGTTAGTATGTTTTACAGACAATTTTGATTTTGTGGTGAACCTACAACATTACAGCAGCATCAGAGCGCTGGGTGTCTTAATCACACATACATTTGTTTTAATATGAATCAGATTGGACCAATGATATTCTGACAGAAAACTCTACTCACGCCCGTGCATTAAATGTCCGTCCTATACAAATAACCTTAAATTTGAATTTAATTGAAAAAAAAAATCTTAAGACGTGTTTTATTCCATATAGTACACTTTGTTAGGTAACTATAAAGTTCACCATCTATTCTTCCCTAGGTTAACAGTGACTTACTTTCATATATTGTGGGAGAAATGGTAAAGACCAAACCAACCAGGTCGTGAGGACCTGGCGTCCGGGACTGTGTGGCCAAGGGCATATAAGTAGGTAGGAAGCGCTATGACATTGATATCCCTACCAATATCCACGACTACCAAGTGTCCCCTTCAATACTTTTGATCAAACAATAAAAATATGTGTTTTTTTGTAATTTCGGTGCATCTTCAATATATCAGACATTGATCTTCTTTAAGAAGGTTAAAGTTAACACTTAGAAAACTGAGCGTTTTAGAATTAAGACAGCCAGCGCTCTGATGCTGCTGTAATGTTGTAGGTTCACCACAAAATCAAAATTTTCTGTAAAACATACTAACATAAAAAAAAAGAATACAAAAAATGATGTTTATAAATGATGAATATGTTGGCTACCATAATCTATAAATAAATACTTTAGATAGCATGAAACTGTGTCAATTCTACGCAGATCGCAAGCGCTGTGATTGGTCTGCAAGAACCCTTCCCTCCATATGTACTTGAGTTTTGTGTGTGTTTATGTGCACTTTTATATATTTTACTATTACACCTTCTTATATAAAATAAAGCAAAGAACAAGTGTCTTATAATTTATTATTTTACATAGCATTATGCATCAGTAGTTGTCCGCAACAAACAAAGGTGATCTGTCATGATACTAGTTCTTGTGCAGATTGAAAGAATGCCATCATCCTGTTCCGTTGTTGTCTCCTTTTTCTAGTTTTAAATAATGATTTGATATTTATTTGACGCCGTCACGGCTATAATGCTTCTTTTGCCGTATACTGCTGGTTCCACCACAACAATGTCCGGGTACACTGCTGACTATCGGTTTGCATGTACGGCAACGTTACCGCGTACAATGACGCAGAAGTATACATGAAAACTGACGCATAGCCCCTACGGCAGGTCCGACGCAGAAGTATAAATCAGCCTTTAGGCCGACGGGCCCTATCCCGACAAGTACATTTTGATTGACAGCTTTTTAAAAGCCTGAACCCGTTTACAGCCCGACATTATTCAAATGTGCGCACGCACACAGCTCTTTTGCCTTTTGTCAAGAATGAGTAATTTATACATGTTTTAACATAATTTATTCATGACTAACGTAGGCTATAGGCCACTTGGAAGTTGGAACAAAGAAATAAAATAAGTCCTCTGTAACATCGTAACATCTCAGCACTCTAAATAGGCCTAGGCATACACTTAGCCTATAAATAGGCCAACGCGCCAATAAAAATGAGTCTTTCTTAACAAATTAAATTAAGATAAATTCTAAATTAAGATGGGTATTTGGCAATAACGAAATTAAGATAAAGGCTCCGTGGGATTTTGAAATTTAATAAAAGAATAATGCCAACATTAGCCTATATACTCTGTCTACATTATGCATTTAAGACTCAATTAATATAGTTATAATTTGAAAAACCTTTACTCACCAAGATTAGGCTACATGTTTTTGTGGAGGAAAATTATTGAATCCACTGTAGATGGCTTCAGCGTGGTCCCGCGCTCACTGATGGTGCGTCCAGCAGCACTGAACACCCTTTCACTGCTGCTGCTACTGGCCAGGATGCATAGTACTGATCTGGCTAATTTTGCAAGTTTTGGGTAGGATGGTTTGTTGATCTTCCACCAGCCAAGAACATCCATTTAATTTTCCATGACAGCCGTTTCAATGTAGCGAGTGACCTCGTCATCTTTCCAGTCAGCTTGCTGTACATTTTCCTCCTCAGCATCCATTTTCGCATCTTTCTCGCGCTAATTGAAATGCATCACATGACCGCTCATTTACCGCACAAGCTGGAGCTCAAGCCCGAGCCCGTGTAAAATGATATAAATTAAAAGATCAAAGATCTTCAGCTCTAATTTGTAATCATTGTTGTGAAGTAATGAGCCTACCCCTCAGTTTTCTGCAGTTATAATCAGTGCATCAGATCAAAAAATTATAGATGATTCTGTAACTGCAGATATTTTGCGGTCCCATTAGTGGCAAAAATGGGAAAATAATTACTTATTTTCTGTGTTTATGATGATGTTACTGTCTTATGAAATACATCTGCATGTCGTATTGTATAATTTGATATGTGTTTAAATGTTTGCTTTGTTTGCAAACACATCAGTTATAACATACTTACAGTTGGACAAATCAGAATGATTTTCTGACTATTTTCCACTGTAGAATAATCGTACACTCATATAACTTAACAACACTGTACAATGTGGTGAGAAAAACATGTGACACTAATCTTATATTTGAGCTTCTTCTTTATCTAGATTCCAGTTCTTCTTTTCATAAACTAAGACAGCATGAAGAGAAGAACAATTTAATCAGTGCAACACACCTTGTTTCACAGATTACAGAGCATAACTTCACAAAGCAACAAGAATAATGGGAGGTACGAAATGATGGCATTAACTGTAGAATCAATTCTTATAATTGTAATGGTTTATTTCAGTGAAATCTACAAGTGCAATGGCCATTTCGCACTGTAAATTACAAATAATGAAAAGTTATGGAAAACGAGAGCCTACATTTTATTTGTTTGAAATCAATCAGTTTGGTTAACTACATTAAGTGATGTTTAATGATTTTTTTTTATTTTTTTCTGTGCACTGTTATGTGGGTTTTATTCACTTTTGTTCTATTGTTTAAGTCTCTTTTAAGTGTCAACTGTCACAATTGTCATTTGTCAATCTGATAACATTTAAATCTGTTTATTTAAATGTTATTTTAATAAACTTGGGATTTGATGAAAAATTTGCTGAACTATTGTACACTGTGTTTGTATAAATCATGTATGATAAATCTGCACAAGAAATCTTAAAAAGACCAATTACCACATACCTTTAGAGACAGATTTTTTGGGGGAAATGTAATATTCGGTGAGGGCTTTATGAAAGAACTTTGGCAAACTAACTACACACAACACGACTGGTTTCATGCCATTAAACTGCTTTAGAAATCTCCATTTTTCTGTCCTGCTCTCATTATGAAACTCATTCTGCTTCAGAAATGTATTTTACTCTCTAGCGGATATTGAGCCATTTTACAAATACAGGGGACAAGCTGAAGCGACAAAGGCATCTTTCAAATGATTTTTTCAGGAAAATTGTTTTAATTTCTTTAAAGGGTTTTTACCATCTAGACAACTAAAAATAACTAAAAATGTTTTTCATTTATTTAATGTGATTACAAATACACCTTTTATTTATGCTACTCAAGAAGTTCCAATTTTATCTGAAGACAGCTTTATAAAAATCATCTAGAAATACGAATCTATGTTCAGATTCTTGCAGATCTCATGAAAAAAGTGAAAGTGAAACTAAACACAGTATAAAATACCCTTCCAAAGAAATCCTGAAATCCTGTAATCATAACCACCTTTAACCACACAGCAAGTGCACAATACTAGTCTTCTTGTATATCAACAAAAGGTTAATAGTACTCCTGTATGTTTCATTTAAAAAATAATGCAGATTGATAAATGAAGAATGTCTGAAAAGCAAAACAAAATAGAAGGAAAAGAAACCAGCATAGCAGTCACGCCAGACGGTCATTGTTCTCCATAAATAACCTGTCGGTGAAGAAACGCACCATCACACCACACCTGAAATACAAAGAAACCTGTCTACACAACTAATCGACTGTATCACAGAATTTTGGTACTGCAAATATGTAAATAATTACTGGCATGCACTTCCTAATCTTTCAAATCACATGACAAACTGAACAAGTGATATTATGTCTACTGGAAATCCCAAAGCATGAAACGCCATCTTCTCATACTAATATAATGAAACTCCCTTGAGACGCTTCACAGATGACTCTAGAAGAGCTTTGCTGTTACAGCTCCTCAACAATATGGCCTTGAATGATGTAAGTATTACAAATAAATGCTTTCTCAGAGAAAATGTCTGAATAAAAACAAAACATAATTTGAGAATACACTTTTAAAACAAGCAAAACATGTTTCTTTATGTAAAATAAAGTCTACTGTTGTAATTGCCTTAACTATCTTGTTAATTAATAATTTTGTCTGCTTACGCTTGTCAGTTAAGCAGAAGTTTAATTACGTGTGATTTTTTTGTAAACCACAGACAGACCTGCTGCAGTGAGAAAAATATCAAGACTGAACTTCCAGAGTTTTGAAAATGGAATCATCAGGAATACTTCTGTCATCACGACTGCTTTCCCTGCTGAAGAACAGACACTGGACAAAAGATGATGTTGTTAAGTTGTTTAAAGCCCTCGTGAAAGAATTTAATGGCAGAAATTAAGATTTTCACACATGGATGATGAGAATCCTTCATCAAGTGGAGATTCACAAAATCCAAATGTCGGATTTGACTTTGCAAAATGATGATAAGATTGTGGATCATATTGAGGCCAAAATTAATGAAACAGTCAAAAACACTAAAGAGAAAACACTGGACGAGATTCTGGAGGAAATTCGTAAACAAGCAGATATTGATGAAGAAATGATGGCACAAGTGAAAGATATAGTGTCTTCTGTGTCAGAATGTCTATCAGATTCCACAGCACCACATCTACAAGGAATAAAGCAAATTCTGTTTAAGCTCTGCAAATCTGCAGAAAAGACAATTGGACATAAACTTCGAGTGACTCAGATGGTGAGCTGGTGCATTCTGGTTCTTTCTAAATCAAGTCGGCTGGTTCAGGTTGGAACAGGAGAAGGAAAGTCGTGTATCGTGGCAATGTTTGCAGCATATCAGGCCATGATGGGAATCACCCCTGATATCATCTCCAGTTCTCCTGTACTTGCTGAAAGAGACGCTAAAGAATGGTCTGCCTTTTATAAGAGACTGAATATCACTGTTGATGCCAACATCGACAAATCAGAAACTGAGCTGAAGAAGTGCTATGAAAGCCAGGTAGTTTATGGTACGACTCTCAGTTTTGCAGCTGATTGGCTGAGAAAGCGTGTTCATATACAAGACTTGAAACCTATGAGAGACTTTCAGTGTGTTATAGTTAATGAGGTGGACTCATTAATGCTAGACAAAGGTCTTGAAGTGGTTTATTTGAGCACTGAGATTCCACTAATGGAATCTCTCAATGGAATATTGGCAAAGATCTGGTTTGACGTCAACCAGCTGAAGCGTTTAGACACAAGAAAGATTTTAGGTCCCATTCAGCTCCTCTCTCAGCTTCTGTCTAAAATTATAGCTGATAATAAAAGCATTGATCAACACAGTATTGTGCAGCTGGCTGTGAAATCAGGAATTAAGCCTATAAAAACCTCTAAGCAAATCCAAGAAAACATGACAAATGTTCTAGAACAGCTTGATAATGCAAGTGTTGTGCAAATGGTGGCATTTTTAACCATGTTTGTGGGAAAATTTCCTGAGCATTTCTTTAAACTGTACCAGGAAGCGCCTGATGGGACTTTACAGAAACTGAATGAAATCAGTTGCACAGGTACAAATAAGAAACAAGAAATATCTGTTCTTCTCCTGGGAAATGGAAAATGTCGTTTAGTGTACTCTGAGGAGGACTCTCTAGTTAAATCATTGGGTAAAATGATTAAAAAACATTATCAGTCTGAGGCAATAAAGGTACCAAATGAATTTTGTATCCCAGACCTTCAAGATCTCATCAATGGGAAAGTACAAACTTGGATTGAAAATGCTTTGCTAGCTACAAAAAGGATTATCGGCCATGAATATGTCCTTCATGGAGATGGAGTTGCTCCTGTTGATTACGAATGCACTGGTGTCGTGCAGAACAACATGAGATGGGAGGAAGGACTTCAGCAGTTCCTGGAGATGAAACACCAAACTAAACTCTCCAACATGAGTCTAATCACAAACTTCATGTCTAATTTTGGTTTATTTAAGAAATACAAAAGATCTATGGGATTCATCAGGAACTTTTTTTTTGTTTTTTTTTTTTTTTTTTTCTGTGCTTCCCTCTGGGTGACCAAAACAGAAGCTTGACATGTTTGAAGAAACTCTACAATGGCATTGAGACGTGTAAGATCCCTTTATTTAGACACAGAAAACTTTATGAGTTGGAGGGTTTGGTGATAGCTGAAGAAGACGAGTGGATCAGGACCGTCTGTAATGTTGTTCAGGATCAAGTGACCTCTAGAGTATATCGAGGTCCACGAGCAGCTCTCGTCATCTGTGAAACCATCAAATGTGCAGTAAACTTTCACAAGACCCTTGGAAATACCATTTCAAAAGAAAAACTAAAACTCTATGTGAATAACAACATGGATAACTCTAAAATATTATATAATAAAGTCCAAGCAGGGGATGTCATCATTGCAACTAATCTTGCAGGTCGAGGTACAGACCTAAAGGTCAGTGAAAGTGTAAATGAGGCAGGAGGTCTGTTTGTGGTGCAAACCTTCTTACCTCTGAACGTCCGTGTCGAACAGCAAGCATTTGGACGAACGGCTCGTCAAGGGAGTCCAGGATCTGCTCAACTCATCATGTGTGCCAGTCATTTCTCTGACTCTGTGAAAAGGGTGATGGCATCTTCCACTAACTTACTTGACCCTCTGTGTTGTTTAATAAAGGAGATGTCAGATTGTTTCACAGAAGAACTATTTGCTGAAGCAATTAATCGCTACCTGGAAAATCACAGCTCACCTAATCATGAGGCGATGATCTCTGCCCTAACAGCTGTCTTAACCATGAATTCAAATCCATTTCAGGAAAGTAATCTGCAAAAGGCAAAAGTCGCCAGAAACACTAAGGTTGAGATTAGACTCTCTGGGTTTCTTAAAGACATTAAACAAATCATGAAAAAGGAAGAGCTTTTTTCTGTCTACCTTGATGTCTTGGACAACATTTACAAAGACATCTATGTCTTTCTTTCCAACAAGCTTGATGTAACAGTGTCCTCTCTTAATGAGTGCTGGGGTTTGTGGCTCCTGGTGCACTTTAGTGAGGAAAAGGACATTAAGATGATGAAACAACAGCTGAAGGTGGCCTTGTTGAGTGCAAACCTGAAGCTTTTAACTAAACAGTCTCCATCCTCCATGGTCTACTATTACATAAGATCTGGAAACAATCTCCGTGAGAAGGGATGCCTTACTGAGAGCATTGAGATGTACACCAAAGCTCTGGAAAATGATGCATCTGGAGAGATTATTCCTCTCTATAATCGTGCACTGACCACTATTAAGAAGAAAGACACTGGTTATATTGCTCAAGCATTGGCTGATCTAGAAAAGGCTGATAAGGCAATAGACTCATACAAGTCTCATCTGGCACAGATTCTAAGATATGCAGAATTATCAAGCCAGGAGCAGAAAGTAGAAGTTGATACTTTGCTCACCACACAGTTTCAAGTGAAGTGTATGGTTTTAGAACATCTCAGTATGAACATTCAAGACGCTGTAGTGAAGTTAAAGAGAGCCGAAAGCAGAGGAGGAAATGTAAAACTGACTGAAAAACTTACAGTTTTTCTTGCAGAACACTTTATTCTTGGTTCTCCAAGACTTCTGAAAGAGCTGCCAATGGAATATGAATATGTCAAGTCACTGGGTCTTGACACCATTTTCTCTTTGGACACCATATTTTCATTCAGTGGATTTTTGTCAAAGATGATAAAAGAGTTTTAAAATATGATACTACTTTCAGATATCTAAACAAACAAGAAATGCTGTCAGTCCTTAGTGGTCAAATTTACATTAGCAACAAATTGCATCATATCTTTAATGTGGATATATCTATTGCACAGTACAAATAAATAAATATATCTATATATAAGTTTTAACATTAGTTCTTCATGCAGACACATATTTCATACTCAAAATGTCCTTCTAAAAATTATAATTTAAAGTTAAAATTGCACTTGATGAAAGATGTTATGAATGCTGCCTGAACAAAAAAGTATGTTCTTTAAATATTGTACTATTCCATGTTTGGGGTTAAAAACAGAAACATATTTGGTTGTGAAATTATGTACATAATTCTAGACGTTCTGAATGTTTGTGATTTTGTTAAATACACTGGTGTTTAAGGAATTCTGCAATAGTAATTATTTCAATTAAAATCTTGAGATTGACATCCCGTGGTAACTAAGATTTACACAAGCTTCAGTCTGGATCCAGAACACCTGAAAAGAGATGATGACAACCCCTCAGAGGACCTCAGATGATGCCAACCATTAAACAACATACAGAACTACCAAATTTTGATTGCAACATATAATCATTGCTGTTAGTGTTCATAGTCTGTTTGATTACGTCTTTAAATGATTTTCCCGTACATTTCTGCCATATGTACATTAACTGACAGTCACCAATGATAAGCTACTACTAAATATTGTAAAAAATAAATTTTCTGTAAAGTTGCTTTGCAACGATTAGTATGGTGAAAAGCGCTATACAAATAAACTTAAATTTGAATTGAATTGAAAATAAATCTTGAAGACAGGTTTTATTCATATAGGTACACTTTGTGTAGGTAACTATAAAGTTCACTCTATTCTTCTCCTAGTTTAACAGTGACTTACTTTCTTTATTTGGGAGAAATGGGTAATATATATATATATATATATATATATAATATATATATATATAATCTATACATGTGGGGGAAAAGTAGTTAGTCAGCCACCAATTGTGCAAGTTCTCCCACTTAAATAGATGAGAGATGCCTGTAATTTTCATCATAGGTATACTCAACTATGAGAGACAAAATGAGGAAAAAAAATCCAGAAAACCACATTGTAGGATTTTTAAAGAATTAATTGGTAAATTACTCGGTAAAATAAGTATTTGGTCACTTACAAACAAACAAGATTTCTGGCCCTCACAGACCTGCAACTTCTTCTTTAAGAGACTCCTCTGTCCTCCACTCATTACCTGCATTAATGGCATCTGTTTGAACTCGTTAACAGTATAAAAGACACCTGTCCACAACAACCTGTTCAAACAGTCACACTCCAAACTCCACAATGGCCAAGACCAAAGAGCTGTCAAAAGACACCAGAAACAAAATTGTAGACCTGCACCAGGCTGGGAAGGCTGAATCTGCAATAGGTAAGCAGCTTAGTGTGAAGAAATCAACTGTGGGAGCAATTATGAGAAAATGGAAGACATACAAGACCACAGATAATCTCCCTCGATCTGGGGCTCCAACGCAAGATCTCACCCCGTGGGGTCAAATTGATCACAAGAACTGTGAGCAAAAATCCCAGAACCACACGGGGGGACCTAGTGGATGACCTGCAGAGAGATTGGGACTAAAGTAACAAAGGCTACCATCAGTAACACACTGCGCCGCAGGGACTCAAATCCTGCAGTGCCAGAAGTGTCCCCCTGCTTAAGCCAGTACATGTCCAAGCCCGTCTGAAGTTTGCTAGAGAGCATTTGGATGATCCAGAAGAGGGTTGGGAGAATGTCATATGGTCAGATGAAAAAAAAATAGAACTTTTTGGTAAAAACTCAAACTTGTCGTGTTTGGAGGAGAAAGAAAGCTGAGTTGCATCCAAAGAACACCATAACTACTGAGAAGCATGGGGGTGGAAACATCATGCATTGGGACTGTTTTTCTGCAAAGGGACCAGAACAACTGATCCGTATAAACGAAAGAATGAATGGAGCCATGTACCGTGAGATTTTGAGTGAAAACCTCCTTCCATCAGCAAGGGCATTGAAGATGAAACGTGGCGGGTCTTTCAGCATGACAATGATCCCAAAACACACCGCCCGGGCAATGAAGGAGTGGTTCGTAAGAAGCATTTCAAGGTCCTGGAGTGGCCTGCCAGTCTCCCACGAGTGCTCCAAACCCCATAGAAAATGCTTGGGAGGAGTTCGCAAAATCGTGTTGCCAGCGGACAGCCCCAAAAACATCCGTGTTTTTTCACCCCCCCCCCTATGCATGGTAGATCTGCATGGAGGAATGGGCCAAAATACCAGCAACAGTGTGTGAAAACCTTGTGAAGACTTACAGAAAACGTTTGAACTCTGTCATTGCCAACAAAGGGTATAAAACAAAGTATTGAGAAGAAATTTTGTAATTGACCAAATACTTACTTTCCACCATAATTTGCAAATAAACTCTTTAAAAATCCTACAATGTGATTTACTGGATTTTTTTTCTCATTTTGTCTCTCATATTTTAGGTATACCTATGATGAAAATTACAGGCCCTCTCATCTTTTTAAGTGGGAGAACTGTGCACAATTGTGGCGACATAAATTTTTGCCACCACTGTATTACTATATAATAAAAAAATGCATAGATATCAAACTGGAAACCCCGCGGACCACCCCCATGTATCAGCCCGCATCATCTTCATCCGGCATGAGGGAAGAGTATGCTGAGTCCCCATACAACGAATTGTTTTTGTACTAATTAGTTGGCCACCGGGTGACCGCCCTGCCACGCCTGTTCACAACCGAAAAAGAAAAGGAAGAGACGAATAAAACAAACAACCCACGGGAGAAAGGCTGTGCTTTAGCTGTTTGCATACTGAGCCGCTTCATACAGCGCGCCAGTAGCTCTTCAACCGACAAAAGCACACAATTATGCCAAAATACTAAACATACAATGTAGTAGTTTTTGTGAAGATTTTTTTAAGTTCACTTAAATTAAAAGTTATATTTTTCAGAGCCTATTAAATGTTAAAAAGAATGGTTTTCAAATATACTGTAATGTTGAATTGCTATAATTAATGGTAACATGAGGTGAAATGCGTAGAGATAAAAATGAAAATCAATAGAGATATCAGTAGCAGTATTGGAATCAAAAATACTGGCCGTGTTCCAATAGGCTACGTGGTAAAGAGAAAAGAATTTAAAATATACCACCTTTAACTCCTTGGAGGTTTAATGGTGAATATGAAATAATTAATATGCATTAATCTGCATTAATACAGAAAATGTGGGATAATTAGTTTGGTTTTTCATATTGGACTGACGGACAAAAGGTCGGGGCCTACTAATTTTTTTTTATATATGATTTGATGTTGGTATTAGATGATTTTAATGAGTATATGCATTTAATCATTAAATTCCTAAGTTAAGCCCCCACACCCCCCCAACCCCCCCTTTTGCCTTCCTGTTTCAAGAGATGGACAACGCGCCTCTCCCCCTTGCGCTCCCTTCAAATTTCTAATTTAGAATATATATAAGATTATTAGTCTTATTACCATATATCAACATCCCTTGTAGATACTGACCTAGTGGTGTCGATAAGGTTTTTTGCCCCTTCCGTCCGTTTTTGGTTTTGGCAATTTGTAAATAATCATCACAATCTATATTTTAAGCCATTTTTATATTACACAAAGATAATGCAAGTAGATGCAAAATGCAGTTTTTAAATGATGATTTCTGTTATTAAGGGAACAGTACAGCTTGTGCACAAACCTGCCTGGCCCTACGTGAACACAAGCACCACTGCCCATTAATATTTCGCTAAAACTGGTTGTGCCACACTCTGCCAGAGCCTTTGCCGGCGGTTTATAGATGCTCTAATGAATAAAACTGAAAATTAAAAAATGCATAAATCAAGAATCATTAAATAATTAATTTAGTTTTCTTGTGTGTTAAGGTTCGATATACTTGACAAAACACATAACAAAGCACTAAAATTTAATGGTATTTAAGGTTTATTAGTGATTAGAATGTATAGTGGTTCAATTGATCAAGCTTCAAGAAAGCTTTGTTTCTCTCATCATCTACTACCAAAAGATAAAAACACGCTGTCTGATTTTAAGTTTGACAATGAAAAATGAAAATAATTCCACGGGTTCAATACAAAGAATAGTAAGGTTCAAATTAACAATATAATAATACAAATATAGCAGTTAAGTACTATAAATTATCGTATTTGTAGGTTCTTTTATCTTATTATCTTATTTAGTTATATACACAAGCGACGTACAAAGTCAGGACAATACAATACAGGCAAAATGACCAAAAGAGCCACATATATAAGCGCAAATGACATGTCTGTTAGACTAAAAAAAACGCAGTACACGTAGCGAGGTGGGTATATATATCTATATAATATATATTACCACAACACATTAGACACACCACACAAACACAACACACACACAAAGAAAAACATGAAAATAGATAGAAAAAAAATAGAAAGCTAGGCTTGTTGTTTGTGTTTTTATTAAAATCTAGAGTATTTAATCATATTGAATTGAACAATAAATTTATATAAAAAAAAACAAAAAAAAAACATAAAAAAAACCAGATATATATGGATTACCACCCCCAGTTTACCAGTCATTTTTGCCAGTTTAAGAAGTTTGTATATTAGATAGTATTATTACATCTTTATTATTGTAAAATTTATTTAAAAAAACAAAATAAAGCGCAATAATATTATCAATATAAATAATTAATTTTTTTATAGTTTGCACCCCCTACGTTTTCAACCAGTGCCGTGTGAGGACCAAACCATATTATTCTCCAGGTTCTCACCTATCCGTAGCAACCAGGCTGACCAAAAACTTATGGGCACCCTGTTCTATAGACTGTCTATATATATAACATAGTTGAACTACCATAAACATGAAGGTATGTTAATAGTGTATAATGACAGCTAAACAGCTAGGGGACAACATCTAGTGAGCCAATTGGAACATTCCACCAAACACTCACCCCATCAGCATGGGTCCTGTACAGGGTGTGTTGTTCTTTCTCCCCCCCAATGCTCTTCTCTCACTGTCCCTATCTACTGTAACATCACGGACTGCACACATCTACCGACAATTACTCTGCTTCATAGTACTTCGAACCCGACTCTTGGCGGAAGACCTACATCATCAACCTCATCAGGACAGAGATGGTTGCTTACAGCAGGACGGTTAAAGAGCTGGCGTCGGTGCAGTCTCAACACCTGAGCAAACACGCCTAAACACACGTGGTAGATGACTGTGGTTTTTTTTTTTATTTTCCTGTACCCCCTGCACTCCCCTATTTTCCTGGATGCCAACACTGGACTCGCCCGCTGTGGAGTCATCAGGTTTCCTGGTACCCCCATCCTAGGCACCCCCCCCGACCTTTTTTTCAGTGTGATATCTCATGATTGTTTTTTTTTTCCAGCAAAAAGGACCAAGCTAGGATTCTGGTCTGTCCTTCCCTCCCCCCTTGCTTTTTTACTCTCAGTCTTTTGCAGCGATAATTAAACCTGCCACAGGATGTCGTTCCTGCTGATCACTTATTGTTTATGCCTGCACTGTTACCTCAGCGCATCATTGATATCTGTCCTTCTTGTCCTCTCGATTAATATTCTTTGTCTGTTGCAGCTTCCACTGTACCCACCACCACCCCTCGACGACCTTTTTTCTAGTGTTCCGCATTATTTCCCAGATTGGTTTGTCTACTCGCACCTTTTTGGCCTCCTGTTCACCGTCGCAGTATTCACCCTATCTGGATATAACCCGCTGTTCTTCTCAAGTAAACGCCCCTCCCACCTTCTTTATTTCCTAGATGCAGCAAATGGGCCCTTGTGGAAAATTCCTCCCCCGCACGTTGTCGCCCACCCTATCACACCCCAGGCAAACTTTACCTATTCCCTTTGTATATGTCCTTACCGTTGTTCGGCCGGGCGCTATCACGTAGATTTGGTGCACTCACCCGCAATACAGAAGCAAGACACAGACTACACCGTTGCCCTTTCTGATCTCCACGTTCCTGCTCGCGTCCATCTACCTATGGGACCCTGTAAGCTTTCCCCATGTGCGACCATATAACCCTTTACCATTGAGCAAAGCAACTGTTCATACCTCACCTTTCGGCTTTACCACCTGTGACTCATCTAAATTGCATCTTGTAGGCCATTGCAACCACGTTCATTATTCGCAGGCCCTTATCACCCTGGTTTTAGCCATCAAGGCACCTGGTGTCCTCATATGCAAGCTAGCAGGGCTGGCCCTGGTCAGTACTGGAGGGCGACCTACTGGAGAAAATTAGGTTGCTGACTGGACGCGAGGGTTTAGTGATGGCCAGCAGGTGTGCTCCACCCTTGTGGTCTCACAGACATGGGTCCTAAGCGAACCAAGATATGTGATTGGGGACACACTTATACCCTGCTCTACCACAATTGCAAAGTCTCGGATGGTCTGCTTAAACCGATTTGTCCTCACGCACTCGCTGTTGCGTCATTAATTAAAATCCCAGTGTCTTTGAAAAGCAGTTAAGGGCGGGTGTGACCTCGGCATCTGGCCAAATTTGCCCATTGGCTCTGATCATCCATCAGCACCATAACAACCCAATATTGCTATTGTTGGACATTCATTCACTCTGTCTCCTCTCCAACATATATGCGGTGTGTGGTGGGCGTTTCTGGCGCCCTATGGCTGCCGGCCATCATCCAGGTGGATGCGCAAACTGGTGGTGGATTGGATGAGGAGTATACCCCTGACAATGTGGCAGTGATTTGAGTGCCCCGTAGAAAGGCGCTAATCTAAATGTAATTGTATATTACTAGTATTATTATTCTAAACCTCAACATGACAGTGTGTGATGGTTACAACGTATCACAGTAAAAAAACGCAGAAAAAAATCATGGATGTACCTTGTAGCAGATCTAAACTTAATGCTGCCGCTTCAACCCTTTTAATTTTCATTAATTTTTCAGGGCGACAGCGTAACGGAACTGTACCCCAGCATTTTGTCCACATGCATAGTTTTACCTTCTTGTGTGCCCCCCCCTTATTGTTTTGCATTACACTCTTAAAAATAAGGTGCTTCAAAAGGTTCTGCCAGCGATGCCATAGAAGAACCATTTTGGTTCCATCCACCACACCGACCACCCAATGTACCTGGTATATTTTATTGTCTTTAAAGATATCCGATCTCTTTCTTAACTTTTGATAATCGTGTCAAGACCTTCCCTGTCGCCACAAAGCGCACCCTTTTGTGAAACAGGAAGGTTCTCACGCATCCCGTTTTATCAAGTTACACTTATTGGAACCATTGTAGATTCAACCCTATCATTCCCTAGCCGCTCTCTTACCCTATGGATCGTTGAAGCACTTATTTTTAGAGTGTCGTTTCGCGACATAGGCGACAATCCCAACTACCATTATTTTAAAACCTGACGATGTTTTTTCTCGGCTTTACAAATCCTGGGAACTTTGGGATAACGGAAGTAACAACTGCAGGACCCCCCACCATATAAGCATCATGTGCAAGTGGTTTTTGGATATTTATTACCGGATGCGGTATTTTATTGTGTTGTGCTTGTCCCTTGTCTTAAATTCGACACGATTGAGAAATACCTTAAATGTGGATGTCTGTAAATATGGTTTAAAATAATTATTATTAATTTGCAGGGCTTGTTTTGTTTGTTTTGTGGACATCTTGTCTATACAGGACAATAAGAGACTATTAACTACTCATCCTTTTAATACGCAAAATGTATCATTAAAAAATGTTTACAAATTGATCAAACTGATCCGAGATCGAATACAAACCATAGACGCTGGTTGAGTGGTTCACCGCTGGGGGGAGATTTCAGTGAACTGGCATGATTCAGGGGTTCACAGAAAGCATCGCCCCCAGTCGGCAAACCCATTGAATTTCAAAACGTTTCGAAACAGTCATGACGTAACGAAGCCTCGTTTACTAAAATCATTTGACTTTGGCAGTTTGATACACGCTCCGAACCACTTTTTTAGAAAGAAATGATTCACAAAGTTTTCGAAGCTTCACGAAGCAGTGCTTCAAAAGTGCCCATCACTTCATTGATTGGCAGTTCAGTCGCTGTGACGTGACAGTGATGCAGATTTCACCACCCTCAAGTGACTGAAAATCAGCAATACAGAAGTTAAATACGGTATTAATTATCAAACAAATCCATAATTCACGTAGCTGCTTCAGGAGGGAACACAGCAAATCTCGCAAAGCATCTGTTATGTGCTCATCCCGAGTTATACAAGGAGTTCAGAGATCAACAGGTGTGCATGATGACATTAAAGTGGTTGACATTCATAAACAAATATAAACATCGACAAATTTATAAAATATTTAAATCGATTTGAATTAGATGTACAGTCTTGCACCAATCAACTTTTTTTGACTAAATGTAAACATTATTTAGAAAACATGAAACATATATATTTGTTATGCTGTAAATTGTTATCTAAGAATGTTTAGAAAAATGAAGAGGCAAAGAAGCTAACAGGCCATCCTAAATATTACATTCAGATAATTGTTTGTGGTCTTCAAAGTTTGGCCATGATAATTAGGCATAATCAGGTATAAGTATCACCAGTCTTTACAGGTCACATCAGATTTGTGTGTGTGTGTGTGTGTGTGTTTGTGTGTGTGTGTGTGTATGCGTTTTTTTGTGTTTACTATCCCTTCAACATTTCCTTTTTGTTTTTCACACCAGTTCATCATATTGCATTACATTCAAAATATAAATCTGTGCATTTACATGTAGAGCATACATGTAGCATATTATCAAAAATATATTAAGTTATTTACATAAATATACAACAGCACTTAAATACAAAGTCTTTTTAATGTGTCAACATTTATAAATTCTTTAATAATTTTCAGTTCTAAATTGAAATGTCCTTCTCAAAATTATAAAGTATGAAATGTGTCATCAGGAAGAACTCATGTGTGTGATTAGAATAACAATTCTTAGGAAATATACATTAGATATATGCACAATATAGATGTATTTGATGCTCATGTAAAACTGAAAGTGCACTTTGTTTGTTTAGGTGTCTGAGCAATTTGTCTTATTTCAAAAGTTGTAATACTTTTGACAAAAGGCCACTGACAGAAAATATGGTGTCTAAAGAGAAGTGCATAAGTGCATAAGCTCCATCATCAGATCATCTGGAAGTATTTGATAACTGAGCATAATGTGTCCAACCAGGAAAAGTGGGTGTTTTTCAGTCAGTCTCACATTTCCACCTGTGCTTACAGCCCTCTTCAACTTCATTCCAGCATCCTGAATGTTCATCTTGAGTAGATTTACAATCATAAACTGTTTTGTGAGCAAAGTATTGCCTTCTGTTTCTGGCACATGGTAATTTAATGTGATTAATAATCTGTGCCAGATATAATTTGTATGAAACTACAGCCTTGTCAGCCTTTTCCAGGTCAGCCAATGCTCGAGTGATATAACCACTGTCTTTCTTTATAGTAGTGGCCAGTGCACAATTATATAGAGGAATAATCTCTCCAGATTCACCATCCTCCAAAGCTTTGGTGAACATCTCAATGCTCTCAGTATGACGTCCCTTCTCATGGAGATTGTTTCCAGACCTGATGTAATAGTAGACCATGGAGAATGGAGACTGCTTTACTGAAAAGGTTTCTGGTTTGCACTTGATAAGTGCATCTTCAGCTGTTCCTTCAGTAGATTTTTCCTCACTGGCGTGCATCAGGAGCCACAAACCCCAACACTCATGAAGAGAGGACACTATTATTACATCGCGCTGATTGGAGAAAACACCATCTTCATAAACTTTGTCCAAAACTTCAAGGTAGACAGAAAAAAGCTCTTCCTCTTTCAAAATTGTTGTTGACAACAGATCATTGTTATTACAAACATGGGAGGATGTTTGGCACATGTTGCGGTTTCAAATGCATGTTACAAGCAAGTCAAGCACAGTACTTGCAGAGATGGAGTTCAACAATGAAAACGCTGTAATCATGAGTGACTCAGCGCGTGCAAGTGGCATTTCTTTTACGCTACTTTTTAAAGCTTCCATTCTCAAATGTGGAAGTGTGATAAAGGCCTGTGTGAAAAGTCACCTCATTTGTGAAAAGTCTCAAGGGAGCTTTGTTTTTGGATGTTTTTGCATGTACATGTTCTCTCTAGTCAGCAAACTGTATATTGAGCACTTTCAGTTTCTCAGTTTGCTGTCTTTAATACACAACATCCGATCCTAATATGTGTCTGTAAGATCATTCTTTCACTTTCAGTAGTGTTGAGAACTACCGGAAAATAGCTGTTGGTGTTGGCACAATAGTTTCTTGTGCATACAGGTTTCTTTGTGTTTCAGGTGTGGTGGCATGTTCCTTCACCGACTGGTTATGTAGAATGTTTGCCTGGCATGACTATGCTGGATTCTTTTCCGTCATACTTTGTCTTGTTTTTCAGATATTCTCCTCTCATCGCCCTGCATGTTTTTATAAGATGTTGGTCTGTACATGGAGAGACTGGTCACTGCAATGTACACTTGCTTTGCGGTAGTTATAATAGGCTACTTTAAAACATTAGCATGTAGCTTTTAAACATTTCTCAACCAGTGAAACAATATGCATTACAAATAAGACAAAACTGTTTTAGTATCTAATTATAGAGGCATATTAAAGCTACTAAGTGCATTCAGTCAAGACTGATTTGATTAATGCACAGATTTATTTTGAAATTAGTTTTTTCATCCGTTACAATGGTTATCACAATGCCAATCTCCGCAATTTAGAAGGAGACTGACAGAACCAAATCTAGAGGATTCACTGCTGGATTTAAATGCTGTCGTAACTCACAAATATTTGCGATGGTCGATGGTCCTCTTAGCAGCCAGCATGACAAACCAAACTTGTTCAAACTGTGAATGGATTATATACAGAAAGTGAGCTGTCTCTTACTTGGTAGCATCGTGATATCATGGAATTCTCCACTCTTGCGAAAGCTCCCGTTAATCAATGAATCTTGTTAAAGCGCATAACGAATATCTTATTTACAAATTGTCTATGTTTTATTACCTATAAAGGATTTGCGAGCGTGAAGGATGTAGTCAGTGGACACACGCTAAATGAAAACTGCCGTTTTGAGCAGGTTTCTGAATCTCTCACTCCACTGATTGGTCATTACGTTCTACAGCTATGCCTGTGATTGGCTACTTGCTCAACGCTGCAAAAATATTTTATTTTAATTATTTATTTTATTATACACACAAACATACACACACACACAAAAAGAAAAACAAGTAGAAAAAAAGAAATCTGGTGTTTGTTTGTTTTTATATCAAAAAAATAATAATAGATAAATATATATAAAGTAAATTACATAGAATAGACAGTGGTAGAGTTAGGGGGTCAAATAAAGTGGCACAGAGGAATGTGTTATTTAGAGTTTCTTGAAGATGGTTAGGACATTTAATTTAAAAGTCTGTGGAAGTGATTTTGTGCCTCTTTGAGATGAACAATAATACGCCGTTCACTTGCAGAACGCAAGCTTCTAGAGGCACATAACTCTGAAGTAATGAATTTAGGTAAATGGGTGCAGAGCCAGTGGTGGTTTTGTAGGCAAACATTAATGCCTTGAATTTAATGCGAGCAGCTACTGGTAGCCAGTGCAAATTGATAAACAGAGTTGTGACTTCTTTCGGGGGGGGGGGGGGGGCTCAATTAAAGCTCATCTTGCATGTCATTTTGGATCATGTTAGAGGTTTGATAGAAGTGGCTGGAAGATCTGCCAAGAGAGCATTGCAGTAGTCCAGTCTGGATAGAACAAGAGCTTGAACAAGTAGTTGTGTTGCATGTTCTGAAAGAAATGGCCTGGCTTCCTAATTTTGTATAAAGCAAATCTGCAGGACCGGGCAGTTTTTAGCAATGTGGTCTGGGAAAGTCAGCTGATCATCAATCATAACTCCAAGGTTTCTAGCTGTTTTTGAAGGAGTTATGGTTGAGCCTAACTGGATGGTGACATTTTTATAAAGTGATGGGTTTGTTGAAACCACAAGTAGTTCTGTCTTAGCCAGGTTGAGTTGTAGGTGATGGTCCGTCATCCAACAAGATATGTCTGTTAGACATGCTGAGATGCGAGTAGCTATTGTCGGATCATCAGGATGGAATAAGAGTTAGAGTTGAGTGTCATCAGCATAGCAGTGATATGAAAAGCCATGTTTCTGAATGACAGAACCTAGTGATGCCATGTAGACAGAGAAGAGAAGTGGTCCAAGTACTGAGCCCTGAGGCACCCCAGTAGCTATATGTTGCAACTTGGACACCTCACCTCCCAAGATACCTTGAAGGACCTATCTAAGAGGTAAGACTCAAACCACTTGGAGTGTGGTTCCTGAGATGCCATTTTCCAATACAACCCTATTGGGATACAGGATAATCTGGTGGTTCACCGTATCAAAAGCAAGGGAAACCGGTCTGTAGTTCTCTAAAAGAGTTTGGTAGAGTGGGTTTCTTAGAAGTGGGGTTATACGAGCCTGTTTAGATGTTGAGGGAAAAACACCAGTGTGAAGGTATGTGTACGCTGTGAGTGAGTGCATGTACAACGGCAGGAGAAATGGCTTGAAGGAGATGAGATGGAATTGGATCAAACGGACAAGTAGTAGGATGATTATAAAGGATGAGTTTGGAAACTTCTGACTTCTGGAGAGTGGAGAGAAGGATGTGAATGACTATGTTTGCTGGTAAGATGTGTTTGAAAGTTTGTAGTGTGGCAAACTGTCCACTGAGGTTTGTAATACCTATTTTCAACATATTGAAAAATGGAATAAAACTTTTGACGCTCCACAGATACACACAAGGCGTTCAGGGTGAAATAAGCAGGCGTCCGAGTGCATTTAATATAAGCTTTCGATTGGGCGTTGAGAGTATCGCCGTGGATTATCATTTAATTCAAATAATCTGTCTCTCTGCCCGATAAGGAGTGGACAAGAATGTTAACAGTAAGGATGAAGTAGGTTCTTCGGCTTGCGCGGCGGGTGGGTTGACATAAGCTGGGTCAGAGGCTCTGTGGAGGTGCTAGGGGTTGGGGTCTTCCAGGGCATGTGGCGCATGTCTGCTCACAGTTTCAAATGAGAGTAAAAAAGTCAATTAAAGGACAACATTGTTCACTTTTTAATTTTATTGCCATACGTGTACAACAATATAAATGTAGTAGACATACTGTATCACAGTGTAATATGTATAATAGTAGGTTATAATATGGGTTTACTGCATTAAATACAGCATGAATGACAGTCTTGGCATCTTTAGCATACTGTATATAGAAATTTAAAATTATTTATGGTCAAGTCCTTTGTTTAAGATTTAAAAGTTTGGAACAAGGGTAAAAGTCAGAAATAAATGATGAAGGCATGACATAAAGTTTCCAAAACATATTTTAAGTGACCTTCGTATTACAAAAAGAACATAGTTTACATTTGTTAGCATATATTCACTCATATATACCAGTAATGCCTGTTATGAGTGAAACACCTGTGTACAGAGAGACATCTGTATTGATTTCTCATTGTAAGCAGTGTCCTACATGTTCATTGTTTCATCTGGACTGGGTTTGTTCATTGCCCACCAAAGAAAAGATCTAGTTTTGCCAGACCAGCTTTCAGATAACTCAGAGCATCTTTATTTGCTTCTTCAGTTACAGCTTTTCTCCTCATTTCCTCCAGCTCTCGCACCCAGTTTTCTTTCCCAGCCTCCCTCACTCTGGGGATGAAGAAGTCGAGATGCTGAAGAGTGAAGGCAGAGTCTGGTTTTAATGCGATCTGAGACAGATTACTGATGGTCTGGTAAGCTTTGGTCAGAAGATTTGACTTTTGGTCTTCAATCTCCTTCAAATCTTTGTCAATATCATCCATTATGACTGAAAATCTCCTAGAGTCTTCTTGGGCTTTTTCATATTTATTTTTATAGTTGTCAAACTCAATAGTCATGCTTGAGGTGCTGATGACATATTTCTTGTTTTCTTTGACGTGTTTGCTGTGATGACACTTCCCTGTGCACACTGTGCAGAAACCGTTTTTCATGACTTCACATTTGCTGGGATTTGCACCCCACCAGCAGTCAAACTCATGGCAGTTTTCCTCACAGACGGTGCATGTAGTTGCCTTCCTGTGCTTCCATGACTTGCTCTCAATGGGAACCTTAACTTTAACTGTCTTTTTAAATTTAATTGCAAAGTTTCTACGTTCCTCAATCTTTCCCCTGTTTTTTCTCATTGCCTCCTGAATCTGAAGTTTTTCAGACTTTTTCAGCTCCTTCTCTTGAACTCGCAGCTGTAAGTTGCAGATGGATGCTTCAAATCGAATGCGCTCCATCAGGACATCTGAAGTCAACTCTAAACAACATCTGTTAATTTCATTCAGAGACTGAAGGAATTTATTCGTCTCTTCCACGCTGTCTTCCCAGGCATCTCTTTGAGCACGAATGTGACGTTCTCTAGTGTGACGAGCTTCAGCCTGCCGGTTGTTGAATAAGAAATGAACAGGTTCGGCACTTTTGTCTCGTCTGCAGGGGATTCTAGCTTTATTAATGGCACCGATGACATTTTTGGGTGGCAGACCATCAGAGTGTGTGATTAAGAACACAATGTTGTTCACAATGTCTCTTCCAAACAAAGACAGAATTGAACTGATAATGTAATGCTGTCTGTCTGAGAGACGGTTCTTAGATGCTTCAATCACAAAACACACAGCATCGACTTCACGAACGCCATCATTGCACTGAAACAGAGTGGCTAAATTCTCAGCAACTTCCAGATCTTTATCCAGTCCTCTAGTGTCTCCGTAGCCTGGAGTATCAATGATAGTGAGTGATATGGGACTCTCTTCAGGAAAGACCTCATACATGGTGATTTCAGAGGTTTGTGACTCTGACTGATCTCTGGCTGCTTCTTCTGTGATTTCATACCATATCTCATCCTCAAACCTCACTCCCAGTAAGTAGTTGACCATGCTGTTGATGAGAGTCGTCTTACCGACACCGGTCTCTCCCACCAACAGAATAATTTTATTTATTTTACTGCCATCTTTTTTCCCAAAAGTCAATTTTCTGACTTTCCCATATTCATCAAGCACATTTCTCTCTGTATGTAGACGGTATCGTTTTGGCGGACCTCGATGAATGAGATTTGGTTTGCTTGGTGGAAGACTTGGCTGCCTATAAAATGAAGATGGAGGTAAACAATTGTATAGAAGAAGTTAAATACACTACTGCTCTTACTTTTTTTTTTTTTTTGCCACGAACATCAATAAATAAATGGCAGATATAAGTGTAGTATACTCGTATTTTATAATAAATAATAAATATAAAAAATTACATATTAAACTTTTTTTTTTATTATTTAATTTCCATTGTTTAATTTTTTTCTGATTAACACATAATCTTGTAACTTTTTGATATGAAACAATATTTTGTCTTTCATTATATCTTTCATTTTGTCTATTATAGAGCCCTGTGCAAATTTCTGACCATTACAATAATATTTAATACTAATATTGTATAATTTACTCGCATCATGGAGCCACTATCAGCATGCGGGCTATTGAAATCGCTTCTGAATGAGCGCTCGCTTTTCACTTTCACTTTCGATTTCGCGATCACATGTACTATGTTTAAAGGAAGCAGATCTTACAAGATCAGATATTTGTCATTGAGCTCAGGATCTGTTGAGCAGCAAATCCTCAAGCATGGCCTTGTCAGTCATCTCTCCTTACTCTCGACCCGTGATCAGTCAAATCTGACTCCTACAGCTCATGTTGGATCGTGCAGGGTTGCCAGGTCTGCGTTTTTCCAAACTGACTGAGGTACTTGTATTGAAATATTTTGAATTCAACCATTTATAAACTGCGCTGGATGTTACATTTTGTGAAGGAGGGCAACTAAGCCTTTTAGCTGTGTTTATGATCAGTGTGTAACATAGATAGTGACGTACGATATGTATTTTAGGTACCGAAAGACCTATTTGAGTTGATAGTTGGGAAATGGTCATTGCACTACTTCTGGCTGTTTTTACTGGCCACTGGCTAGTATTGTCACGCAGACCTGGCAACCCTGGATGAATTTATCAGAGGCTTTCAGTTTAGAATTTTAGCATATGTTTTCCAACTGAACTAAATTATTTTTATTTCTATTATGTAAAACGACAGTGGGGAAAGTAATGTAATCAGTGTACGACCAAGTCTGTTTGTGCAACTCCATCATTCTTATTATAAGCCAAATCGCGGGATGGGGTTACAGCGGAAATTCGCTTTTGGATCGAAACCATAGATCCCTATGGGGCTCAGACACGAACATTCACAGCGCGAAAAAGTGAAATTTTCTTTTTCGAGCTATGTGTCGAAAAAAATTATATATGGAAGGGCAAGAGATATGATCACATGAGTGAATGCAATACTCTTCCTCTGTGTTTTCTAACTGGTTTTCGAAACAGCGCCACCACCACGTCCTTTTGTGCAACAGACAAAAAAAAAAAAAGAAATCCTGCTTTTACACACTACGAATGATCGCTTCTGGCGGGAATAGGCCCAGAGGGATCTATGTATGGTTTCGATTCAAAAGCGTCATCGCGTCGAACATTCGCACAGAATTTTGAAAGGGAAAGTGACGTGTAGCCACCATACTTGGAATTTGTGCTCTGCATTTAACCCATCTAAGTGCACACACACAGCAGTGAACACACACACACACACCGTGAACACACATCCGGAGAAGTTTTCGCGTTCAGTGTGAAAATGTCTATATGAAAGTGGACCAAATCAGAATCAAAAAGATCAGATTCCATGGTTTGTGCTGTTCACACTGCATGAAATAAAACAAACAATAAATAAATAAATAGAAAATTGGATTTGGGCCACATTTTCCTGGAGTGTGAACGAAGCCTTTGCCGTGTCCAGTCTGGTGTGGGCAAATTAGCTACTTGGTCTGGTTAGGACAAGGTGTGGGTATTTATGTTATTTTCATTTTAATTAAAATGCAAATATAGCTAATACTTTTTCTTTCTTTCTTTCTTTTCTTCTTTCTTTTCTCTTCTCGTCTTTCTTTTCTTTCTTCTTTCTTTCTTTCTTCTTTCTATATTGCCCTCTTATTTCAATGTTGTAGTTATTTCAGCAAGCGTTAACGTAGATTCATTAAATGAAACTCTTCAATAGCTCGTTAGGATAAAAAAAAAAAAACATGCAACTTTTAATGTCACAGCTCTTTTAATCTCAGACTTTTTTCGTTTTCCTCACTAATCTGAGAAAGAAAAAAAAAGTCAGAATTGTGAGATATAAACTCAGAATTCTGACTTATTGTCTTCAGATATAAGCTCACAATTGAGCCTATAAAGCCAGAATTGTGGGAAGAAAATTTGCAGTTGCGAAATATAAATTCAGAATTGCGAGATACAAACTTGCAATCATGAGAAAAAAAGAAAGTCAGAATTGTGAGTTTATATCTTGTAATTCTGACATTTTAACACTTAATTGGGAGTTTATATCATGTAATTCTGCGAAAAAAAACAGAATTGTGAGAAGTACACTCACAACTCCAAGAAAAAAGTCAGAATTGTGACATAAAGTTACAATTACCTTTTTTTTATTTGTATTTGGTGGTGGAAACAAGCTTTACACAGTTGCGGGGGTTATTTTATGTATTAATTTATTTATTTTTAATCGGTGACAAGTTATAGTTGCTTATGAATTTACACATAACTGAATAACTGATACATCAAAGCATTTTCTTTTTCTATTCTGGGTAAAGACCATTCAATCCATTAGATGGCGCCACGATACACTTTACAGCCAGTTATATGATCCTTTATTTCATTTTTCTTGCTAGCCGCCTTTCTTGGAGCCACCTTCTATCATACTTCTCTTACTATTTATGGCATAGAAGGAAGGATATTGTTAGTAAAAATTAGTAAGAGTAATATGCTAGTATGCGGTTCCAAATCCAACATCTGTCGAGTTTATCAGTATATGACTAGTGCTGTATTTTTATAAAACCTGTTTTTATAAAATCTGTATTACTAAGGAAGATTTTAACACAATTTTAACAATTACTTTCAATTTTATTTACAATAGTAATTTTACCTCATATAGAAAGGCACTTGAATTTCAACTCACCTGATACTCATGGTGATCACTTATCTAAATGTGTTCTTGACAGAAGAGCTTCACCGTCACTCTCTAGTCTGCTTACAGCAAAACAATTCAGTACTTTTCAGAATGTTATTTTAATTTTGAACACTTTAATTTTTTTGTACATACCCATTAAATCATCTATGTAAAAAAAAAGCCCTGTCAAAACATTGAGAGACACTTAAACAAATATAAATGAATATTCCTACACACCTGCAGTCTGTGTGAAGTATCTGGTTTTACGGAAACGCTGATTTATCTAAAAAGGCTAACTGGCTGAAATCCCTCCCAACGAAACGTCTTCAGTGTAATCTATATCTGAATTCCAGTTACAGATGTAATCTCCAAATAAAAAAAATAAATACAGGCTTGTCTATAAGACAATCACAAACGTTTGGTCACTGACAGTGTTTATTAGGAGAATATCAGCAATAGAGTTTGAACAGCAACAGTTGCGTAGATCATATCCTTCGTCTTTTATAAGGTTTTTGTACTTTTAACCACAGAAAGACTAAATGTTGCACTGAATAAACATTATTAAAACACAACTTTTTTTTTTTTTTACTTTAGAGCACAAAACTCAAAGTTGTTTGTGAGTCAAAGACTGAAACTGATTCTCACATTTGTTTTCTTCCTCATTCCAGTAGAGTTTTGAGTTCTCTTAATGTTGTAGGTTGTCATGTAAACTAGAATTAGCCTAAAAAATGAAATAGAAAATCCACTTAAATGAAGACTAAAAATGGCAATGCTGAATATGCCTTCAATTTTCTCTGTTTTGAAATATGTAATTCGGAGCTTGACAAATTTTGTTCACTTTGAATTGTTGTTGTGTGGAGAAGAGCTGCATGAAACTTGTTGCTCCAACCCCTGCTGTTATTTTCTTTGAAACTATGAGGGTAAATAATAGTTGTCATCTTCACTTGGCTGCATGCATTCATGTGGTATCGTCATGAGAATGCCGGATGTTTTTAGTTCAATAGAACTTAATACCTGTGGTTGGGCTTAGTTTCTTTTCTCTACAGGAATTTCCCCGCATGTGCAAAAACACGATCAAGGATGAATATTTGTTTTACAAAGTTGTCAAGACCGTCAGATCAAATACAATCGAAGCTTCCTAAGCAGCATTCAGCAGGATTAGTATTCTAACTAATAAATAATGGGGTTTATCATGATTTTCTGACTGTAACCGTGAGTAACATTTGTGTAACAACTTTGAATGTTTTCTTTCTATATTTAGAAGCTGAAAAATGCAACTGGACGAGTGACATCAAACTATCTCTGTGAGTTACTGGAAACACTCACTGTGCCTACAAGGAAGCAAACTCATCTTTGTTCTGATCTTTGCACAAGCATTTGTTTTTCTACATTTTTCTACATCCAGCCTGGTCTCAGTGTTTGTACGTAGGTATATATTACTTATAGGAACAAAACAATTTTTGTTATTTTTAACATTTGAAAATTAAACATACAGGCAACAATATGGACATAGCGACAACATCTAAAACGTAAACATTATTATTCACAGCCAAAGAAACTTAGATAATCTTTTATATCATAAAGGTATTTCAGTAGGCTAATTTAACTTTTACTATTTTATATATAAATTTTGCATCTCATAAACCTCAAACCAAAACATAACTAATTTATAAAGAATATAAAACAAAGCATAAAGTACATAAATATGTAGACCTACAATGACAATTATAGTAAGATTTTGTTTTTTATAAATGTTTTGTATTTTAAGGGGATTTTACGGTACTAAATATTTACACGGGGGGCACTGTCCTCCTGCGTAGGGCTCAACGTGCCAGCCTTGATGATGTCTCAGCGCGGAGGATGCTGGACGGCACTCACGGTGAAAGGAACCGGTTTAGAATGCGGTTGTGAGCCGCGCTCCACCCTAAGAAACCAATCAATGCTCACGGCTGTCTGGGCAAGCATGGCCGTCAACTCTGGGTCCGATTCGGCAGTGGCGACAACACCTGAGGGGGGCAGCCCCTCTGAATCTTCATCCTCAGAGGTCAAAAGCCCATCCCCCGATGCTGCAATCAACATCTGATCCCCCGGCGGCACAACACCGACTTGTAAGCGCTGGGACCGCCATAAGACGGCCCAGCAAAATCACTCAGCAGCTGCACAGAACAAGTGCTATGGAGGAGTGAGAGGTGCCGTGGGGCGTGGGCCCGGTGGCGAAGCTCTCACTGGTCACTCCTCAGATCTCCCAAGCACTAGCCGCGTTTCTTGTATTACTAAGGAACACCAATGTGAACAATTACTTTCATTTGATCTCTGTAGATCTGAGAGTGACAGTGAGACTCCCTTGCCCAGACAGCCGTGAGCATTGTTGGGTTCTAGGTGGAGCGCGCTCACACCGCATTCTAAACCGGTTCCTTTACCGTGAGTGCCGTCCAGCCAATCCTCCGGCTGAGACTACACAAGGCTGGCACGTTGAGCCCTACGCAGGAGGACAGTGCCCCCCGTGTCCCATGAGTCGGTTAAGGTCCATTCCGGAAGACGAATTGGCCCTGACATGGGCAACCCAGAGATGTGGGAGACTGCTCTTCAGGAATTGGTTTAGAACATCACTGCTCCTGTCCCTCCAAGCAGAGGTTGGCCCATGGGGTAGTGGATGCCATCACCTTGGCGAACCAATCCTGAGGCGAGCCGTGCCCCCTGGGGGTGAAAGCTCACTCCACTAGGAGTGTTGCCCCCTCCTGGGCGTTTGCACACGGCGCCTCCCTGGCAGACATCTGTCGAGCTGTGGGCTGGACGACACCTAACACCTTTGCAAGGTTTTACAACCTTCGCTTAGAGCCGGTTTATTCCCGTGTGTTGGGTAACAGGTAATTGGCGGGAAGAACTGGTGTCACGCTTGCTGCACCATTCCCCGTCAGACGGGGATGCGAGCGCCTTTCTTCTCCCAGTAGAGTTCCCCGGTCCGTGAACCCTGGTCGAGCATCCTCCAGCACCCCCAGCAGTCAGACTTGGCGGAGCAGTCTGACACCAGGCCCAGTACTGGTGTTAGCATGCCCGGAGTCCCGGTCAGCCCCTGTACTGGGCTAGGTGTCCATATGGGTTGATTCCCTTTGGGTAATCCCATATGTGTATTTCTTCACGGTAAGGTTTCCCTCTCTGTAAACCTGTGTCTTCCCTTGACAGACCCACTCTGTCAGTCTCTCCTGGCAGTTGGTCCATGCCTACTCTAAGGTAGGACTTGACTCATAGACCTATTCCATTTGTAGTACTGCCCCCTAGGTCAGTCCATATTAGTATCTCCATGTAGGATGTGGCCTCCGTAGCGACCTTTTCGTAAAGGCTCGCTTCCCCTTCTTTCTGCCAGGCTGAAATAACAAATAGGAAAGATTTGAAGCAATCTTTTATTGAATGCTGAAATCCCTTTCAAAAAAATTTTTTGTGAATGGAACAGCAGCATGGCCTTCTCCGGCAGCTATGTACTCACCATTTGGTGCCCTTCGGTTCCAAGGTCAGTGAATTTGCGCTGGGGCATTGGGAAGGTTACAACCTTGACATAGCTTTTGTCTTAACACGCCATGGCCTGTCAACATTTTTAGTGCCACAGGGTTGTGATGGTGTTCAGGTTGTGGCGTTTTACATAGACTCCTAATGTCATCACGACATACCTCATAGTTACGACAGATAGGGAACGTCTCGGTTACGTACGTAACCCTCGTTCCTTGATGGAGGGAATGTTATGTCCCCATGCTACAACCTTGAACCATTCGCTGATGCCGGGACACATTATCAATTCCTCAGTGTAAAACCTGAATGAGTGGATGCACGCTGTCGCCTTATATACCCGAATGCATGGGGAGTGGCTCAGCATACAAAATCCACAAACCAATTATCATTGGTGTTTTCTCTTAAACTCAAAGATGAAGTTAAACCCCTAATGTCGTCACAACGTTATTTCACTTCTCTTTATGTGTTTTGTTCTTTTATTCATTTTACCTGGCAATAATTTAGCGCGAGAGTGGCCGCTGTAGCGAGAGAACTCCACTCAATTCCTGTGCGAGTCTGTGCCATGGGCACAATTTAAATCCAGTTATGTGAACCGATCTCCTGCACTTTTGGACTGCATCAACATTTCTGTATAAATCATTTTGAATAAAATAATTTTCAAGTATTTTCAAAATTTTCATTTTTTTTTTCTTTTGGAATAAGTTGAAAAAAATTCAGTCTGCTGTGTGTTGAAGGAGGCATCTTTAATATGACTAATTTTAATAAGAGACACTCTGCCTCTTCAACCAGTGTGGGTTTTAATTTTGGGTCCTCCGTGAGCTTCCCTGTGACAAAATATTCTCTGTATATTTATGTTTTTAATTTCTGTTTAAATTTCTCATTACTTTTTTTTACAGTTTGCACACATTGAAGGAGTAAATTAGCCAATTCAAGGACAGATTTGTTCTTGTTTGTTTTATTGCCATATGAATTTAACATAGTATACAACAATATAAACACAATACATATTGTAGAATAGGTTTCAAAATCTGATGGTGCAGTTTTATATTTTAAGAAAATGTTTACATTTTTAATGTGACAATGTTGCAAAATTAAAATAGCTGAAATCTGTTTAGTGTAACGAAAAATATCCTATGGTTTATAAAAGTTCTGTAGATACACATCTTCTGTAGATACACCTGTGCACAGACAGTCAACAGCACTGATTTATCACGGTAAGCAGCAGGCTTCTACTTTCATTGTTCACTGTACTGGATTCAATCATTGCTGAGGCAGGAAAAGTTTTGCCAGACCAGCTTTCAGATAACTCAGAGCATCTTTATTTGCTTCTTCAGTTACAGCTTTTCTCCTCATTTCCTCCAGCTCTCGCACCCAGTTTTCTTTCCCAGCCTCCCTCACTCTGGGGATGAAGAAGTCGAGATGCTGAAGAGTGAAGGCAGAGTCTGGTTTTAGTGCGATCTGAGACAGATGCTTGATGGTCTGATAAGCTTCGGACAGAAGATTTGACTTTTGGTCCTCAATATCCTTCAGATCTTTGTCAAGATGTTGCATTAAAACCAAAAACATTTTGGTTTGTTCTTGAGCTTTTTCATATTCCATTTTTATAGAGTCAAATTCTATCATCGTGCTTGAGGTGCTGATGACATATTTCTTGTCTTCTTTGACATGTTTGCTGTGATGACACTTCCCTGTGCACACTGTGCAGAAACCGTTTTTCATGACTTCACATTTGCTGGGATTAGAAACCCACCAGCAGTCAAACTCATGGCAGTTTTCCTCACAGACGGTGCAGGTCGTTGCCTTCCTGTGCTTCCATGACTTGCTCTCGATGTGCACCTTATGTTTGACTGTCTTTTTTACTTTAATGGTGAAGTTTTTACACTCCTCAATCATTTCCTTGTTTTGCACCATTGCCTCCTGGATCTGGCGTTTTTCAGCTATTTTCAGCTCTTTCTCTTGAACTCGCAGTGCTAAGTTGCAGATGGATGCTTCAAACTGAATGCGCTCCATCAGGACATCTGAAGTCAACTCTAAACTTCTTCTGTTCCTAGCAGTCAGAGACTGAAGGAAATGCTTAATTCCTTCCACACTGTCTTCCCAGGCGTCTCTTTGAGCGCGAACTTGACGTTCTTTAGTGTGACGGCCTTCAGCCTGTCTGTTGTTGAATAAGAAATAAACAGGTTCGGCACTTTTGTCTTGTCTGCAGGGGATTCTAGCTTTTTTAATGGCACCGATGACGTTTGTGGGTGGAAGACCATCAGAGTGTGTGATTAAGAACACAATGTTGTTCACAATGTCTCTTCCAAACAAAGACAGAATTGAACTGATAATGTAATGCTGTCTGTCTGAGAGACGGTTCTTAGATGCTTGAGTCACAAAACACACGGCATCGACTTCACAAACTCCATCATTGCACTGAAACAGAGTGGCTAAATTCTCAGCAACTTCCAGATCTTTGTCCAGTCCTCTAGTGTCTCCGTAGCCTGGAGTATCAATGATAGTGAGCGATATGGGACTCTTTACAGGAAAGACCTCATACATGGTGATTTCAGAGGTTTGTGATTCTGATTGATCTCCAGCTGCCTCTTCTGTGATTTCATACCATATTTCATCCTCAAACTTCACTCCCAGTAAGTAGTTGACCATGCCGTTGATGATGGTGGTCTTGCCGACGCCAGTTTCCCCCACCAGCAGAATAATTTTGTTTGGTTTACTGGTGTCTTTTTCCCCATAAGTCCATTTTCTGACTTTTCCATTCTCATCAAGAACCTTTCTCTCTGTATGTAGACGGAATCGTTTTGGAGGACCTTGGTGAATCAGAGCTAGTCTACGTGGTGGAAGCTTCGGCCTTCTGTAAAATGCAGAAGGAGGAAAATCAGAATGTTTGTGTAACAAGAACTTAAATTTCTATTAACCATTTTGTGGTTATGTAAAATCTAAAAATGTAATTAATACTTTTTAGCATGAATATAATCTAATTCTGAAACAATGTTTTAGACTGGGAAGTCCTTGTGAATATAGATAGCATATAAAAGATCAACATTTAACTCCAGACAAACCAGCCTTAATACAACAATCACATTTTTGTTTAAACACCCATATATTTCAATAATCCATAAAAACATTATCTTACTGCATTTTGGAATGTTCAGTCACACTACGTCGACAGCGGTTACGGGGTAATTCCATTTTTGGGGTCTAAGGGTTAGTTCACCCAAAAATTAAAATGGTGTCTTCATTTACTCTCTCTCATATCATTCCAAACCTGTATGACTTAATTTCCTCTGTGGAACACAAAAAAAAAATATTTTTTTGAAGAACACTGGAAACCTGTCAAAATTGGGCCCCATTTACAATCACTGTATGGACAAAACACCAATATTTTTTTTAAATGTCTTCCTTTGCGCATAATTCTGAAGTTCTTTGTCAAATAATAAAATTAGTTTATTTTCTTATGTATATTTGTCTAATACTCCACATATTGCTTAAATCTTTCAATTAAGATCCAGTTAGCAAAATTCAGTCTGTTTTACAAGTGGATCAAGGAAGCAAAAGTTTAATAATATAAACGTTTATACTGTTGCTGATTTTGTCTGTTGAGTTGAATCTCCTTAAATGTAAAAAATATATATATAATTTAGTAGACTCCATAGAGATATTTTGACCGTTTTTTTGTTTTGTTTTTCAAAACTCACAAACAAACATATTATGATAACTACAACAATATATATTTGACAACAAATAATACATTTGCTTGTTTAAAACGTGTTCTTAAAGTATTTTTTCAAACTTTTTTCGAGAGAGCATTTATTTATAATACTTACACCTTTCGAGACCATATCGTTGTAGAGTTGTCACAGCAAAGCTCTTGAGTCATTGTGAAATGTCTCAAGGAAGAAAATCTTTCCTGCTCTGAAACTGTGGACTTGACATGCGCCGCACACATCAATGTATCTCCCGCAGGCTTTGTTTAGGGAAGGGTGTGGCCTCAAAATTAAAGGTGAATGATGCAACAGAACGCCAGCAGTGGGCAACCATTCTTCATTTAAACCAGTTTTATTGCTGAAATACAAAGTACACTGAACAGTTTTGACAGTGTATCCATCTACTGTAGATAAAACATGGCTACTGACCAGTCGGCATCAGGGATCTGAACTTTATGGTTATGAATGCAAATAGACCTTCAGTATTTCGTCTACTCTGGATTTAAAAAAAAAAAAATAGTTTCTTTCATAATGCTTGCAACTTTTCATTTGAATACTGTAGCTTTGATCATTAAATCCAACTTAATCTTAATGTGTAATCAGTGAAGCATTTGGCATATCTACAGTCTGTCTGTCTTGTCCTTTAATTAGTTTACAGTAATTGAATTGATAATTATTCTGCTTCCACACGTAAACACAGGATCATGCATTGGGTTCCTCTATTACTTTATAAAGCATCTTCATTATCTGTAGTATTTAGCGTGGGAGTATTTTAAATGTACTTTTTTAAATGTATGCAACAAACATGCTCCTGTTAAAAGAATTAGGGTAAGAGGCAGAGATAATCCCTGGTTTAACGAGTTAATCGCTTCTTGTATTAAAGAGCGAGATGCTGCATGGGCCACAGCAAAGAAAACAAATAACCATTTGGATTGGGTACGTTATAGAACACTAAGAAATAAGTGTACAAAATTAGTTAAGAACTCTAAATGTGATTATTATTTAAACATGATAAATGAAAATCTTAATGATCCAACAACATTTTGGAAATTGACCAAATCAGTCTCTGGGCTAAAATCTTCTATTAGTTTACCTGAATATTTAAAGGTAAATGAAAGAATTATAAAGGGAAAATAAAATATTGTTAATGCCTTTAATAGTCATTTTATTGCTGCTGGTTTAACTTCTGATGTTAGTAATTTAGCAGAACATAAAACAAAAGGGAGTGTTGATTTATGTCATCCTACTCAGCTTTTTACTTTTACTCCTATTTTAGTAGCACAAGTTCACAAAGCTGTATTCAATTTAGATTGTAAAAAATCAGCAGGGCCGGATAATATAGAGCCTTATTTTTTTTAAATTGCGGCAGATTGCATAGCGGAACCAATTACTGCTATGTTTAATTTAAGTTTAACTTCAAATGCAATTCCACATGCATGGAAATCAGCTACGGTTCTCCCTTTGTTAAAAGGGGGTGACCCTTTTGAATTAGACAATTACAGACCTATTTCAAGGCTATCAGTTATTGCGAAAGTATTTGAGTCTCTTGTAAATGACCAAGTAAAACAGTTTTTAATGGAAAATAATATTTTAAATGAATTTCAATAAGGTTTCCGCTCAGGTCACAGCTGCTATGTTGACTACAAATGATATTATTACACAGTATTATTATTGCACAGTTTATGAATCAAGCCATAGAGCTGTTACAAGATTCCTTTCGGTCACTGCAATTTTCATTGTTACAACTGAAATTAGTTTGAAATGCTAACAAAACTAAATATATGGTCTTTACTTGTAGTCGTACCAAAGTAACAGTTCCACCTATTCTAACCTTGGAAGGGAACTGTCTTGAAAGAGTAAATAGTTATAAATACTTGGGCTTATGGCTTGATGAACGGTTGAGTTTTAATACTCATATTGAAAATCTTCTAAAAAAGTTCAGACCTAATTAATTATAGCACTAGAAACTCGTACAAATTACATTTGACTGTTCCTAGAGTACGCTCTGAATTTGGCAAAACTGCCTTTTCCTCCTATGGTCCTAGGCTATGGAATGAAATGCAGAGTGTTATGTTAGAAACAATTCCATCTCTAAATATTTTTAGAAATCTTTTGAAGTTCTACCTGGAAGAAACTTGTGAATGTTTTATGTAATTTTTAATATGATGTTAGATGATATTTTTTTTATTTATTATTTTTTTGTTTTGTTTTATGTGTGTCTAATCTGTATGTGAAACTTTCTGTGCTGCCATTTTGGCCAGGACTCCCTGGTAGAAGAGATTTATATCTCAATGGGATAATTCCTGGTAAAATAAAGGATAATAATAATAATAATTTCTGTAGTTGTTCATGTCAGTTTGCATTTTGCATGACTTTACAAACATTGAGAGAATAAACAAGCCAATTCAAGGACACATTTGTTCACTTTTTTCTTTCATTATTTTATTTTAATGTGTAAAACAGTATATAACAATATAAACATAATAATACTCATTATATGCAATAGTACAAAATATGAGGTTTCAAAATCTGATGGTGCAATTTCATGTTTTAAGAAAAGTATACATTTTTATGTGGCCTTCATACTACCAAAAATAAAAAAGAAGAAAATAGCTGAAATCTCTATGATGTAAACAGGAAATGGAAAAGCATCTTCTAATTTATAGAAGTTCTGTAGATACACCTGTGCACAGACAGTTAACAGCACTGATTTATCATGGTAAGCAGCAGGTTTCTACTTTCATTGTTCACTGTACTGGATTCAATCATTTCCCAGTCATAAACAGTTTTGTCAGACCAGCTTTCAGATAACTCAGAGCACCTTTATTTTCTTCTTCAGCTTCAGCTTTTCTTATGGCTGCAATCCTATGCCATTAAAGGGGTCATGTGATGCAATTAAAATTTTTCCTTTCTCTTTGGAGTGTTACAAGCTCTTGGTGCATAAAGAAGATCTGTAAAGTTGCAAAGACTAAAGTCTCAAATCCAAAGAGATCTTCTTTATAAAATTTAAGAGTCAACCATGCCTACCTAAAACGTCTCGTTCTAACCCGCCCCCACATATCTACATCACTATGTGGGGAGATTTGCATAATGCCGTCCAAATGTTCACGCAAAGAAAGAGGCGTAACTTTTATTCTCGCTGTAGTATTTGTTTCCTGCCGCCGAGCCATGTCGTGAAGGCGCTGTGTGTTTCATTGTGAAAGCGAAACTACTTTTTTTGGTCTTCTAAAAGAGGACGATATCCGCTTTGTCTTGCCTGGAGCTGATCTGTGCTGGTCGTTGAGGGAATACATCAACTTTGCGCTGTCAATCACTGGATCGGCTTTCACCGTTGACGAAGCGGTGTCCAGCCCGGGGTCATCACATGTGGTTGCCCAAGCCCTCCGGACGCTCCTTTGGACGTCCTTCGTCGAATCCGCCGGCCTCGCCGTTCTCAATCCCGCCGCCTCTGCTCACTCTAGCCCAACCTCAGCTCACTGTAGGCCAACGTGTGTGACGCTGTGTTTTTCTGTTGTGAAAAAATAACTACGTTTTGACTTTCCACAACGGACACGACTAGAATCCGTGGTTTTAATTTGTATTTTACAACACTGTTCCAACAGTTTCAACCCAAATCTTTCAATGTTGTGCAGCACATTTTATGAGTACCGTTTCCCCTGATCCGGGGAGAGTAACTACATGCCGCTGGTTCTGACGTCAAGACTGTAAGTTAACATTTTTTAGATTTAAAGAGTTTTATATGTTTATTTTTTATATTTAAAGCGAGTTTTCTGAGCAGTGTAGAGTAGCGCTTGTCGTTTGTCATTTCTCCAATCACAAATGCAGACCTGGTTTTATTCACATCTATTTTATTATCTGTGTGTTGTTGTTGTCTCCGTGTACTGGAAGCTTGTGGCACTATAACAAATTCCTTTTTTTGCAACATACGTGGCAAAAAGCTCTTTCGGGATTCTGAGGTTTACGCGCCCATGCACGCACTGCTTAAAAAGACCGTATAATGTCATATAATCCATGATTATGTCCCACTGGATTCAACGAAGCCTCGTTTATATAATTGTTTTCATGTTTTTGCTCGTCGCTACTCCGGCCGGACAGGGCAGTCATCACAGCATGGTAGGGCGTACATTCCTTCACACACTGAGTAGTTTTCTGCTCCATATCATAACGCCGACGTGGATATTAGGTCTAACTGAAAGTTCAGAAAGATTCGTATGAATGGCCAATCAGAGCCTCACCGTTTCTTGTTCAGACCGATAGCGTGATGGTGCCCAAATGGCGTGATTTCAATAACCCGAGCCGGCGATCTTTCCCCAGGAAGAGGCCTTGGTAGTGCATAGAGAAAGAACCAAGAATGCTACAGTATGGGGAAATACTGTGTGTTTTTATTAACCTTAAACCGCTAAAGCGACATTTCATTGAAACGTATATCACTAGCTTACCACGAAAACATGAATTTCTTTTTAGCAACATCATACTGACCCCTTTAATCACAAACCCTCACTGCACTTGTGAGGCTTTTGGCACGTTCTGTTTATTACTCCCCCATGTTTATTAGACGCCACACTGTGGCCAGGGGACTTCGGTGAGGACCATTCTGGTGCCTTGTTGGAAATAAATCCTCTGCACGGACGTTTTGAGAGCAGACCTTGCGCTGTCTTACGATTAACCCTCATTCTACAGCCTCTTTGAAATGCAATGGGGAGTGTCATCGTTCCTGCCGCTCAGCCGCATAAGGAATCTGCAACATGACCAGAGCAGCGATAATCATCAATCCTGTGTCGAGGATGAGGCGTTCGGAAAGCTAATGTCTCTTCTAAAGCGGTGGACGTCAGCAAGCAGCCAGGCGGTCTCCCGATTGAGCAGGGGCTTGTGTCGTCTCGTGTGTTTTCTGAGGTCCTGTGCGGCCTCATGCTCGCTGGTTATCTTTTGGTTTGGCATTCCATAGCTTTAATTTTGAGTCCTTGCGACCTCCGCGTGGTAAGCTCTATGTGCCGTCTCTCACGCTGGTTTAGTGTCCGCTTTTTAAAAGATCTGTCATCATTCCCTGTGCCTAAAACAAGAACCCCTCGTGCTGCGGTCGCACATGACTCTAGCAATATGGGTTCCGGTTGTGTGTCCTCACTTCACTGTAGACAGGAAGGTCTTTGAGAACTTCTAAAGAACATACATTTGCTCCTCCAGTCCGGATACTTGACCTCTCCGTTTTGCCTAGCCGCCCAACAGATTTCTACTGAAGATACATTTCTCAACGACATCCTGCACTCTTCCCTCATGCACGATTTGACACAGCCCTGGGAACGATTAAGGCTGCGAGCATCGCTATAGTCTCAGCTTCAATACTATTTCCCCTAAGCTAGATCTAAACTCCTGGTACCCACGGCCTGAATTCGTCCCTCTGGCAACTGTGGGGGGGGGGGGATTCTAGATTTCCTCACTTAGACCTCAAGTGGTGAAATTAGGCCAGTTCACCTCCAACTCCATCACCCTGAACGTGGGAACTCCACAGTGCTGTGTCCTGAGTCCCCTGCTCTACTCTCTCTACACACATGACTGCGTGTCTTCCCACAGCTCCACATCTATTATCAAATTTGCCAGGTCTTTTGCTGGTCAAATTTGCTGATGATACTGTGGTTCTGGGCCTCATTTCCAACAATAATGAGTCTGCATACTTGGATGAGGTAGAGAAACTCACATCATGGTGCAAGGACAATTGTCTCTCTATGAATGTGAGCAGTGTTGGGGAAAGTTACTTTTAAAAGTAAAAGTAATGCATTACAATATTGCGTTGCTCCCTAAAAAAGTAACTAATTACTTACTTAGTTACTTTTTATAGAAAGTAATGCATTACATTACTTTTGCGTTACTTTTTAAATCTGGACAGGGCTTGCTTGTTTGTTTTTAAAATAAAAAAGTTCTATTTTTGGTAAAAATAAAAGACTTTTCACACCAAAAGTGAAATGAATAAGCCTCAGGCTGAAGGGAAAGTAAATTTACATCCGTACAGTAGAATGCAGAAGAAGACATTTCAACACACTTCAGCACTAAACAAAAAAAGACACAAATGTTTGTCTAGAATAATTTTTGATTATTAATATGGTTGAACTGGATCATCGAAGGTCAGAAGCAAACACATTGGTTAATATAATGGGATTAAATACATAAATTATATTTGTGTTGTTTAACATTTAATTTTTGCAGGTTTGCTTCATATTCTGAGTTGCATTATTTTTATTCATTTTGAGGAATACTGGATCTGGGTTTTTTTCGTGAGTGAGATGAATTCATGCATATTCATATTTATTTTATTGTTACATGTCACACGGCACAGTTCCCATCATCCATTGCACTACACGCTATCACGAGTCACACAGCCGTCGTTAATCACACGCTCACCTGAGAGCCTTAACACACTCTATTTAACACTCTCCTCATTTCCTATTAAGATCGCCGTGTATTTTCGGCATTGATCACGATCTCGTGATAGCTGCATTAAATCTGGTCTAGTGTCTAGTTTTCATCATCTTGCCTTGTTTGTTTCCCCGTGTTCTGATCACTGCCTGTGTACCTGGATTATCCCTCAAGTCTCGCCCAATTGGATACTGTTCGCACCTGCCTGGACCTTTGCCTTGTACCTTGATTATCCCTCTTGCCTTTCCCTCAATATACCTGTTTGCCATTGTCAGAGCCTTGCCTGTTTTATGACCACGCCTTTGAATAAAGCTTTGCAGATGGATCCACACGCTTCCTGTGTTCCGTCCGTTACAGAATACATGGCCACACAAGGATCCAGCAGCTTTTCAAGTGAACATTGGCCAGGTATGGACACTGCAAGGCTGTTATTAGCCCTCGAGCAGGGCACACACTCGCTCGAGGCATACATTCAAGATTTATTTAATCTTGCATGTTTCTCTGATCTTCCGAACTGTTGTGCTGAAGACTTCTTTTTGTGAGGGCATTAACCACCCGCATCAAAGTCGCGACTAATACGGAGAGTCCCTCTTCACTCTAAGTGATTTTTATGTTACTACGCTTTGTTGACTGTTGTTCAACGTCACTGTGGCTTCGCGGAAGAATTGCGACTCTCACACTCACAGTCGGTAATGGCGGCCACACTAGAGCACACTCACAAAATGCACACAACAGTGCCCCGTTATGTCACAGCTGCCAATCCTGAATCAAATCAACTCACAGTTGTTCTTCATGAGTCCGTCAACTGTAAGGTAAACAGGTCAATTTAGCTCAAAGGGAATCATTTTAAGATTTTATAGGGAATTTGGACAGAATCACTGTTTAACGGCTGATCACTGAGACGGCCAGCGATTCATTGAACGAGCTGCACAACATCAATTCTGCAATGGATATTAATATCCAAAGTATAGTGAAAACACTATTTATTAGCACAGTAACAAGATCAGCATTTTAAGACATTAACTTGTAAGCACAATACACAAGATACTTCTCTTTTCTATATAAATAAGGCTTTATTAGATAAATTTAAGACATATAAACTAGTCTAACACACGCATTCACACAAGTTGTAGAAAGTGAGGAAATAATTAGTTTAAGAGAATGAAAATGTGAAATCCCAAGTTTACAGCAATATGTGCAATTGCATAGACCTGAACAACCATCAATCACTTAATTAACCCTCGCATTGAGTTCCTCAATGAGGTTAAAATTTATATTAAATGCACCAGTTCAGCTAGAATCTGGAGGTACATGTGTTGCTTGTTTAGGGGGTTCCCTTGTTGTCATTGCAGAAAAGGGGGTTTCCCGCAGTCGCTGATTGGCTGGAAGTTCATCTTAGAAGCCAGGTTGTGTGCTTTGTTGACGACTGCATTTTTTGTGGTTTGAAGTTGAGGTTTTAGACGGCACTCTTTCGGAGACACGGTGTTAGGCAAAACTTAACTCAGAAGAACACGAAACTCTCAACGGAAAATAAAATAAACTAAAGTAAAGAAATAGAAGTAAAGTTTGACGAGACTAGGTGGCGTTTCTTCTCATGGTTTTGGAGGAGCTGGCGTGTAAGCCAGAGCACGCTCAAAAAGCTAAAGAAGCATGATTAAAAAGCATAGCTCAAAGCTATGACTAAAAAGCCGCATGGCTAAAAGTGATGACTTGAAAGCACATGACTAAAAAACAGGCAAAAACTAAAAAGCAGGGAAAAGGGAAAAAGGGGCAAGAGAGAAAAAGCAAAGTTTGATGGTGTCCTGAGTATTTAAACTTGGCTTTTGGACACATCCCAAATGGTGTTTTGACCAATTGGATGTCGTATTTGCTCGGGGTGTTGTATATTTCTCCTCCCAATTCATAAATCAAAATGTTATCTCATCAGTCACATGGGCCGATTTTTAAACGCTCTTGCCAGAGTATACGTTTGGACATGATTTCTATAACAAGAATATGATACATTTGACAAAGAATTGATTGGAAGAAACGTTTCAAGCAAGAAGATTCAAACACACACACACACTAAACATGAATATGAACCCTTAAGCTATTCAATAGTTATTCAAAATACATACACAATAAATGATTAAGACCTGATAAGTCACATGTGGGTTACATACATGATATGGAGTTATGCATAGAAAAGATTAGTTGCTCACAAGTACTTTTAGTTCATTTTGGTACATGGGAAGGCAGTTTCTGTGCCATTCTGTGAACATAAGGACATGTTCTGTGAAGACCAGAGATTAAGAGGTCTTAAGAAGTCTGTTCTTTGTCTCCTAGGTGGGGGGAAGTCAATCCATAGAGCTCGTGATTGTGGTTACTATCACGTGATGGTCATGCTGTCATCTCTTTGACCATTTAATCTTGATTACTTGACCTAAAATTGACAATCTCCTTCCTGAGTTGTTATGATCAGTGTGTTCCTTTTGTGTTAATGTTGAAAGCTGTTCTGTGAAAGAGTTGGTTAGGCTTGCTTCAGACTGGCTAGGGTCTGATTTATGACATCCTCCTCTATATCCTACACAACTCACAGTTAGACTTGTGCCGGTATTCGGTAATGCGATATATCACTGTAATGAATATGCACGATATTGTTATTGTTATTGTGGGCACTTCTAAATGCCGTGAATAATTGTATATTACAAATTATTCCGAAATTTTTATGCATTTTAAGAAAACTTTTCCCATCAACTAGTCAAAATGCACAACACCGCTGTATGCTGCGTGTAAGAATATTCACGCAGCATACATAGAAAATAATTTTCTCAGCTGTCACAGATGGTACAGTCTTTGCCTGGATATATTAACCTGAGTTTGGATGTGTGAAGTCCAAGTCAGGTCCTCTGAGATGTTTACACCAAGGTACTTGAAGCTGCTCACCCTCTCCACTGGGGTCCCACTGATCATAAGAGGAGTATAGGGCCACTGCTGTCTCTTCCTGAAGTCCACAATCAGCTCTTTAGTTTTACTCGCATTCCGTGTTGGGGTAACGAATTACAAGTAACGTGAGTTTACGTAATCAGATTACTTTTTTCAACTTTTTTAACTAGTAAAGTAACATTACTTTTTTAATTTGCAAGAAAATATCTATGTAACGGACGGAACACAGAAAGCCTGCGGATCCATCTGCAAGGCTTTATTAAAGAGTGTGGTCAAAAACAGGCATAGGTCAGACAATGGCAAACAGGTATATTGATTGCAAGGCATGAGGGATAATTCAGGTACAAGGCAAAGGTCCAGGCAGTGGTGAAAAGTATTCAATTGGGCGAGACTCGAGGGATAATCCAGGTACACAGGCAATGATCAGAACACGAGAAAACACATGCACGACGAAGAAAACAAGAAACAAGCCTAGGCTCGTAATCTGCAGCTATCGCTAGATGAGTGAAAACGCAGAACAATACACGGACGATCGGAACAGGACTGAGAGAGTGTAAATGAGTTCTGTACTGCTCTCAGTGAGTCGTGTGATTAGAGACGCTGTGTGATCATTGAATTCATCTGTTTGTCCCGTGCAATGGAACATTGGAAATGTAGTCCAGGGTGATGTGTAACAGTCTTTGTGGTGTGATAGTCAATGTAATGGGAGAGCGACCTCTGGTGGCAATCGACCGGAAGGCCACGGACCGTATTCCGTGACAGACCCCCCCCCCAAGGGTGGCTTCCAGAGCACTCCCAACACAATACCATCCAGAGGGTGGTGGACAGAGACATAAAGGTGGAGGCGGTTGGTCCAGGTCCTATGTGTAAATGGAAGATTGGGATGAGGAAAGCCGGCAAGCAGAGCACCAAGTGGAGCAGACGTACAGGAGCCCCCAGGGCAGAGCAGACAGAGCAGAGACTCCAATGCATAGCAGACTGAACAGAGCCCACCATTTCAGAGCAACAGATCAGATCCACCCTGGGCCTACTCTGGGACATGAGCCTTCCTGGGCGAACTGAGGATCTGAGCCATTCCAGGGCCAGTACTGGGGATCAGGGTAGCGCTTGCGTGGTGCTGGCACTGGAGGGTGCTCTGGAGGAGCAGGCAAAGCAAAGTGCTTTCGAGGAGCTGGCACTGGAGCGAGCTCCGGGGCTGGAGCCGACACTGAGTGAGTCTCCGGGGCTTGTAGCCGACAACTGGAGTGATCTCCGGGGCTGGACCGGGACACTTGGCAAAAAAAAAAAAGGTGGGTGAGCTCCGGGGCTGGAGCCGAAACTGGAGCGAGCTCCGGGGCTGGAGCAGACACTGGAGATGGGGAAACGGAAGCCCTCCCTGGGCTTAACAGGGAAACAGGAGCCCTCCGTGGGCTATACTCGGGAACAGGAGCCCTCCGTGGGCTTGACTGGGGATCAGGGGCCCTCCGTGGGCTTAACTCGGGAACCGGAGCCCTCCCTGGGCTCACTCCGTAACTGGAGCCTTCCGTGGGCGATACTCGGAACAGTAGTCCTCCCTGGTAGGGACTGAGACCTGGGGAAAACTGAGACACAAGAGACAGACAGAGCATATATGATCTCATGGATGGGACAGACGGTTCTTTCACAAACGGCCTCCATAACCATGACAGAACAGGACAAGAGTACACAGATGGCCTCCATAGCCGTGACAAGACAGGAAGAGTGTTCACAGATGGCCTCCATAGCCATGACAGGACAGAGCGTTCACAGACATCCTCCTTTGGCCGGAACAGAACATGACGAGAGTTCAAGGGATACCCTGACACCTCTGGAGCTTCGCAGCGGATGCCCGCCAGCCTCTTGAGGTGTCCATTAGGACCATCGGATACAGGGAGAGTCCGTACTGGTTCCTTCGCCGGGAAAGAAAGCGAAGGTTCATGCTGGGCGCCACCACCGTGCAAGAAGCTGAGGCGAGCACCGCCACCTTGGGAGGTTTTCTTGCGCATGGGCCTCCACCGCTAGGAACTGGCAGCGTGCCTCTACCGTCGAGGATCTGCAACCATCAGCCGTCCACCTCGGGAGCATCCGCAGTGTCACCGCCACATCTAAAAGTTTTCGTGGTGGTGTACGCCGCCAATACACATACAGGATCCCCATTGTGGGACCTCTACTACAGACAGGGAAGCAGTTCCGGAACTGGGATGGCTTAAGAGTGCTGGTTTTAGGGATACCACGGCCCTTGCCGACGCCAGTCTGGGATACTACTGAAGTACAGTCCTTGAGGATCTTGTGCAACAGACAGGAACGTACAGGACTCTGGAGATCAGCTGTGATGTGAGTGACCTGGATGATCAACTGTGCTGTTCCGTGACCCTGGATGAGCACTGTCGATGGTGACTGACTCTGGATGAACAGCGGACGTGTCGAGCCTTCTGCAGAATGTTCACTGTTGACGTGACGATGCCGCTGAAGATCAGCTGTGACTTGACATCATGACTATCAACTGTGACTGGGGACTTTACTCATGAAGATCATCTGTGCTTGACTTGACTCATGAATATCACTGTGATTTTTGACTTACTCAGTAAAGATCATCTGTGACTGATTTGACTCTGAAGATCAACTGTGCCTAGGCATATGCCGGTATCAAATTTTCATGTTTCGATTATTGCTAATGCTTTTATCACAGTGTACGGTATTATCAGGGTATTTAAATTGTTTAAAAAAAGTGCTGTCATAATACAGTATAACAGGTTTTTAGTAACTTTTTTTCTTATAACAAAAATAACTGAACATTTAAATGCAATAAAGCAATACAGAAAAATTTATAAAGTTAAAAGTTTTACACAGATTAAAGTGCAAAAGAACTATAAAGAACAAAACGTATCACTTTACAATAAGACCTCATTAGTTAACCTTAGTTAATACATTAACATTCACAATGAGCAATAGCTACATTTGCTACAGAAGTGATTAACCTTTGTTAAAAAAAATACAAGTCTTAGTTCATGTTAGCTCATTAAATAACAGTTGCAACTTTAGATTTTAACAACGTATTATTAAATATTGTAATTACCTTAGATTAATGAATGTTTTTAGAAGAATTTTTCATTGGCAGTTTAATGTTAACTAATAAATTAACTAATGTTAACTAATGAAGCCCAAATGTAAAGTGTGACCGAACAATAAAGAATCAAAACACTTTCAAACAATATCTAGGGCATGTTGTAGTCCAGGTTAAAATGTAAAAAAAAGTTTGAAAATAAATAGCCTATTAAGTCTAAATATTTAAGTATTTGGCGCTGTGATGAACACTATAGCGAATACACAAATCTGAATGCTGTTTAAATCATTTAAACATGATTCAGAAACAGAAGGTAGTGCAGCTGCTTTGTTTACAGGGTTTCCGGGGGTAACCTGCATTTAAATGAATTATTATTATATTGTTATTAGTATTATTATTATTTCTGCAGTTTAGTGCCATCTTCATCCAGAGCGTCTCTCACCGTGTCCGCCCTGCGCTTCTCGTCCGTGCTTGTTTACATAAGAGTGCGCATGCGTCTTTCACGCAGCATACAGCGGTGTTGTGCATTTTGACCAGTTGATGGGAAAAGTATTCTTAAAATGCATTCAAAATTCTGAATAATTTGTAATATATAATTATTCATGGTATTTAGAAGTGCCCACCATAACAATATCTTGCATATTCATTACCGTGATATATCGAATTACCGAATACCGGCACAAGTCGAATACGACATTGCACTTGCACACCGCAATTTCTTCATATTTTATTGATTTCCTTTTTCACCTCTAGTCCAAGCTCATCTAAATATTTATTAAGTCTACAGTATACTGTCCTGTGCATTTTATTTTATTCTTATTTTTTTTTTATCTTACTTTTTCCATAACCTATATTTATAAATAATATTCTTGTGTTTGTATTCTTTAATCATTTCACTGTCCATGGAGCGGACCTGACTTACATTTCACTGCTGGTCATATATTCCCCTCTATATAACCATGCACATGGCGCCGACGCGATGGCCTCCGTGTCTGACTCCGTGGCGTGCTCTGCAGTTGTTTATTATGTTTTTGTTATTTTGTCCTGTCTTTAGTTATATCCCTGCAATCAGTTTCATCAGAGACGAATTGCTGGACATTCGGAAGTACACACCACCCGATATTTCACCGGTTTTCGACTATTCTGATGTTTTGCTGGACATTGTTGTTGGGGGAGCTGTGGCGCTGATCAAACGCTTCAGGACGCGCAGACGGGGGAAGCGAGCCGGCGCGCTCGTCAAGCTCAGACAGCGCGGATTCAGGACGCCGTTGCCTAGCATCCATCTGGCGAACCTCCGCTCTTTACCCAACAAAACGGATGAACTTCTTTTGCTCTCCCGGACAAATAAGGATTTTCAAACTCTGCTGCTCTGTGTTTCACGGCAACCTGGCTGAATGACGCCATTCCGGACAGCGCGTTGAGTCTGTCGGGTTTTCAGCTGTTCAGAGCGGATCGTGACGCAGAATCAACGGGGAAATCGCGCTGCGGCGGGACATGCTTTTACATCAATGAGAGGTGGTGTACAGATGTAACTGTGTTAAAGAAGATGTGCTGTTCAGATCTAGAAGTGCTCTTCATTAACTGTAAGCCGTTCTACTCGCCGCGGGAGTTTTGCTCATTCATTCTCGTCAGTGTCTACATTCCTCCGCAAGCGCACGTGAGCTCCGCTTTATAGAAACTCGCTGATCTGATCACAGACCCAGAACAACAACACCCGGACTCTGTTATAATCATTCTCGGGAACTTTAATAAAGCCAATCTCTCCCGTGAACTGCCAAAATACAGACAGCATGTTACATGTCCCACCAGAGACAGTAATATATTGGATCACTGTTACACCACAATAAAGAATGCATATCACTCTGTCCCACGAGCAGCTTTGGGGCTCTCTGATCACTGTTTGGTTCATCTTATACCGACCTACAGGCAGAAACTGAAATCAGCTAATCCTGTATTAAGGACTGTAAAAAGATGACTAATGAAGCAGAGCAGGATTTAAAAACTTGTTTTGACCTCACTGATTGGAGCGTTTTTTGAATCTGCTGCCACCGATCTGGACAAGCTCACAGAGACTGTAACATCTTATATCAGTTTTCTGTGAAGACATGTGCATTCCTACCTGGACTCACTTAACTTACAACAATGACAACCCATGGTTCACTGCAAAACTCAGACAACTCCATCAGGCCAAAGAAGATGCTCGCAGAAATGGGGACAGATTATTGTATAAACAGGCCAAATACACACTGAAAAAAGGAGATCAGAGTGGCAAAGAGGAATTATTCTGAAAATAGGACTCAGTTCACTTTCCCAGCGACTCTACATCAGTGTGGAAAGGTCTGAAAGCCATCACCAGCTACAAGACCCAATCCCCCAGCACTGTGTAGAATCAACACCTGGCAGACGATCTGAACGAGTTCTACTGCAGGTTTGAAAGACACCCCACACCCGCCCTGAACAACTCTCCACACAACCATTCACACCTCCAACAACCCCCCTCTCCCCACACCTGCAATTCAGATCAGCGAAGACCGAGGTGCTCCAGTCTTCCGAAGCCAAAGGAGAAAAGCACCAGCCCAGACTGTGTTACACCAGTCTGTCTGAAATTCCTGGGCTGACCAGCTGGCCCCCATCTTCACACAGCTCTTCAACAGATCACTGGAGAATTGTGAAGTTCCCTGCTGCTTCAAACGCTACACCATCATTCCGGTTCCCAAAAAGCCCAAAATCACTGGACTCAACGACTACAGACCTGTCGCTCTCACGTCTGTGGTCATGAAGTCTTTTGAAAGACTTGTGCTGGCCCACCTGAAGGACATTACTTGACCCTTGCTGGATCCTCTTCAGTTTTGCCTACAGAGCAAACAGGTCTGTGGTCGATGCAGTAAACATGGGACTGCATTTTGTTCTGCAACATCTAGACAGACCAGGACTTATGTGAGGATCCTGTTTGTGGACTTCAGCTCTGCCTTTAACACTATCATCTCAAACCTCCTCCTGCCAAAACTAACTCAGCTCTCCTTGCCCACCTCTGTCTGTCAGTGGATCAGCAGCTTCCTGACAGACAGGTAGCAGCTAGTGAGGCTGGGAAAATACTCATCCAGCACCCTTACGATCAGCACTGGAGCTCCTCAGGTTTGTGTTCTCTCCCCACTGCTCTTCTCTTTGTACACCAACGACTGCACATCTAAAGCTCCTGAAGTTTGCAGAAGACACCACACTCATCGGGCCTCATTCAGGACTGTGACGAGTCTGCTTACAGACAGGAGATCGAGCAGCTGGCTGTCTGGTGCAGTCTCAACAACCTTGCCGCTCAACACGCTAAAACTGTGGAGATGACCGTGGACTTCATGAGAAACCCCTCTGCACTCCCCCCACGCACCATCATGGACAGCACTGTGACTGCAGTGGAGACATTCAGGTTCCTGGGCACCAATATCTCTCAGGACTTGAAGTGGGACACTCACATTGACTCCGTTGTTAAAAAGGCCCAGCAGAGGTTGTAATTCCTTCAACTAGCTGATGAAGTTCAACCTGCCACAGGAGCTGCTGAAACAGTTCTACTTTGCCATTATTGAATCTGTCCTCTGCACTTCATTAACTGTCTGGTTCAGCTCAGCTACCTAATCTGACCTCAGAAGACTTCAGAGGTAGTCCGGACTGCTGAGCGAATCATTTGTACAACCCTCCCTTCTCTCCAAGAATTGTACTTATCCAGAGTGAGCAAAAGGGCTAGTAAAATCACTCTGGACCCCACATATCCAGCATACTCCCTCTTTGAACTGTTGCCATCTGGTCGATGCTACAGAGCTCTGAGCACCAGAACGACTAGACACAGGAACAGTTTCTTCCCTCATGCAATCCATCTCATGAACACTTGACATAACTGTGGAACACACAACACTATTATACACTCATACACTTATTTATCTAACACAAACACTCAGTCTACATTTCAATTTGCACATAATATACATGTACATACAACTGTCTATTGTTATATACCTGTGCATACAATTGTCGATTTGTATATTTTAGTTACTTGTTCTAGTTACTTGTTCTATTTTTCTATT
>JADLZN010011860.1:0-105000 GCA_018155175.1 Sinocyclocheilus anophthalmus
GGTAAATTGAGCCTAGGAAGTGGGCTAGTTGAGCCACATGGAGTTAAACTGTGCCATTGATTATGCTGAAGTAAAACTGAAAAATTTTCACCTCGTGCTAATGATACGTGTTTGTTTCTGTTTGGTTCCTCTTTGCCCTTATTTGGTTCAGTTCCTGTTCTCATTTAGTTAATCATCATTCATTAGTTTCCTCCTGTGTTTCATTAATCTTCTTATTAGGCGATCGTTTGGTTTAGTATAAATAGCCCTGCTTTCCCTTAGTTTCTTTGTTCTGTCTCCGTCATGTAAAGAGGTTGTTTTCTCTTGGTTTTTCCCTAGTGGATTTATTAAAAGACTTTTTGTTTATTTTATATCTGCCTCCTTCATACTCCATCAAGCTCCTTAGCCTGGCAACCCCTGACAATCAAAGGAAGAGAAATTCAATAAAAATGACTTCTTATGTGTGAGTGATGGACTGGCCCTTTATACAGGGTGTTTCCCTATCTCTGGCTCAAGACACTGGGCGAGGCTCCAGCTCACCATGACCCTAATAAGGACAAAGAGGTGTGGATAATATAATGGTTCACAACTTTGAAGGCATTTTTAATTTTACATTTTTTTTGTTTTAGAACAAAATAAAATTCGAACTGAAGGATAAAAAAAAACGTACAGAAATGGGCTAATACAGGTGCATCTCAATAAATTAGAATGTCGTGGAAAAGTTCATTTATTTCAGTAATTCTTCAGTAACTCAAATTGTGAAACTCGTGTATTAAATAAATTCAATGCACACAGACTGAAGTAGTTTAAGTCTTTGGTTCTTTTAATTGTGATGATTTTGGCTCACATTTAATAAAAACCCACCAATTCACTATCTCAACAAATTAGAATATGGTGACATGCCAATCAGCTAATCAACTCAAAACACCTGTAAAGGTTTCCTGAGCCTTCAAAATGGTCTCTCAGTTTGGTTCACTAGGCTACACAATCACGGGGAAGACTGCCGATCTGACAGTTGTCCAGAAGACAATCATTGACACCCTTCACAAGGAGGATAAGCCACAAACAATCATTGCCAAAGAAGCTGGCTGTTCACAGAGTGCTCTATCCAAGCATGTTAACAGAAAGTTGAGTGGAAGGAAAAAGTGTGGAAGAAAAAGATGCACAACCAACTGAGAGAACCGCAGCCTTATGAGGATTGGCAAGCAAAATCAATTCAAGAATTTGAGTGAACTTCACAAGGAATGGACTGAGGCTGGGGTCAAGGCATCAAGAGCCACCACACACAGACGTGTCAAGGAATTTGGCTACAGTTGTCGTATTCCTCATTAAGCCACTCCTGAACCACAGACAACGTCAGAGGCATCTTACCTGGGCTAAGGAGAAAAAAAACTGAACTGTTTCTCAGTGGTCTAAAGTCCTCTTTTCAGATGAGAGAAAGTTTTGTATTTCATTTGGAACCAAGGTCCTAGAGTCTGGAGGAAGGGTGGAGAAGCTCATAGCCCAAGTTGCTTGAAGTCCAGTGTCCAGACACGAGTTTCACAATTTGAGTTGAAATAAATGAACATTTCCACAACATTCTAATTTATTGAGATGCACCTGTAGTACTCAACACCCAACTTATAAAGGTTGCAGGGAAATACAATTTCACAAAAAGTTCAATGGCCAATTTTCACAAGGCCTATTTAAAATTTTCAGAATAAAAGTTCTTTATGTTATTGGTTGTTTAAGGTGATAATTTTGGAGGGAGTTGTTGGCGAACTTGTTTGGTATGTTAAATTAATGAAATATAATGTAGAATTACAGTAAAATTATACTTTATAATTATAAGAAGGGGTGAGCCACTGGCTCAACTTACCCCAGGAATTTTGGCTCAAATTACCCCACTCCTACCATTTTAATAACTTGTATCATCCAGCAGTTTAGAGCTAACACCATGCAAACAGTATAGACTCATATTTTAACTTCCTGCACAAACACATATTTGATATTTTTTCAGATTTGTCTGTAATTCTTCAGACACAAGAAGCACAAGTCCTTGAACATAAAAAGAAAAAATACAATTGATTCCATGGGCCTCTCTCCATCACAGGAAGAGTTAAATGAATAGTACTCAACACCCAACTTATTTTACTTGTATTGCCCAAAACAAATTTCCCTCTTGAGGGACAAATAAAGTAAAGATTTGAATAACTATTCATATATTTGTGGTCACATCACCATTTTTTTAAGGTTGACTAATAACAAGGGGTAGCTCAACTTCCCCACAGGCTGAAATCACCTGCTCTACTATATCTTGGTCCACTACATATCCAGCTGACCCAGTTATGTTCCAAAAGCAAAGTTACCAGTTAATAAACTGGATTTACCACAAGGGGTTGTAATGGCTATCTCTTGATTAGACTGAGACACAAGTCAGGTCAGAAATGCTAAAATGTAGAAGAGCTTTCACATCTGAATTAAGCAGTTGTTCTTGAGTGTACTGATATAATGATGCATGTTGCTGTTGTTTCTAACACCAGATGATGGTTCTTACACCTGTCTGGAAAAGACTGTGTGTGTGTGTTTGTCTGTGTGTGGCATCTCCTTGTTTTTGCAGACAAGAGATGCTTTACACCAACAGTATCCAACTGTTGAAAAGCAGCAAAAGGACATTTTAGAGCTTTCTGAAGCACTCTGCATCTGGGTGGTTTCATATGACCATCAACAAAATATTGATTGTTATTGCTTTTTGAAGTGTGTCATTACGCTGGATCCGAATCATAGACTATTGAGATCTTGTTTCAAAGAACATTTGAAACATTTAATACCGTTTGTGTTGTATTTGATAGATTCTGTTTGACTGTTCATTTCTCTTGGTCCTTTAATAAAGGGTTTAGTTAATACTAAAATCTGTTTCGTATCTTTTGTAATACACTGACAACCAACAAAAACAGGTGGTAACGAGAAAGTCACATGATAAAAAGAACATGAAAGTCACAGGTTCGTTGGCACTTCTAATTCTGTCAACAACAGCCACAGGTCATATAAAGACTATTTAATACACCATATTACAACAAAAAGGGACAAAGCTCAGAGGAGAGGTTGGTCCTGCAGCTCAAACTGTAGAGCATGTAAGTCAAGCTCATTCAAGCTCAGACAACAACAGCAGACCGTCCCAGTGTCACACCAATCAAGTTGAAAGCGGTTAATCATGGAACATTTGTGGTTGTTTTATATTTCCTTCTCAGTCTGCTACCTGTACCTTTGCTGTTTTGGGTCATGTAAAATATTTAACTATAAAGCCTTAACCTGCGCAGACTTTGCAACATCAGTAAAATGTTCCTTTCTTGTTTTCAGAATTGACCGAATTGGAATCAAGCAAAAGACATGTTAGAACATGCATAAGAACATGTGAGCAACATACACATGATGCCATATTTTGATCAATATCTACTTTTGAGGTATAAAAACCATTAGTCTGTTTACTGAAACGTTGGTCAGAAACAGTGAGAGCGGATGCAGAAGATGAACTGACTGCAAACCACACACACTTACGAATGACTTGTTTTCTTGCCATGCACAGGGACAGATTCTTGTTTATTAAACAGAATCCTGTCTTAATGGACATTAAACTCTGATTCCAGACATCTAAAACATGACTAGTCTAGAACAATATAAATGTACTGACACCAAGATCAAGTTTAAAACCAACAATTAAACTTTTCATGTCTTATTGTGGCTTTTTAAATATTACCAATAAAAAAAAAGAAGGAAAATTGAAGGAAAATGTAAGAAATTTTTTGAAAGAAAAATTAAAAACCCTTTCAGCTTTTTATCTATTTTTCAGCCATTAAGTAATTTGACGCGCTATTAAATTCTCAAATTACATCAGTCAGGAGTCTCATGACACGGAACAGATTACGTGTTTGTATTTTTAGGGTGTGGGTTAGGATTAGCTTATTAAATCTATAAATATCTGTATGTATATAAAAACAATAGAATTCTGTGTAATGTCCCCATTTAGATAGCTAAGTAAAGGTGTGTGTGTCGTTCAGTTTAGAGCTACTGCCCCCAAATGGCACATTTAGATAATACAATTGTGTACTGATGTATGTTTAAAATACTGCAATAAAACTTTTGCTCCAGTTTTCATTTTTATAGGATGCATGAACGTAGAAAACTATATCATATGTGGCATTCATGTTATATTCATAAATGTGCCTGAAACACCACCACACACACCATATATATATTGTATTATATATACAGTATATATATATATATATACATGAAGAGTAATGTATCTTAAAATGCTATGTATTCCTTAAGCTGAATTTTCAGCATCATTACTCTAGTCTTCAGTGTCACATGATCCTTCAGAAATCATTCTAATATGCTGATTTGCTGCTCAAGAAACATTATTAGATATCAATGTTTAAAACAGTTGCTGCTTAATATTATTGTAATGATGCATTTTGTTTTTCAGGATTCTCAGATGAATAGAAAGTTCAAAAGAACAACATTATTTGAAATAGAAATGTTTTGTAATATTATAAATATCTTTACTTTCATTTTTGATCAATTTAAGGTGTCCTTGCGGGAATAACAGTAGTAATTTCTGTCAAAAATTTGAATTTATCTAAACTTTGTGTGATTTATTTTTATTTTTTTTTTATTGTTTGTTAAGGTTCTTTTAAGCATCAGTTCAAAGACCCTAAGTACTTTCATGGAGCCCCGAAAATAACATGAAAACAACATTGAAACTAACATATCATACATACACACATACACATTGTGCATATTCAGTATATCATTGCTTTTAGACAATGTGGCATTCTAGTTTTGACAGACAGGTAATGTTTTCCCATTAAGGCCACATAATGTAACTCAGCCTCATTTAATTTACTGCATACCATTTAAGATGTGCCACTGTGAGCCTCTGTGATTAGGAGTGAGCTGTCAGCTCAGCTTGCCTGAATGCCTGCAGCTGAACCGGCTGTGGGTTCAGCTGATGACAGGGAAGTCATTTAGCTCCAGTGACAGGCCTTAGAGAGGGAGAGCTTGAGATGGCCCTAAAACCAGCGCTCACAATGGAGAGAATAGAGGCGCTCATGAAGGGATGCTTTGTGCGTCAGGGAGGATGAGTCCTCTTGGTCTCACACCCAGAGATCCGGTGCAATCGCATAATGCATACCGCCGACATGCCTCTACAACCCACTATATTCAGTCTTTCATCTCACTTCTCATGCAGGAAGAACCTCAGGTGTCTGAAGATGCTGCTTACACTCTTAAATATAAAGGTTCCAAAAGGGGGTTTCGCAAACCATTTTGGGTTCCTTAAGGTAGAAACCTTTCAGTGAACAGTTCTTAAAAGATTTTTTTTTTCTTAGTGTGAAGAACATTATAATATTCTGCAGAACATTTGATGGCAAAGGGTCCACACTCTTAAATATAGGGTTCCAAAAAAAGAGGGGTTTCACAGCGATGCCAAGGAAGAACCAGTTTTGGTTCCCCAAAGAACTTTTCAGTGAACACTTCACAAAAGAACCATTTTTTCTTAGTGTGAAGAACATTTTAATAATCTAAAGAACCTTTTTCCACTATAAAGAACCTTTTGTGAAATGGAAAGACTCCATGGATGTTAAAGGTTTAACCTGTTAAACCTTTATTTGTTAAAGTGCATGCTGAAGGTGTTGATGATCTTTGGCCTGCTTCTGCAATTCAGAAACTCCTCTGCTCCTGGAGTACGCTCTCTAGGGCGGGGACCTGGGTCAATCATAAAAGGTTGAGGAAGGTGGCTGCCCCCCCCCCCTTTTTTTTTTTTTTTTTTTTTTTTTTTTTTTTTTTTTTTTTTTTTTTTTTTTTTTTTTTTTTTTTTTTTCAGTTTTTTTTTTTTTTTTTTTTTTATTTTTTTTTTTTTTTTTTTTTTTTTTTTTTTTTTTTTTTTTTTTTTTTTTTTTTTTTTTTTTTTTTGTTTTTTTTTTTTTTTTTTTTATTTTTTTTTTTTTTTTTTTTTTTTTTTTTTTTTTTTTTTTTTTTTTTTTTTTTTTTTTTTTTTTTTTTTTTTTTTTTTTTTTTTTTTTTTTTGCTCGGACAATCCAGAGCTGCAGTTTTGAGCTAACAGTCTCTAAGGGGCCCGAAGACCCAGTGAGGGTCCTGAATTACGATGTGATGCAGTTGAAAGACAGGATTTCCCTGGACAGGAACCTTTCCCTCATCAGACCCCTGCACCTTCTCTGGCCCTGCGACCCCTATCCTGTGCACTAGAGCCCCTCTTCACACTGGAGGAGGCGCGGGAGGCATGAACCAGGGGGCAGGAAGCACGAGTCTTCCACAAATACTTTTTGGTTTCTTTTTTTTTTTTATTTTTTTTTTTTTTAAATTTTTTGGGGCGCACGAGTTTCCCTTAATGTAGCCATCATGGGCTCCGGAAGAGGGCTGTTTGAGCGGCCCTCTGTCCATGTTCCTGGCCTAGTTTTTAAAGTATACGTTCTCCCGAGTTTTGGCGCTTGCTTGGCCTGATCATGGATGTGTCTGTGGTTTTTTTTTAAGGGCGGGTCCCTTTTTCCAGTACCCCTTTTTGGGTGCGCCGTATTGTTGTTACTACATCTCTTCCATAGGCACTTCCTAACCCCCCACCCCAGAACACCCAGGTGGGCCGTTATTGTGGGTTTATTATTAAGGACAGCCTATCTCTTCTACACCATCTTGATGTCTGTCACTTGCTCGTGAACACAGGAACCAATCTTCGGATTCCCATGACATGAGGCTTTTTGCGTATGTTTGTGTATGTTACTACTTTGGTCGCTCCACCACTATGTCTTCGCCCCTGCAGCTTGTCCTTGGGGTTCCCTGAATGGGGGCACATTTCTGCCGCGGGTATTGGGAACTCCCCGCCCCACCTCGCCCTAGACCCATTATCTTACACTTGGGTATTCTGTCTCAATTTCCCAGGTCTCGTTGCTCACTTCCCGTCACTGCCTCTCTGGTCCCTCCGTCGGATATCCCCACCTTGGGTTTTGCCTGCGTCAATTTCTATGTCGATGTCGTCCTAGCCTATCCGGACCTTAACCGCTTACCCACTATACAAGCGTAATGGTTCTTTCTCCCTACGGAAGCCACCGCTCCATTAAGCCACCCTAAGGTCTTACTCATCCCCCCCTGCTATTAGAAACCACAACACACACACCGACAAACCGGTAAGTACCCCACTAACCACCATGAAAGAACTCAAGACCACGCTGCACACCATTACCCCTTACCCCACGCATGGCCGACGAACAAAGAGTTCGTCCGGTACCTCGAGGGACAGACATTATGAACCAGCACATGAAAACTATTTCGCCCCATACCCCACCCTATCCCATTGTTAGTTGCCATGTTAAACAATAATTACACACACCACCACAAAGAGTAATGTAATAACAATCTTTTCTACAACTTACATATGGACCATTTAGTCGACAACTACTGCGCACCCCCCCGAAGTGTTCGGGCCGGGTGGTGCTAAACCGCCCTCTTTATAGTTTATAAGATTTTACAAGGGGATCCTCTTTTTGCCCTTCCCTCCTTACATCTTTGATCAAACATAAGAAAAAAATTAACAGAAAATCCATAACAGTATTTATTTGAAATAGAACATATTTCTGTCTCTTTTGATCAATTTAATGCACAATTTCTAAATAAAAGTAATGAACCTCTTAAAAATCTACCTTATGTACTGTATGTCTGAAGGTTCTTACTGGCCACAGTGGTGTTAGTGTTGTTAAACTAGGCGGTTTGATGATGACATGTTGAATTGCAGACTGTCTGGGATGACAAATGGCTCAGCCTTCACTAGTTTATGTTATTTCATTCAGGTCAATCTGTCTGAAAGGCGATTTGAGGTTTTTCTATGTACTAAGGGGTCATGGTGTCACTGCCATAGGAGTGATAGGAAAATCTGAATTATTGGGCACATTGAGGTTGTGTGTATCAGGAGAAGAAGAGGGCCAAGCACCAAGCCCTGAGGCACACCTGTGGTTAGCTGATGTGACTTAGATAAAGCAAGCAAGGACTGGATGCAAAAGATATATTTTTGTTATGCTGTTAAATGTGGACAGACAGCACACACATGCTGTAGAGGTATTGACAGATTTATTGTGTTACATCAAAATTGTTCTATTGGCTTTTTGCTACTGAGGCCAGACTTGTAATTGCCCAATAGGGTAGGAGTGTGACATTGTGATGTTTGTTACTTAGAGAGTGTATTGTGTACTAAATGACTCATCTCCTTTAAAGTCTGTTGTTTTGCTTTTCAAGAGGCCGCTAGCTTAGTGCTTTGCTGTGTTAATGAATCATTAGTTTACTCAAGAGATCAGTTGATAGTGTTGCTCACACCTATTTCTGTAGCAGGATATGTGATCACCACAGCGAGGGGTGAGAACCATAAGGGCGTAAGTGACATTTTGGGTGAAACTGAGTTAAAATAAAAAGAAAGCTCCTGATGAGCTCTTTCTACTGCCAAAAGGACACAATTGAATTCTTAATAATTTTGGAGTTATTCATTAGAAACCAAAAGACTTAACACTGAAAATACTAAGCCAGTTGGTGCCAAAAGGGCGTAACTGCACTTACGCCCCTTTGGCATTGAGAAATGTATGGAGGGTAAAGCCTGTGGACAGCACATGACTACTGAAGATGTATTATTAAGCAAATTTTGTGACAAAGAGCTGGATGATGATGGAGAAAAAATTAAATATCCAGCATTCAATGTCAGTGAGGTGTAGCTAGCAAGCTGGTAGTAACCAATAACTCGCATATAGGCACTCAGTTACTGTTTAGCCACAAGAGAGAGAATGCAGAGAAAGGATTATTATTATTGTTAATAATAATTAGTTATGTAATTCATTACTTAAAGAGATAGTTCACCAAAAAATGAAAAATTTGAAAGTTGAGAAGAGAGTCCGAACAAAATAGACCACGAAAACAGGGGCATCCAAGATGTAGGTGACTTTGTTTTTTCAGTAGAACACAAATTATGATTTTTAACTCCAGCCTTTGCAGTCTGTCAGTCGTATAATGCAGGGCAATGGTAACAAAATCTATGAGAGTAAAAACAAAACATGCACAGACAAATCCAAATTAAAACCTGCGGCTCGTGAAGACACATTGATGTCCTAACACACGCGAATATTCCCCTCAGCGGAGGTTCTCACGAGGGGCAGCCTCACGAGCGGTTTGTGCTAGAAAAACGAACAGTATTTATATAATTTGTTACATCTAACACACCAATATGTCCAATTGTTTGGGCGCGGTGCACGGCATCCGGGTGCGTGATTGTAATACGCGCAAAGTCACTACAGCTTGGATGCCCTGGAGTTGAAATGTCATTTTTGGGTGAACTATCCCTTTAAATATCATTCAGTTACTGGTATGTGCTATTATATGTTTTTATTACAAACCCTAATAGTAATATACTGTATTGAAAATACATTTATTTCATACTAGTTTAAATCTATTAACATTTTATTTGCTTTATTGATTGTCTATTTACTGACATATCACTCTATACTTATATAAATATAAAAATTATAATTCAACTTTACTTGGAATACTACTTGTGCACAATGCACATTTCATAATATTAAGCCTAAAATGTGTTTTAATTTCACTATTGATGAGGATGATCTTTGAATAATATTTAAATGCAAGATATTTAAAGTGTAACTAAAGTATACTTGCAATAGTTCCACTTTAACACAATCAAACAAATGTTCAGTATATCTTTAGTTGGACTTTAGCACTACTTTTGTACAATTAAATGTACAAAATTACTTGTTCCAATTTAGCAGACTTTAAGTATACCAATTTAGTAATATGTAAATAATATGTAAATGTATTTTTAGTATACTTAGCATGAAATAAATGTTTATTTAAATTACATTGTAAAATTTATTTTTCACTAAGGAAAGCATCTGGTAAAGGCTTTCAATCGCCCATTTTGCCAAATAGTTAAGTGCTGGTATTTACTATTTTAGAAAATATCATACTGCAATTAACTAATTTGATTAGTTTTTTTAAACATATCAAGGATTATTTGTGTGAAATTTTTATTATATCACAATAAATGTTTTAAATCATTATGTAATGCCTTCGTCAATTGTCATCAGATGCGCCAAATGAATAACACCATTCGGTGCCAAAAAGTCTTAAAAGAACATCTTAAAACATGGGTCAGACAATAGGATACTGTCATATGTGGGTACCACCATTTTAATATAGGAGATAAACACTATTTAATCAGTAAAGCGAAAACAGGAAGTCAGATCAAACTGATGGTACATATTTGTTTTGGCCCCTGGTAACGGATGGGGCCGGAATGGAATATGTACTTAAAGCGCCGGTGGGGCCAATGCGCTGCCAATAATGAGCGAGATTTCAATTCCCGTATACAAACCTTTACCTCAAATGTACAGAAATCTTACTTGATTGTCTGCTGATCTCCATAGTATAGATGTACAATGCGCAAATGCTCCAGCACAAGCACATAAAATGTCCTCCGTGACGAGTACCTAGACTCACTGATTAGAGGGCATCATCTTTTGCGGCGGGAAAGTATCACTACACCACGTCAGACTGTCTGCTGGACTTTGATTGCTGGTCGGCTTAAGTGACCCTCTTCAGGACACCAGACCACTGACCCTTTCTCATAAGCAATGACAGGGGAGCAGAGAACTTTTAATGGAGAAGCGGTGGACTTCTCTTTAATATTTAGATATATAACATAAAACTAAGATATTTGAGTAATGTCGCTCATTTATTACCATAAGATGTTGGAAAAAGGACGCCGGGATGAATCACATGTTTTTTCAGTTTACAAAAAATGATTTAGATAAAATGAGACAGAGAGACGTAAGAGTATAGTGTGAGACAGGGAGGAGACAAATAATAAAGCCCAGAGCAGAATGGATACGATTGTTCTCTCGCAGATCCATTGACAGGTTAGTACATGATTATCTCCCAACCTGTGAGGACATCAGAGCACAAGCCTGTATGAAGGTGGAATTGAAGACTCAGTAACCGTGAAAACCAATATTAAAGCATATATTTTATTGTTGTTGAATAGTTCTGACGTATGCTAGATACCGACTGTAGAAAAGGTTCAGGCTAATGGTAGAATTCAGTGATTTCTCAACCCATTTTGCCAATGTTGGCACCATCGCTCCATTAAGACTACTAATTGTTTCGAGACCAATCCAAAAAAAACTTCACTCCCAAAAGCGCTCAGTAAAAACTCCTGTTATGATAATTTAAAAACTAAGTAATATATTTCATCTTTCAAGCCACTTGCCTGGTGGGACAGAAGAGAGTCAATTGGGTGAAGACGAACAAGAAAACACATGCAAATAGAAAACAAACACCAGCAAATTAAGAAAAAAATCTTCATCAGTTTGACAACACCACGTGTGCTGCAAGATAGATCACAATGCAAGCAAATGAGTACCTTCCTCTCACGCCTACTACAGGAAACAAAGCTGTATTTGTCAAACGTGCACAAACTAGGGTGACAACGTTTGCTTTGTCACTCCTTGTTCCTCTCTGTGTTTATGATCACCAGATCTGCTCCATCTCAGGATGACAGTCTAGCTGCTGTCACTCCAGGCTCTTCCTCATCAGATGAAATACTATAAAAGTTGAGGAGGGAAAACGGTGTAGTAATCAATTTAAAGTTGTAAGCACGTGTATCGGACATAACCTATGATAGAAGGCAATTAGACAGACGCAACGAAACTTACGGTCGCATAAGCTCACCAACGAAAAAAGGGAGCAAGACACCAGTGGATAAGAAGAACTTGAACCTAACAGCTAACTGCACTGATTGTCTTTAGTCGGCCAAGTTCATTGTTGTGTTCAGTATAGCCGTTCACTTATTTGGTTTGTAAGGATATGCTATCTTTCTTCAAGGTAAGGTTAATTGTTGTGGTCAGTATCTGCTCCTAGTTGGTAAGGGATCTGCTCTATTCTTCAGTGCAGGATTATTGTTGTTGGTTCAGTATCTGCTAGTAGTTGGTAAGGATTCTTGCTCTCTCTTCTTCAGGTTCAGGTGAGTAAATGATGGTTTGTTTTTTTTGCGGGGATGTAGTAACTGGTTTCTCTCGGTGGTGAAATATACACACAGCACGATTACAGCAGTCAGCAGAAGAAAACACAGCAGACACAAACACACTATAGGTGCTGCGTGCTTTCTGTTCTCCACTGAGACGCTTCCTGTGGATGACAAACATGAGGCTAAATGTGTCTTCATACTGATACTTCGCTATTATGACATCAAGAACTTTACTATTGCAGCGAGGGTTCAAAAAAACACTAACGTCAAAGATATGAAGTAGGTAGCTTCTTGGTGCACCACTTAAATTTGAAAGGTGTTGTCTGTAAAGATGAGTCGTGTGCTCTAAAAACAATGCAAAACTGCAATTGTTGGCAGGTGTGCACAACGAGTAAGTATAAAAAGCGCTGTGCATTTTTAATCTAATATGAGCTTAGCTATGCATTGAGGTGGTGTAACACGTGATATATCATAACTGATTACATTATAAACCTAATAGACATCAATAGTATATAATACTCAACAGTAGGCTAGACCAATATGAGATAATGTTCTTTGGTGATACGAGTGTCTTAGCATAGATGAAAACTCTTACTAGAACGGTGATGAGCCTACTGCGGCTCATAAGGAATCCGCGTATCTTAGAGGTATGTTGTTGTAGACCCGCGCCGTTGCAATCTAAACATGGATGGGATTCATACTATATTGGCCATGAAATGGATGTGATGACAGCATACCCTAATCATTCATCATAGATACCTATTAGGCACCGAATATGTCCGGATAGATCGCCAATGGACAAAATAAAGGTGTGCCGAAGACACACTGAAGAGGTTGGTAAGCCCGAAAAAATCAACCAAGCATAAGCCTCTTTACAGCAATGAAATATTAAGCATTAAAATCATATTCTGTTACACATGTTTTTTTGACTAAGAAGGGGGGCGGTGGGCGGACAACAAATCCTTACGCGAAGGTCAATTGCACTGTACAGGTCAGAGAATGTAAGACAAAGCCAATTGAGAAAAACCGACAATATTCGGATCTGTACAGTTGGAACGTGGTTCAGATAATTGACAATTACTCCCTGTGGAACACTTGATAGTAGATAGTGACACATTCTCATATGTGTAACTAGTGCTTATTAGCATGCTTATTAATTAACAGTCATTGGCTGTTTAGTAAGGTACTATATAAAAGCCCGACTTTACATCCATGAGACCTATGACCATATTTTACATCCCTAAAAACGTAACCAATACCTAAACTTAACATCCTACAATCTAAAAAATCAGGGTTCAACAATCACCCCCCCACTTGTTTCCTTTTAACCCGTCCTGGCTGTCATAATACAACCTCCATATTTATGCTGGGTTTTGTCTCCTCTCATTCTTAACCCTATGCGGATTGGCGGTTACTATGGAACCCAGAATTTTTTTACGACGCTGTATCACGTCCTTTACTGACACCTAGTACCACCTACCTCACCGGATAATCCCCCCCTTTTCCCAGTCATGAGCGACGTTATTTGGATTTTGGCAGTTATCTATCTGTCTTTAGTTCGAATATGGCTGCTCCTTTGTTGCTACCAGGTATCGCCAAGAACCGGTTTACCCTATGCTCAAACCACACAAGCTTGCTGACCTCCTCTACACACGCTGTGTTTGCCTTTATTGAACTTGTGTTTTTTGGTCTGCGTCCTTTGTCTCTGCGCCTACGCCCTGCCGCTTGTACTCCGAGATTCCATGACTCCTGCCATTTCCCACCGACTTCTCCCACACTGTCCACCTTTGAGCATTATTTGTACGATCCATCCACCTTTCTACACCTCTTTCTCATATGTCCCTTACTACCAGTACTACTGTTACACCACCCCCCTCACATAATATAACTTGGGATTATTCTGACCCCAATCCTACATGCCCTCCCCCCTTGCGTTTGTCCCCGACATTCTGTCCTACTCGTACTTGTCCCGCCTTACATTGATATCTTTGACGTACTGTGTTATCACCGGTTTCAGATTGTTTAAGTTCGAAACTGCTTAGGATATTCACTCAGACCAGTCTTTAAAACTGAAGCGTGGAAATAAACACGCAAAGATTAAACTGTCAATGTACGTGATCATGATGCAGTCAAGCCTGACACAGGACAGGAAGAGCGTGAGGAGGTGACTATTAAAAAACAAGGGTCTAAAGATGGGATCAGATATAACTCCAGTGCATGACGGACCTCTAAGTTGCTAATCAGAAAACTAGTAAGTCGGGGGATGGCCGAATGAGTGGATTTGGAAAATCACTGGTTTTGATATCCAGGATGCAGCGTTTTCTTTCCGAACTGGTTCGTGACAAAGAAATAATAATCGGGAATTGGGACTTCATTGCAGGTCCACCGAGATTAAAACACTTTTTTCAGATTTCCAAATCTGGATTACTAGAGCTCTACGGAGCCCCTAACATGGTGATGAAAAAAAAAATGAGATGGAAAAAATAATATGCCAATGCTTTTCCATTCTCTTAGAAAGAAGTTTTGCATTGCATTTACACAAATAACTACTTATGACTGGTCCATCTCTGATGATTGTGCCAATCTAGTTAACAATCTGTGATCAAAAAAATACTAATAATTAAATATAATATTTTTGTTTGATATCGACAGCTGTTTGGGGATTTGGGGATATATTACATGTTACAAAAGTTGTATTTTTGGAACAGTTTTAAAATTGTATTACATTTGTGTTCCTGAAATCCAATTTCTGTTTGTATAATCCTGGTTTTTTGGGATCAAAGGAACCAATCTACTAAAAAGTTTTGAAGAACACAAACTGAACATTTGATCAGTCAAAACCAAGGAGGATAGGTTTGGCTGAGTAATCCAATTTCAAGGAATCCTTGGTTTTCTTTTGATCAACCCATTTTCAAGATTTGATCCAATTTGATAGCCAAAATATGATCAGATTACTTTTGAACAACTGGCCCCTGAGAGGTCATCATTCCATAATTTGCAGTCTTTTCTCTAAAGCTGAAATGTGTGATTTCTGAACCATTAGCATCTTCAGATGAATTTGCAAAAAATATATATATATATTGTTTTCAATGTGTTTCTTTAAACAATCGGCCCTGACTTCCACTGACTGGCAAACAGACTGCCTCGCTCCCAAACTCATGTTATAGGTTGAGACAAACGCTGTGTCTGGAATCCCATACTTCCCTACTATATAGTATGTGAAAAACAGAATGTGGAGGGGAGTAGTCACAGCGTTCACCCGCGCATTTATGTCATTCCTATCGTCATCTAATTATATCCCATACTTTTTTTACCTTGTATACGTCGACTATATTTTTAGTAGATTACAGATGACTGCTACTCTGTTCCGACGTGTTGTTTTGACGCCTGTATCATTGGCAGGGTATAGTTCTTGTTTATTTCCCTTGGACTCTACCCTCGTGGCTTTCATTGATACCCACCTCTGAGGCCAACTAGTCGAGTCAGTGTGATCCTAATTGTAACCTTGTATAAGTACGTTCTCCCGGACCCGACTGTTATTTACCTTGGTCTCATCCGGACGACTCTTCTATTCCCACGCAAAAACAAACACTTTATACATCATTACCCTCCTAATCCCCTGAAATTGGCCCGATTGGTCACGTTACATGCGAATGTGCACTTCAAACCATGAACCTATACCAATTCCCATCCTCCATAACTTCCATTATCTATAGACCCGCATACAATGTCGTTTGGGTGCCAGAGTCCAAACACGGTTTTCTCCGTCCGGATGACGTAATCAGCTTTTCCCCAAACAGGGTCAAACGGTGATCGTTACTCCTCACCAGCAAGAACCGTTTCTCGGGATATCTTAATCACAAATTCCTGCCTGACGCGGTTATTCACGCGCCTACGTGTTATGTTCATTCTAACTAAACACCTTGTCATATCCTATTATGATTTGTCTTTTTGTTTTTGTCCCCTCTCTCCATACCAAGTTATTTTATGAACACTTCTCTCCCCGTGCACACTTCCAACCAATGTGCCAGTATCTTGTCGTATCTCATAACCGCTAGCATTGAGTTTGACTCGCTTATGCCATTAATGGAGATGTCCCCAATTCACCTACAAAATAGAGGCGTCAAGGCAAAGTAGGACTGAAAGAGTATCACTCAGGCCATCTAAAAATTAGAGATGTGTTTGTATCTTCATCTAAACCAGGGCGTCAAAAACTCGGTCTGCGAGAAGGCACGGAGTCCTGGCAGAGTTTAAGCTCCACGGTGCACACATCAACACAGCCCTGCCACTTGGAAATTGAAGACGTGGCAACAGAGGGTGTGATGCGAGAAGGATCGGAACCATGCCTAGGTAAGGAGGAGCGTATGCACAATAGCGGCATTCAGGTGTGGATCATTGGAGGTGAGCTGGGGCTAAATTCTGCAGGACAACCGGCCGAACTCCAGGAGCTCGCGGGAGGTGTATGGGAGCAAAACCGCAAAGTCCGGCATGTACTTCCTATAAAACAGATAATAGAGTGCAGTATGATAACTTGGAGAGCTCAAAAAAGACTCTATCACTTCTCACCAATGGATACCCTTCTTGCACGTAGAGATGGGTGGAGCCGTACAGAAAGTTGAAAGTTAAAAACGCTTAATGATAGATTTGATATTATTACAAAGCACACAGCCTTTTTTCGCCTACAAGACATTAATTGATGGACTGGAAACATGTGGTTTACTTTCTGGGATAGCAGAAAATATTTTAATATCCAAAAAATGATCATCAACTTTAACATAATGAAGTATCCAATCACCATAAGGACCTTGATCAAAAACAGCAAAATGTACATATAGAGAATTAAGAATGAAACTTTGACAAAAAAAGGTAGGCTACCTGAAGTGTAGAGATTAACTTTTTTAAATGGAGTGAGTTACAAAAGATTTTTGATGTTTGATTTCATGCTTCACTGGCTTTCTTTGACTTTACTATAAATGTTTCGCTTTAAAGCACAGGAAGCAGCTCATTTAACACATGCAACTTCACACCATGAAATTTATACCTATTTGTCATGCCTAGGTTGTACGTATTATATTCATCTTACTCCGTTTCTAATCTTCCCTGCATTTACGACACTACACTTTGAGCAAAATGTTCCTACGTATTATACTGCCCACTGTTTCTAGAGTTTAATTTGATTAACCCTACCAGCGACTTATATTTGACCACTCTCGCGGGCACTAATCACCATCTGCAGCCATACCAACCATCTCGATCCCCTGTGCCCACAGTTCCTACTGTTTCATGCCTTGTTAATCCCAGATTGGAACTGCCGAACCACTGTTTGCACCACCGACCTAACATGCCTATGTATTGCCACAATTGTCACCCTATTCGCTCTGTCGTTGGCTTTAGTTCCTATTGCATTATCCTCATTTAGCTATACTACTGGCACTATTCTATGTGACTCACTCCTAAATTATTCAGCGATACCCATCCCATCCCCCCCTGTATTTTTGCAACCATCATTTTAGGACATAAAAATAATCATCTAAAAATCAGCTTCCTGTCTTCTACTGCATATGTTTCACTTCACAGCCCTGACAGAAAACAAATAAACAAACCAAAATAAACACAAAGGTGGTCACTAGCCCACACACACACTAGCAACCACACACACTCACATACAGTACAAAACACACTTGTGCTGTCTCTATGGGCTATTTATATAAAAGAAACACCCTCTATTCTATTCTTTCACTTTTCCACTCGAACCACTGTGAATAGTCTAACTCCCTCATGGCTTTAGTGTCTTGTGGTGTTTTCCTCTATTCCGCAACACCCAGATTAATCATACTTATGCCTTTTTCCTTCTCTACTCCCTTCATCCCTTTCAAGCCTTTCTTATATTAGGCTTATTGTCCTCGGTACCCTTCGCTAGTCCACCTGTTAGTTTCTTTGTCCCTTCCATGACTTACCTACCGATCTTTAGTGTACTTTTTTGCCTTTGCTGAAGCGTTCACGATTGATTTTTTTGTCCGCTTTAAGGTCATATTTTATCCTCTATCTTAATAAACCACGTCCCTGATGTGACTGTGCTTACCTCCTGTATTCATCTATAGACTAATGTCTAGCCTCACATACTGCTGTCATACATACGTTGTATTGGATCTGTATGTTAACCTTACATTTCCCCCAAACCGTGAAATGTCTTCACAAATGAATTATTTTTATCTTACTATAATCATTTGTAATTAATCGCTATTAGGTTGTCTTTTTAATACTGTGTCCTCCGTTTTCCTTTCTACCAATGACTATCATATTGTTGTGGTGTTAATTATTTATATTTTAACTATTTATTTATTGATACGCAAATAAAGTTGTTCACGGAACCGTCCTGTTTCAACTTTTGTGGTTTCAGTTGTATTTTATCCCTACTGGTTGTTTTATTTAATCTTAATTTATTTTTATTGTGACCGCATCCAGACACTGCTAGTGTATCCGGTTTGCTTTTCTGCCAGATCTTGTCCCCGACATACACCAATCAACACCCTTTATTTTTTCGTTGTAATCTGGCGTACAACCCTCTTCCCTCATCTACGCCTCAGCAGAAGAATCACGCTGCACGATTACACCTTACCTTCCCAGTTTATGCTATCACTGCTTGTCTCAGCCCTTCACCGATCAAGGTATAGTCGACCCCTGACTCAATTAGCTTACCCTAGGATTCGACTAATCTCATGAGATTTTGGTCCGGTCCCCTTTTGTCTCCTTAAGACCGTCTGATGAACCTCCATTTCCATGGACTGACTTAGTTCACCCGTATTCCGCCGTTAATTTTCGAACCAAATCCCATATAAATTATTAGCTTTTCACGGTTCCTTTTTTTCTGTCCCCCCTATAACTTATCCCTTAAGATAATCAGTATCCGTTTTTCTTTTCCTCATTTACTCTACGCTTTTTTTCAACGCCTAATTAACTATGTAATTCCATCTTAACTAACTTACAACTCTAAATACCTGTGATATACATACGGATCAAATAGTTTTTATCATTCATATCTTATCCAGGGTTTTTATAATCCCAACAATACGCATTATATGTGAAGACTGTTATTTTGCTACGTCGAGTGCTCGCTAGTACCCCCCTGACTATCTATAGGGGCGTCTGTTTGACATACTCTTTTTAGGACACTGTTCTTTTTTCTTCTTTACTTCTTATTGGGCACTACTTCTACTCTACTGAACTATTGCCCTCCCTTATGTTTGAGTACTGGATCTACCCAACACTCATGGATGCGACCTTGTGAGTTTTTGTTTGATCAAGTATTCAAAACAAGACACATTGCAAGCGAAAATTGAGCATTCTAAACAGGCACTTTCTATGCAGTCACTACTTTGATGTTTCGATATTCTCCCCCCTGTCGCCGTGAGGCACTCCTTATATCCAAGGGTACCCACTATCCCCCCTAGTCATATCTACCTCTCTGATCCTCTCTCGTTTATACACAGGAAAACCCACCAGCTCATTCCATGATGGAATGTGGAACAACCACAGGTCCCGTTCGACTATTGTACACGACGCTTCCTAACGTGTCCACCCCTGATTCAACTTCCAAACGACCGTTCATTTAAATATATGGCTGACCAATTTCATGATGAGCTCATACACTGGTTTCCTACATCCACACACCACTAGTCAATCACTTATCTTTTACTTAGGGTTTCTTTTATCACTCCTTCCCCCTTATTCGTGTCCTTTGCGTTCAAAATAAAAAATTAATCTGGCACACATTTCATTATAGCTCACACGCGCAGTATCTCATCTGTCGAAGCTGCCGCCTATTAATTGGACGTCCCTTTTCCCCGACAACATTTGTCAACTGCCATCTGTCTGTCTGAGTTCACCCCCTCCATGTTTTCGTCTCACCCACCTCCCCCTCGAAAGTCTTTAATCAAGCTGCAACAATTCTTCTCAAGTAAGGCACCCATCCCTCCCACCCTATCTTGATGGTTTAGATAAGACAGACTGGACACCGTTCTTATCTCTGCCCCTTATGAGCAAGTGCTTAAAGGACAAAAAATTAAACAAGCAACCGAGAAAAACAAGATGGTAAAGAGCACGGTTAAATGCACTAATACAGTTTCAAAAGTAAAGAGTCCATAAATTACTCTCAAGCCCCTCCGCGGACCACCCACCACCCTGCAGCTCCATGTAAGTTTATGAAGCTCCAGAGGCAAATCTGGGGCCACAAGAGATGCAGAAAAGCCCTCGCTCGTTCTCCCCAACGTACATTCAACTCTGTCCCGCACGTCTGGAGTGCAGCTGTCGGAGGAAGTCTGCTCTCCGTAGGTGGCTCCGGTCTGCTTGTGGTCTCCAGAACAAACAGACTGCATCAAGTTCTTCCGAATCAGAACATTCCCCTTTGCAGTTCACAGAGTACCTATGTATAGTCCCGGGACAGGGGAAACTGGTTCCTCAAGTTCCCACAGTCAGATACAAAAGGAAAGTCTGCTTGAGTTATCTTTGAGTTCTTGTGAAGGATGTAACAGTTTGAGGGTAGTTGCTGACTTGTTAACCCAAATCTGCGTCACCCTTCCACCCACCTCCTCACACCTTAGTAGCCAGCGACTGGGCCTCGGTCTTCTGTGAAGAAAGGGAGCTGGCGGGACTGGCGTGAAGGGCTTTTTTCAGGTTGAGGAGGCAGAGGCACTGGGAGCGGAAGCGGAGGTCAAAGAAGGCGTAGAGGAGCGGGTTGAGGCAGCTGTTGACGTACGCCAGGCAGGTTGCGTAGGGATGGGCCAGCAGAAGGAGGTTCAGGAAGGTGCAGGAGTCAGGAGCCAGGTTCAGGTACGAAAGGGCATCCATGGTCTTCACAACGTGGAAGGGCATCCAGCATGCAGCAAACACCACCACCAATGTGGTGATGATCTTGAGCAGGCGACGCTTGCGCTGGTCCTCCTTGCGCAAGCTGTTGAAGTGACGTGTGACAGTGCAGCCGATGAATCCGTAGCACACCATCATGGCCAGAAGGGGGATCAGAAAGCCAAGAGCGGTGGAGGAGATGCTTAGGCCGGCGATCCAAAAGGGCTCTTGGCCTGGTTTGCTCACCACCAGGTTGAAGTCCATGGCGCAGGAGGTACGGTTGGTCTCGGCGTCGTACAACGTGGTGCGGAACAGCAGGGTGGGTGCAGCCAGCACACCTGAGAGGAGCCAGATGGAGGCCAGCGAGGCCCGCATGTGTCCTCTGGTCCGCAGCTGTGTGCTGGTGAGGGAGTGAACGATGGCCATGTAGCGGTCCAGGCTCAGGCAGGTGAGGCAGAAGACACTGGCGTACATGTTGAGCAACACCACGTAGCTGCTGATCTTGCAGAGGGCCACGCCAAAGGGCCAGTGATATCCCAGGGCGGTGTAGACGGCCCACAGAGGCAGGGTCACCACAAAGGTCAGGTCAGCAAGAGCCAGGTTTCCAATGTAGATGTCCGCAGCTCTCCGTTTGGACTGGGCCCGCCATACGGTGAAGATGACCACACCGTTCCCAGTGAGGCCCAGGATGAAGATGAGCATGTAGAGCACAGGAATCAGCGAATATGACGGTTCCCACTCGTCAAAGTCACACATTGAGTTGTTTACTGCCTCGTCGTAGTCGTCTTGGCTGTAGTCAGCAGTCATGTTGTCCATGGCATTCATTCCTCCAAAGATCTTTCAGTGTTTAAAGTATCAGCGATCTAAATGATCACAGAGAATTAGCTTGTGATGTACTCAGGTCAGAATGTGATTTCAGCTGGACAAGCTGTGGCTTTTAAACCCTCCAGGATCTCACACTCCCTACCCTCACCCCGGGACCCCGCCCCTCTACACAGCCACTCCTCCCCTCACCACAGCAGCCCTCCCAGGAAAAAACCAGCGGATTATGATCGAAAAAAAAAATATAAAAATAACAAGTAAACACCAATATTTCAAGCAGAACTGCTGAAAAACAGCAGGTAGCCCACAGTCACAAAACGGGACATCACAGGCGTAAATAATGCGCAAAATAGGAAGAGATATCTGCTAGAGTGTTTTACTTTTTTTATGAAGTCTATTATCGCGAATAAACTATATATATATAACCTATATCTTGTGTATACGTAGTGGTGTGTGTGTAGGATATATTATATATATATAATATATATATAGCTATATATTAATATATAATATAGATATATATACTTTATACACAAGGATATAGGTTTATAGTTTACATAGTTACACAAGTTTTACTACTTTTAAAATTAAACATGAAACGTCTCGATCTGACATGTCAGGACCTGTGTTTTTGCCCTGTACGGATAAATTGATATTTTAATGAACGGTTGTGAATGTGTGAACAGCGGTCTATTAGTTGGACGATTCGAGGGCTCTAATTTCCATCCCAATGCGTTTGACATGCTGCACTCACGGACTTGCCCGAACAAGATCACATATGTTCAAATTAATCCGAAAAATGAAGTTGGAGCATCAAAAGGCGTAATAAACGTTCTTACACAGTCTTTCAGTTCTAGGCGAATGATTACGCGCCGTAGCCCATAACTTATTGTAGGATTACTACACAGTAATTTGAACAAAATGCCCAACCTCCGCGTTTTACCTCGAATTTTTTTACAGAAATGTCTAAGAAATAAATAGTACACTGCCAAAGTGTCAAATAAGAATAGCATACTGAAAGTTACTTTTCATAACTCATATTTTGGGCTGAACAAACAGTTTCTTATAATATAACACAACATAGTAAGTAAATAAATACCTTAGCTGTAATTATTTGATACCTTATAATTATTTAAAATAATTATTATAGAACAACCCAACACGCTGGTTTGAGTCAAAACACCCACTAGCTGGGTTTGTTTTTTTTTTTTTACCCTTTTTAACCAGGGCTGGGTAATTTACACCCAGCATTTTTGTATGAGTGTACCTTACTAACTATTATAAGCAGCAAATTAGGAGTTTTTATAAAAACATCCAATCAAATCTTTAACTAACTTAAGTTCATTAGATATGTAAGCTTCAAAAGTTATCAATTTATCTTTTAAACAATAAATAAATAATAGGTGAACAAGATCTATCTATCTATCTATTATATCTATCCTATTTATATATCTGTCCGTCCGTCAGTCCGTCCGTCGTCCGTCCGTCGTCTATCTATGAATCTATCTATCTATCTTCTATCTATCTATCTATCTATATCTCTACTATCTCTCTATCTATCTATCTCTCTATCCATCCATCCATCCATATCTCTATATCTCTATCTCTCATCTATCTCTCTATCTATCTTACGGTAATTTTTATACCATGCCTGTTAACGGTGTTGGATTCTTATCAATTGCTTTTTATTTAATCACAAGGCATATATTTGAATGATTAATAAGTTACGTTTTTTTCATAGTCATTTTTTTTTTGTCTTTATTGTTTAGTAAACACACACCCACACACACACACACACACACCCACACAAACTGTGTCAACTTTTATTAGAACATTACACATAACATCACCATGCAGTAAAAGTACCCAGTTCCAAAAAATCAGTCAGATAATTGCTGCACAATCTAAAATAGAATCCCACCCACTTCATGTCCTTATACAAGATGCAGTCAACTTGTCTTATGATTGCATCATATCTAAAAACTTCACAAGTATTGCATGAAAATTTAAGTGTTTTTTCCAAAAAAATATTTCAGGGGAAAAATGATTTAAATGTATAATCCGAGGTCAACAAGAGAAAGAGATCAGCTAGGATATTAGCTAGACAAAGACAACAGCAGAGAGGCAAGGTTTCTTTCACAGAGGAAATCCCACTGTAAATGGCACGTATCAGCCAGAGCATTTGGCTCAGCAGTATTACTGTCTCAGAGTGAAGAAGCAGACGGGAGGTTTCACTCGGCACCCTTCCTCGTCTCTCAGCGATGAGGCGTCAGTGGCGCCAAGGACCTGACCCGCTCAGACACAACTATCCCTCCCTGACCCCATCCTACACACACACACGTGCACCGGTCAGGCATGGGACGGGAGGCTGCAGCGTTTGTAAGTTCAAGAGGTGTGATCATTAAAATGACTCAACATGTGCTGGAAACTTGTGGTTGCTGGCAGGCGAAATTTCTATAACTCCCTCTAAACATTGTGTACATGGACACAAGCTCTTTCTGGTAGTTCTGAGCAGGAATTCCATTTAAATTTACATTGTGCCTACCATTAAATTAACACTCTTCAAACAAAATAAAGGCTCCAAATGGGTGTCTCACATAGTGAGCCATTTTGAGTGAAGTCTTAAAGTGACGAAAAACTTTAATAATCTAAAGAACCCTTTTCCACTGTAAATAACCTTTTGTGCAATGGAAAGATTCCTTGTATGTTAAAGGTTCTTCATGGAACCTTTGATTCCAATAAGGAACCTTTACTTTTAGGAGCGTAGTTAATTTGTCATATATTCTTTATTGAAAAGAGCACTGATAAATCAGTCTCGAGCTACCCCCTCCAAATACACACATCACAGGTGACACTGGACTTATCTCCCCTTGATTTTAACAGGATAGATATGATAATGGGACAAATGGTATAGATAGATATGCAAATGCTTGACAAAAGCAACTGGGGGTCTAACAACTGCCAAACTGTTTATTCCTCAGCAATTAAATGTATTTACGTAAGTCTCAAGTGTCCTCTATCTAAAATAAAGTGTCTCATATCTGTTTCTAAATGGTGCAGCGTTGTTTAAATGTTAAATGATGGGACTAAAACTGCTATTGGCATCTGTGGGCTTCACTGTTGACACATGACAGAGTTTGATGTGGTATTTGCATGCACAAACCATAGATGGAAATGAATGGCAAGCGCAGTGTTAGACCACACACACACACACACACATAGGCAGAGTGACAGAGCTCTCCGAGCAGCTGGATTCTGCGCAGCCTCTTTGATCCGCTGTGCTCAACCTCAGCCATGGATAATAAGTGTCTGTGTTTTTCAGAAGTTATCTGACTCAATGTGCACTGCAAATGGACTGCTTAATGAGAACAAATGTGTAGAAGGCATCTGTGTGAGAGCTGCACAGATTTAGGTGTGTATGTATCCGTTTCAGACAACTGAGAAAACACATAGACCTCCTGACAGAGCCAGACAATTGTGCTTATTACCTTTTCAGCCAAATTAAATCTTAACAAAACAGCAGTTGTCAACCATCAACAGTTATAGAATCACTTTTTTCCCATGAAATGAATTTATTTAAATAAAGGAATCCATGAATGATGTGGAAAAAAGTATTACTCTGTATGAAACTGTTTTAGTACAAGAAGTCTGAGTTTTATCATTGTAGCAATGGGGAAAATATATATATTAATTTGCTGCGTCTCAAACTAGAGCACAACTATCATTGCTTTAATGCTTAATAACATTATTGAATCATTTTCTTGTTTATGTGATACTAATTATTTTAGCTGCCACGAATGACATATTTAAAGCAAAACATCAAAGTGGCGCCTTACATTTATTTGAAATATAATTATTTCAGTGAATAAAAATAAAAATAATAAAAAATAAGCTGTAGATATTAGATACTTTAGATAAAAGTTAATTACACATTTATGAACTTCAAGTTAACCAATTTGTCCTAAAAATAAATAAATAAAATAAATACACAACAAACAAAATGAGTAAGAGGGCACTCAGTTTGTGAGCTTTATTGTTAAGCTAAACATAAATTTAAAAGCCTACCTACTGTTGATTCCAAGCCACATATAAATACTCTGCTGATAGAGCGGTTTCTTTTAAGGAAGATATCCTCTATTTAAATTCTATTACCTTAGTTAGTTAGTTATTAGTATGGTTACACAATTGTATTTAATATGCCGTATTAATTACCCCCATATGACAAAATGTGGAGTGCCAAAAAGTTTTATTCAGAACTTGCTAGTAAATTTTAAATTAATTACAAAGACAACAGCAAGATAATCACTTGACATAAACATGAAAACTGAAAGTAAAAAACTGAAATAGTAATTTTCTTGTAAAACATACTCCAATAATCCTTACATATATATATATAATGTCACAAACATGATAAAATACTGTATGGGTGCCACCAGCAACAGTGTTGACCATGTTAACTTTTAACCAGCAACTAATAAATAAGTAAATGGCATCATAAATGTATGAATCCACACACACACACAAATACTTTTAGACCTCCTTTTGATCTACGTAACTTGCCATGAATTGTTATTAATTGTAATTATTGCGTTTAGTTTGATTAGTTTAGTTAGTTTAGTTTAGTCTCGCTCCACATATGACTGGCATGTCTGTTTGATGTCTGATGATCTACGGCCCCCCTGTGTCATGTGACAGCGGCGTCTCTCAGGTGTTGATACGCTCGGAACGGCATCTCTGGCATCACACACAAAGATTAAGCTCAGAAAAGAGCTTCATTGATTTGCCTGTTGATTCTGAATCTTAAAGGTTGAGTGATACCACATAGAGGCATTTGTAAATGCATACGCTTCCTCTTCACATGGAAAGGTGTGGCAGTCTTTTATGGCACCCCACCCGCGCTTCATTGACTGATTCTAACAAGAGTTTCCGACTCATTGACACCAAGTCGCTGAGCACCAGGGACGGGACAATGAACGAGTTCACACCTTGGAGCCGTCGCATGGCCACTTCTTCTCACCCCTTGAGCACGCTTTCCTTCTGCCTGGCAGTGTATCGAAGGTGTGGATGTTTGTTTTAAATACGTTTCAGTTACAGTTTCTAGTCAGGACCTGTAATACATGGAAATGCGATTAGCAAAGGCTTGGGACGGTTTGCAAACAGCATCGCAGGATCAAGAGTGCGGACAAAATCCGTATGCTCTTCCTGGAGACAGCAAGGAAGCTAATTATACGACCAAACATCCCAGGTTACTCAAAGCCCCTTCCTGTCTCTCTTGTCCTGCCATGACCCAAAACAACAATCATCAAGACAAGACACTTGATCCATATCTGTTCTCTGTCACACATTAAGATCCTCTAATTATCAAAAGCGTGTGGGAAGCTGCTTTACATTATGAGGGGGAAGCTAGCTTAAAAATTGTTTAAACCCGTTTTAAAATGCAGTTAAAGCTACTTATGAAAAAAAGCTATTGCTGTTTAAGTGGGCACTATCTTTTAAAATCACAATTAAATGATATAATTCATACAATCAGAGCAGTGTTTAACTAATACACAAACAATAGAGTGCAACAGTAGGGTCTCAAAAGTAAAATCCCATTCATTTTCTCTATATGGAAATTGATTTTGAACAATCAAATCACATCAAAACAGATCATTATCTCCGCCCACTCTCACGAAGCACTGCAAATGCAAAAAATTTAAATATATATCTATATCAATATAATATATATATATAATATATTCAAGTTTTGCAATAAAGGTTAAAATGCAGGTCCTTGTACTGATTGTCGAGGTTACAGTAAAAAATGTGCAAAATCAAGATGAGCATGGACGGAAGCGAATGCAGGTTACTAAACATGCCAGAGATGTGCTGACGAGAAGGAGTATGAGTAAGGACACGTGCAGCTGAGTTCTGTACTGTGTTGCTACCCAATTAACATCTTTAAATCATAACTTTTTAATTCACAGTCATTTTGAATCAGTTATGCATTCTCAAGGCTTTCATGGGATTGTAGTTCTTTATATATAAAAGCCGCAAAGCGATACAGTCTTGTACCTTTGTCTCTTGTCAGATTTTTCAAATACTTTTTATGCAAATAAAAGTAATATGTGATGCACCTCATAGCCTGGTCGGTTGGTTCACGGTTATATATAAGGTTATTCTGAAAAAGTTTGGTAACCAAACGTTTATGGACAATCTAAAAAATGCTGGATTAAATACAACCCAGTGCTGGGTAAAATAGGGACAAACCCAGCAATTGGGCTGTTTGACCCAGCAGTTTGTCTAAATGTTTAACACAACCTTCTGGGTAGTAACCCAACCGCTAGGTCAAAACAACCCAACTGCTGGGTTTGTCCCTATTTTACCCAGCAATTGGGTTGAATTTAACCCAGCATTTTTAGAGTGTAGCCATGACGGGAATACTATGGAAGTACCCTGGTACTGTCAAACTGTTTGGTTACCAGCATTCTTCAGAATATCTTATTTTGTGTTCAGCATAAGAAAGAAACTTGTACAGGTTTGGAGCAAATTGAGGGTGAGTAAATGATGACAGGATTTTCATATTCGGGTGAACTATCCCTTTAACACAACTAGCTGCATGCTAATTTGTATAACTGAGTCAAACGTGTTGATGAAATGCTACATTTCACAAACTAATTGCTACAAAAAAAAAAAAGGAAAACACACAGCAAGAATTCTGTACAAGCAAAGATCAGTGGTCATTTGGACGGTTTGAACAAACCAATTCACTAAATGAATCATAGAGGGAGAAAGATGACATTCTAGCATTTGATTATTGCTCGACAGTAATGTTCACAAAACCAGGGTGGTGGGCTATAGTCCACCAGTCTAGTAATAATAATAAATAATGGATACTAACATCATCAACAAACAAAAAAATAGATTACCTTAGATAAAGTTTGATTACTATGTTTTATGTTTTTGAAAGAGGTATCTTATGCTCATCAAGGTTGCATTTATTTAATCAAAAATACAGGGGGAAAAAACTGTAATATTGGGAAATATAGAAGTTAGAAAATTAATTTTTTGTAACAATACCATTCAAAAGTTTGTAATTCAATGGGTCAGTATTTTTTAATGAAATTAATGCTTTTATTCATAAGGATGTATAATTGATGTAAAAAGTGATAGTAAAGACTTCAATCGGTTTAAAGTCCTGATCACACGGTTATATAAAATACAACATTAAACAAGCCACAACGTTTGTTAAAATGATCATATAAAAGCATATTAGAATGATTTCTGAAGGATCATGTGACACCTAAAGAGGGAGTAGTATTGATGAGGAATTCACTTTGGGACTCACAGAAATAGTTCTTTTAAAGAATGGTAAAAATAGAAAAATATATTTTTTAATTGTAATAATATTTCACAATATTATAGTTCTTTCTGTGTTTCTGATCAAATATGCAAACTTGATGATAAGTGACTTCTTTCAAAAACATTAAAAACAGTAATGCGCCCAAACTTTTGACCAGTATAAGTAAAAATAAACACATTTTATAATTAAATGTTGTATGAATAAAAAGGATAGGAATCATATTTGTTTCAAGTGCTTTTTATTGGGGGTGGGGGGCCTCCAACATAAATTTTGCCTAGGGCCATCACAAAGTAGCATTTTGTCGTGTTACACAGATACTTGTTGGAAAAAGTAGTATACTGGAAAACCTGTTGTTTTTTTCCATGCAACTGGAAAATTTTATAGCGTGACAACTTTGAGTTTTTCAACCGTATGAGCTCCCTGTTATCAGAAGTCATGAGTTCATGGAGTCGGGAGTTGGTGAGGTTCAGTGTTATCTTAAGGAGCCCCATTTGTGGTTGTTTTATCTGGTGAGAGCTTCCTTGCCGTGCTCGGGCTTGAAAAACTAGATAAGCATTTGCCCTGCTGCTCTGCGAGTTTGTATTTAACGACCTGTTGAAAACATCGGATGCTAATCAGGCAGACGTAACACCAACATGTTTAGCCTCCGCACTAGACTTTCGAGATGGCTGGCCTTCTTTCCACATGTTCCCCAGCAGTGCTGATTTACAAAGCAGCCAGGACTCGCTATTGTCCGGCCCAATTAAATGAGCTGAAAGATGAGATCCGTATGGAAGCCGCTGGTGTTGTTAGCAGTTAGCGGCTTGCAATGGGCTGTGTTTCCTTAATTCTCTCTTATCTCCTGCCCCCAGAGAGCAGTGGTCTCACAGATCTCTCAAGTAAACCGAGTGTCTTTTGTCCCTGTGGTGTGTATCCATGGCTTGGTTTCCTCCTCTCTTGCAGTTATATCGTTCCATGTGCAAAAGCGGCGCGCCACATTAAAGTGTCGGAAGTTAGCACTCAGTCTTGAGCTTTGATTTAATCACAGCCTGTTTTAAAATTAGATATATGCATTGAAGTGTGTCCAAACGTGTGGCGTCACAATTTTTCCCTCTTAATGGCTCAAGTGAAACGCTCAATGGCCAAACACAGGCTTTGACAGGAAAAGCCATCTTGAGTAGTACATGTGGCGACTCTGATGCAAACGTGTCCGGCCTGAGTTTGTGGGTGACTCCTAATAGGGTCATTTGACCTTAGAAATAACACTTTTGTTGCTCTTTGGTGATGGCCATTGTTTGGAAGAGGAAAGGTTGCTTCTGATGTAAATATCTGGCACATATCAGGAGGGATGTCCTGATGTCCATTGTTGCTACACTAAATTTGAGGGTCATTCCGGCAAACAGCCCTGCAAAATACAAGTAATTATTTACCATTACGAATCCTAACTACTAGCCCTAAACTCTTAAGTGATTTATTTTTCAGCCCCTCACCGTAGTTTGGATGAACTATAAGTACACAGTAAGTTCAAAAGTATGGTGTCAGTAAGGATTTATTTGTATTTTATTTTATTTTTAATTTAAAAATATTTTTTTAATTAAAATTGGTTGGGGGGTGGTGGGGGGGGGTCTATATACATATATATATACTGTATATATATATTATTATTATTTTTTTTTTTAATAATTAATATTTTATATTCAGTAAGGATGCCTTAAGCTGACACATTAGTTATAATTTAAATAATGCTGTTCTTGATCTCTTTGACTATTCACCAAATAATCGGGGGGAATGTAGGACCAGGGCGTCCACAAAAAATATGAAGCAGCAAAATATTCCACATATTTGCTCATAACAAGAAATGTTTCTTGAGCAGTAAATCAGCATATTCAAATGATTTCTGAAGGACATGGGACACTGAAGACTGGAGTAATGATCCTGAAAATTCAGCTTTACATCAGGAATAAATTAAATTTTTTAATATATTAAAATCTTCATATTATTTTAAATTCCAATAATATCTCACAATTAGTAATTTATTTATGCTCAAATAAATGCAACCTTGGTGAGCAAAAGAGACTTCTTTCAAAAACATTAATTTATTATTATTCAGTATTTATTTAATGTGTGTTTGTCTGTCCAGAAAACCCATTACAATGTAATGGTGATAAACTGGCACATGCAATTCATGATATTCTAATGAAAAGCAAATGTTCAAAATTAGAATTAATGTTTCATCTGATTAATCCCTTTTCTTGTATCTGGACACACATAGCACACATATACCACTGTTTCCTGAAAATTACCCCTGAAATAGCTCTTGTTTTTCAAACAGTACAACTAAGATGCTCGGGCACACAAAAACAGGGGCACAAATTTCCACAGCAGTTATCTTCATCACAATGGCTCCCAAGACACTACCAGAATAAGTCTGGTATCACGGCGGCACAAAACAGACAGAGTGACTTATTGGCTGTCACAGGAAAGGGCCTGTCAGGATGTGGCCTGCGTTTGTGTTGGAAAGTCTTGTTTTGTAAGCTGCAAGTCTTCAGATTATTGATAAAGCTCTTCCTTGCACCAGTAAATGTGGAAGGAGAAAATGGGTTGGACTGAACTTGTGCAAAAAGAATTGAATTAAGAAGATTCAACTCGCCATTTACTTCAGTAGAGTTTGGTTTGAGCATAATTTCATCAGAATGTTGTTGCATTGTGTCAGTTATATATATAATATATATTATAATATATATATATATATATTATATATATATATATATATATATATATATAATATAACTTGAGAGTTCTATAGCTTTATTGCTATCTTAAATGGATTTTTTCACGTAGATCATTGCAATGCATTATGAGATTGGCTTCTCTGCAAAGGATGCATGCAGTACTGCCTTAGAATTGGCCCAAAAGAAGGTTTCTTGAGATGTTCCTTTCTTTGAAACACCTTAAATGCCTTAAAATGCTGCTTTTAAATGAACAGAGCCAAAGAGTATTTCAATTTCAGTACAAGTTAAAGGAAAAGTTCACACAAAAATTCTAATTTGCTGTAAATTTACCCTCCCTCAGGCCATCCAAGATGTAGAAGAGTTTGTTTCTTCATGGGAACAGATTTGGAGAAATTTCATCACTTGCTCACCAGTGGATCCTCTGCAGTGAATGGGTGCCGTCCCAACAGCTGATAAATACATCACAATAATCCACACGTAATCCACACAACTTCCATTATAAGAGCTAACCAAGATTTGTGGGGGTTTTTTCTAAAGAAAATGAGTGACGAGTTAAAATGAACTTTTGTGGTATGCCACAAATACTGCTGATTCAGCTTAACTTGTATTGAACCAAGAGTATTCCTTAATCCCATTATCTTTGCAGATAGATGGTGGTGTTAACAGTTTTTTTTCTTCTGTTTACACTGATAAGAAATCATCTGTGCAGATTTATAAATTATGGATTAGGTCAGAAGCAGTGCTAGGAATATTGATCTTGGATTAAATCCTATCTTCTAACATAGTATAAAAAACTCTATGATCTTACTCAATATATTGCCAACAATCAGTCAATTCCAGAATATTTTTCTTAGTTCGTGAGTCGCATAATTCAACAGTGTGAGAGCGGCCTGTAGCCATTTATGGATGTTCAAATCAGCTTAATTGATCTTTGCTGAAGAAAATGCTAATCGTACTTCACGTGTCCTTTTACACATATGCCATATAGCGTTCAAACAGTTCACATGATGAATGTGGGGTTCACAGCAGCTGGAACACAATAAACCATTGTCCACAAAAATCAGACTCTTGCTTGCCATATGGTTTTGTAATCAATCTATACCAAAATGTGCTCTTAAGTGGCTACCCATTGTGCACAACATCAGTGTCTACTCATCCATCCTACTCACTGTCAGGACACACACACACACACACACACATGCGATCTCTGACACACAGATGTATGACATCATTGCCTCATTAGGACCCATTGTTCACTTCCAAACTCTAGAGGAACATGGCGTGTGCAAGGTCTTTGCTTTTCAAAGGCTTTTTTTTTTAATAACAAGTTCCTAAGAAACATTTAAAGGAGTAACACTCCCAAAAATGAAAATTGTTATTATTTGTGTTCTTTATGGAACAAATATTCCATAAAGTATATTTTTTGTGATGTGAATGTGAAGAATGTAACATTAGTTGCAATTAATCAGAAGTAGAAACAGATCTTTTTTTCCATATTGTGATGTACATTAGAGTGAAACGGATTATCGAAAATGAAAAAATATAGGGCAGATCGCTGTAGCGCCTCAGTTTAAGCAGCATGTGAACCGATCATCTCTTCCTCTTTACTAGTTATAGCACGAAATAAACATTTACATTTAGTCATTTAGCAGATGTTTTTATCCAAAGCGACTTACAAATGAGGACAATAGAAGCAATCAAAACCAACAAAAGTGCAATAATATGTACTGTAAGTGCTAAGACATGTCTCAGTTAGCCTTTAATAATAATTAAAAAGAAAAACAAGTAGATAGAATAGAATTAGAGTAGAGCGTGCTGGAGTTAGAGGGTCAAATGAAGATGGAAGAAATGTGTTTTTAGCCGATTCTTGAAGATGGCTAAGGACTCAGCTGCTCGGATTGAGTTGAGCAGGTCATTCCACCAGCAGGGAACAGTTAATGTAAAAGTCTGTGAGAGTGATGGCACTATAATGCAGAACACAAGCTTCTAGAGCTCACATAATTCTGAAGTAGTGAATTTAGGTAAAGGGGTGCAGAGCCAGTGGTGGTTTTGTAGGCAAAACATGAATGGACATCAGGAGGTATCTTGTTTCAACAGTGGAAAGACATCAATACACATAATTTTTCAAGTTCAATTCCACCAACGTTAATCTACTCCCCTGTCTGGTTTGTTTGTCGGACAAAAATGGCATATTCGGTGTTATGATTGGTCAGATCACTTGTCAATCAAACTCTGGCGATGGATCAACTGAAGGCATTATTCCCTTCATCGTGGATCTCAAATCAAATATAATGCCTACACCATACACATCAGTGTGTGTGAGTGAGTGAATGAGTGTGTGTGTGTGTGTGTGGTGTGTGTGTGTGTGTGGTGTGTGTGTGGTGTGTGTTGAGTGAGTGAGTGAGTGAGTGAGTGTGTGTGTGTCGTGTGTGTGTGTGTGTGTCTGTATGTGTGTGTGTGTGTGTGAGTGAGTGAGTGAGTGAGTGAGTGAGTGAGTGAGTGAGTGTGTGTGTGTGTATCCTGTATCGCATCCATGGCTTCCTCACTAAGGAGAGAGGGTTTCAGGGACGGGAAGATAGGAGACGGTAGGGACATGAAGCAACAATGACAGGAAGAGCGTCCAGATCAAATAGTGATTAAGGCAAAAAAAACATTCCTCAAATAAACACTAAACACACTCCTTTAACACGCTCAAATGGCTGGGAAGAGTCCCACCGCATGCCCTCTCAATTAGACGGGGATTTAACTTTTTTTGGGTTGTGTAAGAGAGCAGGGCTATTGATTTGACACATTTACTTAGTACAATGAATTATGAAATTAAAACTGCAATAAAAATGGATTTAATGACCCATGTAAAGAGAATTTTGCAAGTCTGCAGTCAGCACAGCTCCAGCTGTGACAGCAAGACCACTCAGGTCAAACTAGGCCAAAAATAGACTGTTTCTCCACTGACACACATCAAATTTGGCACAACCTACTGCAGAGGCTAAACAAATGCATTATTTCGACAAACAAAATGATCAAGTCTGCAGGCACACACCCAAAAACGTGCCTGTAAAGCTGTAAATAATCAAACGTGAGCGGTGAGGTCGACTGAGCGAGTTGTTGATCCCGGAGTCATCCTATCCCATGGGAGTAAACAACCCAATTCCTCTTCCTGCCCTCTGTCCACAGTAAAAGCATCTGTTTGACCTCTGACCCTGACCTGACAGAACCAACTTCCTGACCCACACGGACTACTGGATGTGTCCATGCCAACGGCCGTCATCTGAACTAACAAACACTGCTCCACACAACTAACACACAAACTCAGCTACAGTACGAAAGAAGAGAGAAATGTGAATGCTGCATTTAAACAAACATTATTTATAATGATTTATAAAAGAGTTGTTTTATTCAATGGAAAGATTGTCTATTAAAATGTATATATGAGGGAATATATAGGGGCTGACAGTCACACGTTGACTCTTCTGAATAATCATCAGGCTTTTCTTTTGAATGTCCTGAAACTGTCCTTTCCCTTTTACTGCCCTTTTGTGACAACATGCCCCAATATGAATCTACTATTAAATAGTCTACGTTAGGGTTTTCAGCAACATTTAAACTGAATTATGAAAAACAAAACAACATATATTAAAAATATGTATTCAGAAATGTTCAAAAGTATTTAAAAGTGCTCCTTTTTATATCATCCTGAGATTCGGACTGGTGTCATCAGTTTTGCTACTTACTGTAATGTTCACACATGGATAAATGTCTGCTATTTGAGCTCATATTGTGATGCTTGAGGTATATTGTGTGTTTGTGTTTTCTGAATGGTTAAACCTGTGCAAAATAAGGGCATTTTTGTGTAGATTTTTGCAGAAAACACTGAGCAAACTCGAACGTGTGTGAAAACAGAAAAATGTGTCTTTGTTTCGTAACAAACTGAACGAATGGTTTGGAATTGGGCCAAATGAATCAGTCATATTATGTTAGCAATCGAGAACAACTATAATCTTTATATATCACAGTAATGTGCATGGTAGCCGTCTTGTGGCTTATAAAATGCTATACTGATTCAGTGTGAACTGTTTAAAAATGACCCTTAATAAAGTGCTTTTGAGGACTGTTCTAGCTCATTACTGCGGGTTCAATCCTTCAGGGACCAATGCATATGTCTTCCATGAGATCATCTGCAAATACACACGACAACACAGCTTAAAAACGAAACAACTTAGGACGTCCATCTGGTCCTTTTCAAATGTTATGACACTTATGTAAATCACAGTTGTCATGTTTTTTCTCCATGGCTGTGTGGCCGCCTCAGGTCTGGGTATTGTAGGTCTGAGAGGGTGATGTCTGGGTCACCTGTCTCAGATTTTATGCCTTCCATGCCAGAAACAAATGACAGAATTTTGATTTTCAGTGAAGTAATCTTATGACAAGATGGTTTCTTGTAAAATGACAGTAAGCATGACAGGAAATGAGTGCCAGTGACTGAGCAGGAGGAGACAAGAGGAACAAAAAAAATGGAAAAGTAAGGAGTACAAAAGGAGGAAGAAATGGGAAAGCCACACAGTTGTTCCGTACGATCGGACGTCCACTACACCTCATGCAGGAGAGGGGATTTTGTCTTAAGCGCTCATAAATAATCACAGCGCTTCCTACAGGAGCTTTCCCATACTCTGCTCAAATCCCCAGATTGATTTCCAAAGGAATGTCTCAACGTACTGTTTATTTCATATCTGTCGTTTGTGAAACCCATGGTTCATTTTACATAAGCAAGATTCCACATAGTAATCCGAAGGGCACTACGTAGGGAGGAAGTGAGTGAACAATGATATATCACTAAATAATTTAGTGTTTTATGTATTAATGTACAGTTTTCTTTCAAAATAAAAAATAAAAAAATTTGTACAAATTTGAGCTCAACGACTCATTTGGATTATACTTGTATAGAAATATGTATGTGTTTCTTAACTATAGACTCCACACGCTGATTTCTGCAGTAGATGCTCTTTGTTCATCTCAGCCAAAACACATTCAGTTTTCCTCGAAATGAATAAAAATGCACTTGCAGGGAAATACAAACACCTATCCTTATTCCAACAATTTAATCATACATTAAATAATTCAGATCTGCTTTATGGATTTAATCTCACTTTATTAACCAATGTTTTTGCTATTGATCGTGGATGATTAAGTTCAACCGTACAAATAACCACAAACAAATAGTTAAGCATTGTGCATGTGTTTCAATTTATTTTTTATAACAGTAACAATAATTGAGAGGATTTGACCTCATTGAAGAGGTAGAGATAGAGGGAGATAATTATAGTTAGTTTGGGGGGGATTTTTGAACCTAAATCCTTATTCCCTTAGGGGTATGAATTGGAATGAACTCTAAATGTCTTGCATTTTTTTGCATTGTATGATTTGCATATTTGTCTTGTATATTTATTATGGTTTTGTATAATTGCCTTTTTTTTCACTTGCTAATTGAATCCAGCTGATTATCTCTAGTTAGTAATCCAGAAACAGGGTGAAAGGTGGTTGTAATGTGAACACTGAAGTAACATGAGCAATGTGGTGTTTGCTTGCGTTGGTCTAGTGTTTAATGCACCCTTTTGCACAGTGTTTAGTTTACATAAAATATATTTTTGCTTGAACTTCTCCAACCTGGATTTAATTGTGAGTGGCTGGCAATTTAGTTGTTTTTATAACAATAGTAAATTATAAAGATAACAAATACCGGTTTTAGTATAGCTAAAATAACTGGAAATGAATGACAGAAGCCTTGAGCATTTAAGTTATAAACAGTCATACTCACTCTTTAGATTGCATTTTAGAGGCCAGTTATTGGCTCCATTTGAGGTTTGACTAATGCTTTTGTATGGGTACATCCGCTGAGAGGGGTTCTGGGAAACGCTGAGGAGCGATGAGGAGATGAGGAGGAGCACGCCAGCACCTTTGACATGCAAATCTCAGAGCTCAGAGCTGAAGCAGCGAGGACAACAGGTGTCCCGTCCACACGGCCACAGTAGCCTCTTTCACCTCTCCTCATCCCTCATTCCATCTCAGCCTTCCCTCCGGACTCTGCCTGACTCGCTAATGACAGCCGCAAAGAATCATTCAGCAACACCAAAATCTGAGAGTATCAAATATATTTGATCATGAATTTGTTTCTTTCTTTTTGCTCAGAAATGTAATTTGCATACAGCAGGATGGAACAATTTGAGCGTGAACAAGAAAATAAAATCTAAACTTCATTTCTTATCAAAATGACATGTTTTGGCACACAGCCTGTATTAAAACTCATTTAAAAACTTGAATTCTCCCAAATTGTACTGCAATGTTCATTTTAGAAATAACTCATCTAATGTAATTGATAACATTAAGAATGTTTACCTCTCACATTAAAAACGTAATATTGCTTTATTACAGCATTTAGGGACTTTATACATAAATATATCTCCTTTGCCCTCAATGCATGTCCCACGAGAGAACTGAACCTAATTCTAAAAAGCTTGATAAATATGATACCTGGATCATCAAAGCATAAAATTCAGCAATCAAATATATCAAGCATGCATACTAAGTATGTTTGTGGTTCCTCATAGTGAAATATCCGGCAAACAGTGAGCCCAATTTTTTTAGCTCACAATATGATCACTTCCTCCCAAAGAAAAATATACACACAGCTCGATCAATGAGTGCATACATAGCAAACCTGGCCATAAATGCTCATGAATATACATATCTTCCATACTTACAAGAAGCCATAGCAAGAAGAGAAATAAAATAGTGTTAAAATTGTCTTGGCTATGCTATTTACATCAGAGAAAATAAATCCATAGCTCTTTAAAAATATAATTGTCTTCACCCTACAAAAGGTCAGAGGATTGTGCCCTACAGCATCCCTTCAGTTTTAGTAAATCAAGACGGAAATGTGCAAAACAATCTCTTGCTCAAGTATTTGACAGTCAAAGTCATGTAGATCACGGTCCAGCACACCTGTACACAGCTCATTTACACTCAAGACCACACCGAACCGCAACAGAAATCATGAGGAGAATTGAAACATCTGGAATGTACAGAGAATCTGTCGTGACAGAGGAGCAAACCCCGTCTGAGCAGAGACCTCTGTTATTTGGCTCATAGAATATTTCTCCCAAAAGGTCATTCAATGGATTGATTCCGATTGACTTTTGCAGGGAATTCAAATCGATGCAGCTAGATTCTCTTTTATACACGTGCATTTTGGTACTAAGATAAATAGATTTATATATGTAGCGTTTTGTCAGAGAGCACGAAGCTTGAAATTAAGATTTGACAGAACAGAAATGTTTGGTCTCCTGATATAATGCAGATCTCTGGAATTCATCTAGTGCTCAACAAGGTGAAATGCAATTGAATTTGAGATTTAAAAACAGCTCAATAGAGCCCCCTAGTGGTCAAGACAAGGAATTACGACTGAATTCACTTCATAAAAATATTCGTTGCCTGTCAGATGCACAATCATCTTGATGCTAATATCACACAGTTAAAGGAACAATTCAGTCAGTTATTATTTACTCGCTCAGATTTTTCTGAAGAATATTAATGCAGGTCTTCCGACCTAAAAGTTCAGGAAACACCATTAAAGCAGTCTATATTAGCATATAACATTCCTGAATGACATTTTAATGCTTTTCTGAGATTTTTTTTTCCGGACGGGTCTCTGTGGAAATTTGCAGTGGAAAGATTCTTCAAAATTGCTGATTTTTGGTTCCACAAAAAAATAAGATCGCGACAAGGGTGATTTTTTTCCCCTTTTTTCGTTAACTGTTCACTCAAAAAAAAAAACATCAAAAAAATATTTAGGCCTAAGATGTGTGTGTTTGAAATGCATATGAAATTTCCATCCATTTGGATTACATGGTTTTATCATAAACTAACAATCAATCAATCAGCATAAATCTGGTCATTCAGTTGAATGAACATGGTTAAAACTTGGCTAGCTGTGAAACAAACAAAATTAGTTGAATATTAGTATGGGATGATAATAAATATATAAACTGTGCACTTAAACACATTCAGTTCAGTACAACTACAGAAATCTAACCCGTTTCATTTATGCATGTCTGACAAAAATGCATCACATTAGGTGCATTAGTTTGCTCCTGTTAAAACGGTGTAAACCTAATGGATGGAAATTGTATATGCAGTTCAAACGCATAAATCTTAAACTTATGCTTAAATATTTTTTTGTTTTTTCTTTTAAAAATACAAAAACAGACAAATTCAGTCTCCTGAGGCAGATAATGGAAATGTACCTGCATCCCACTACAGTATGTCCTCTGCACTCGCTAACTAGTTTAAACGGCATAAGAACATCTGCATCCAGCGCAGCTCATTAACGCTTCATTTGGAGATCTGAGAGATCTCATTTCATTTCCAAACATGCACACACACATATAATCATGTAAACACAGTTGAAAACCTCATGATGTACGGTTTTATCCATGTTCTCCTATGTGATTGTGACTCCCAGTTTTGTGTCATGTGATCTCTCCTTCGATGCCAAATCCTGAGAGTGGGGAGGCAGATGTTTCTGCACAGTAAACATTCAGCGGTCAGCACTGGCATCCCTCTTCCAGTGCGTTACAGGTAGGTGTCGTGTTCGGAGCTACTGAGACTCTGATTGGAGCCCTGAGGGGGCGTGTCTTCCTGCAAATGCTGCGATTCGCTGGGCGCGAGGTTGTCCCTCTGTAATGCTGGGTCGCTGGGTAACAGATACGGATTAAGAGGTGGCGAGGTGTTTTTCGTGTCCGTTTTCTTCTCCACTTTGCTCTTCGCTTTTTTCCCTTTCTCTATCTTGCTCTCGGTGGTCTGCGGTACTTCGACGACGATCGTGGGGTTTTGTTTGAGGTCCTGGCGACTGGGCGGCTCAGCGGCCATGATGGCTTTGGCGCCGTGCATTCTGGGAGGGGATTTACAGTGCAGCTCTCCGTGGGTCTCCTTCCAGCGCCGGAGCTGAGAGAGATGTTCCTTCTCTATGTCTCGCTCAGACACGGCCAACTCAGTGACCTGAAATGGTGAGGATGTATGTTTTTTAAGTCAATAACAATAATAAATCTGTACAAAGTAAGTATATTTAATTCATTTAAGTGAGAATTTTTCAAAGGACTATTATTTGGCAAATCAAATTGTACTGTTTAATGCATGCATGTGCCAAAAGCAACCAGCAGGGGGAGTCACAGCCTATGTCTGGCTACTGCTGAGTACATACTGCACAGGAAATAATGTGTACTGCCTATTTCTATTAATTAGTATGTGAAGCAGCATGTAATACACAATCATAAACAATTCCTGTGGCAGTAGTGCTACACTGTTATTCAGTGTGTACCATCTCTCAGGAAAATATGGATATTTTACATTTTTAGTTTTACATTACTTTACATAATTAAAAGTAAGTACGTTTTAAGTTGAAGTACAGCTCATAGGTGTATGTGTGGGCGATACCTCTTGCACTAGGAAAGCCTCCTGCATGTATCGTGGCTCAATAGATCTGAGCAGCTCCATGGTCTCATACTGGCCCTGACACGCTTTCAGTTTCTCCTGAGATCCCAGCATGCACTTCAGCAGCACCAGACCCACACGGAAGATGATCTTCACTCCTGCAACACACACAGACATGCATGCCCATCAAACAAAGTAACATCTAAGACAGAAACATTTGCACTACTTGTATATCAGTAAGTTTCCTAATAGAATGGCAATACTGCAAAACATGTGCATCCTACTTTTTATTTTAAAAATATAAGAATATGATAAAGTATTATATTTTTTTCTTAATGTTTTTTAATTCTCTTAATTTTATTTTGAACATGTATTTTAATACATTATTCACCGAATTGGTTTAATTAATCGTTCATCGATCACCATCAAATAACATAATTTGAATTATATTTTTATTTTAAATTAAATTAAAAAAAATTAAAAAGTCCTTACTAGGACATCTTGATGTCCAAAAGTAAGCATGTTAAACATTTACACTTCTGCTTTGGCATCAAGTTGTTGCAGTCTGCAAGTAAATGTCACAAGTAGCAAGGTGTGAATCCAGTAAACTGTAAACAGTTTTTTCATTGGTGGAGGGGTGCGGTATCAAGAAAGGGCAAAGTGCATATGGTATTGGATAGGCTGAGTGAGTCTCACCCTCACAGAAGAACATGTCCCACATGCGCAGGACAGACACCCAGGGCAGCGTCCTGGAGAAGGCACACATGAACCACTCAGTCATGTAGAGGATAGGGTCAATCTTGTATTTCTTCAGATGCCGGTGGGCCACCGGGGACACGCGCTTGAGCAGAGCAAACAAGATCTCGCCGTCTAACTGGATGGCCTCCTGTGAAGAGAGAGATGAGGAGGAAACAAAGAAAGATGACAAAGGGAAATCTGGCATGTACCACAGTGGATCCATTTCCCTATAACAACTTTTCATTTTAAAGAGATTCTCAAAATGTAAATTATATGTGGCGACTGAATTATTTTGCTGATAAGTTCCTATGATCTGACGCTCTTGCAAATACAAGTTATTTACATTGATGTGATAAAACAAATTTTGTGACGGCAACAATTCACAAGCTTAAAACAGGAATGGTAGGAGGAAACCCCCCAGGCAGAAGAGAGTTAGAACAAGTGATAAAGAGAGACAGCAAGATCCTGATGTTGGTTTAATTCTCTCCTTATCTACCACCCACTCTGCTCCTGAAGGTCAGACACAAAAGACCTCACATAAAGCTGGGATTGCACTGGATTCCTAGTAATAGAACAGGCCAGCAAAAACATTATGCACAAAATACATATATGAGAGAAAGATGAAAACAACTGTTTAGGACAACAGCGGGTTTAGAAACACTTAAGACTGCACTGGTCCATTTGAGAGTAATTAGCATTAATTAATTAATTAGCACTCTAATGAAAGTGACAGGTAACCCTGCACACAATACAATCCTAAAAAATCCTGCTCCACATGACTGGATATTATACATCCAATATGCTGCAATATATTCCATTTTTGATGTTATTTTACATGTAATTTTTTGAAGTGAATTTAAGCATCACAATATCATAATTTACTGTATGAAAAATGGATATTAATTTTGATATTTGCTAAATCCATCATAGATTACATTTAATGATGTTTAGTGTTTTTAAAGATGAATTTTAAGAGAAAATTAGATAACTGCAAAGGTTATTTAAAAGTAAAAAGTAGCAAATTAATTATAATCATAAACCGAAAAACCATGCATAATTAAATATTCATTATTGGCCGATACAGACAATAGCAACTGATACTGATAAACAAAAAAGAATCCGAGATGGTACCAATACATTGTGCATCATTAACTCAACTGCAAAAAAAAAAACTCTGCATGCTGGAGAAAATAAACTGAAAAACTTTGCTGGGTTAGTGAACAGTGTTCAACGTGTGGGTTTCTGACAGAAACAGGAAGTTGTGCAGATTTGACGGACATTTTTTATGCACAAACTACACATTCTAATTCTGACATTCCTGATTCAAATATTTTCAGTAATTTGACTGATTATTTTGTCATCATTTTGACAATAGATGAAGTGTTAAATGAGTGATCTTGACAGAAGTCATAAATTCCCAAATGAAATAGCTATTGTGCTGCATGAGTCTTGTTGAGACAGGGCACTTCAGCCACAGTTTAGCCTGGTTAATCAGTTCTGGATTAGACAGGATGTGAAGCACAAGAGGAGCAACCCTTGAACTCTGATCGCTCTACATCAGCAAATTTCCCACATCAACATGAGAGCATCAGCATGTCGTCATTGATCGATCGAGTGTTTCAGGGTGATTGATTGCTCTCGTGTGAATCTTTGGGTTGACAACATGCAGTGACAAGTGCTAAATGGAGGAGGACTGTATATTGTCTCCACTTACCAGGCCTGCGCTGTAGTATCCGGGCAGATACTTCTCACAGATCTGGACCAGACCCCAGAATGCATCCTGCCAGAGCATGGTCATAAAAGAGTAAAAGACCAGAATAGGGTATGAGTTTAACTTGCTACTGTACTCAAATAATTAAAACCACTGAAACTAATAAATATTATTACTTAAAGCCTTTAAAGGAATAGTTTACCCAAAAATGAAGATTTGCTAAAAGAAAATTTACTCACTCTCAAGTCATCCGAGATGTAGGTGAGTTTGTTTCTTCATCAGAACAGATTAGGAGAAATGTAGCATTACATCACTTGCTCACCAATGGATCCCCTGCAGTGAATGGGTGCCGTCAAAATGAGAGTCCAAACAGCTGATAAAAACATTATAATAATCCACACCGCTCCAGTTCATCAGTTAACATCTTGTGAAACTAAAAGCTGCGTATTTGTAAGAAACAAATCCCATCAAGACCTTTTTAACTTCAACCCACTGCTTCCAGCTAAAACGTGAGTCCATAATATTGCTTTTTCGAAAACAGTTTTAGGTGGATTTTGATGTGGGAGGACAACAGAGGATAGACTTTTTCACTGGAGGAAGCATTATTATAGATTATGGACAGAAGCCACAGTTTCAAGGCAAAACGCCTTTATGACATTTATTTCTTGCAAACAAGCAGCTTTTCACTTCAAGATGTTAACTGTTACATTAATTGTGGATTATTGTGATGTTTTTATCAGCTGTTTGGACTCTCATTCTGACGGCACCCATTCCCTGCAGAGGATCCATTGGTGAGCAAGTGATGCAATGCTACATTTCTCCAAATCTGTTCTGATGAAGAAACAAACTCACCTACATCTTGGATGGCCTGAGAGTGAACACATTTTCAGGAAATTTTCATTTCTCAGTGAACAATTCGTGAATTAATGCATGTAATGCATTATATGATCTCATTCACAAATCATTTATACTCAGTGTTACACATTGACAAAATATAATGCATTAAAACACATGACAAAGAACCAATTTCAGACACAACAAGAAATCTGCAAAGTTTATAACGCATTTTAACTTGGGTTACAAGTATGTGTGAAAATATACTGCATTATAACTCACATTATGAGTACATTTATAGTGCATTATACATAAAGGCTTCAAGTGTTACCAATAATTCTAGTGTTTTATTAATCACATAAAACATCATAATAGATAACTATATAAATCAATAAATAATTTATGAAATGCATTTAAAACTACAATGAGGGCCATCTGTCAGTGAGTGATCAGAGAGAAGCACAATAATGGACTGCAGACTGACCTCAGCAGGCATGTGCATGAGCAGCACTGCAGCTATAGGAGCTTGAGCCTGGCAGTAACCCTCCTCTGGTCTGTGCAGTGTGTACGCCTTCAGCACCCGGAACAGATCCTGCTGCCTGCACACACACGACTGGATGATGTAACAGAAGTGATGGGGTTCAAAAGAAGAGGCCTGCAGGTGAAGGGAGGGCAGACTTACCCGTGGCCTCCTCGAGCTACGAACATCTCGTGGAATGGAAACTGTCTGTGGAGGTCTTTCTCGATCACATCCAGCCATTTAGGATCTCCAGGCTGACTGTCCAACTCCTGCCACATAAAGGCAAATCATGTTTATTTGTCTAACAGTTTATACAATACAGACTGTTGCAAAGCAGCTTCACATTAATGAAACATCATCATAAAACATTTCATGAATTATGAAATGAATTCAATTTCAGCTGTAAACCAGCTCTATAGAAGGCAATAGTGTGATTGTTCAGCTCAAATGTTGTTCTCATTTGATTGTTTCAGTGCAGTTAAATTAATAATATTACTGAATGTTATAGTCTTTTAAACCCAAAAACAGAATGATGACTGATTAGAGGTCTGAGTTGGCATAAAAATACATAACGCACACAAATACTGGGTAAGTGTCAATTTTTAGTTACACTGAAATGTTAAATATCGATTGAAATTTATATTGATTAAAAAAAAAACATTTCTATGCTTTGTCCACCACTTTGAACCTTGCATCATGGGATTTCGATCCCTGTAAAGGATATAAAAGTTAAGGATCATTAAGAAAGGTTAAGATTTTTTTTTAAGGTTTATAAAAGAAGTATTTTATGCTCACTAAGGCTGCATTTATTTGATCAAAGTATGGTGAAAACCATAATATTGTGAAATATTGCAATTTAAAATAACTTTTCTATCATAACGGATTAAAAAAATGTGACTAAAGCCAGAATTTTCAGCATCATTACTTCAGTGTCACATGTGTCACATGATCCTTCAGAAATCATTTCTTACCATTATCAGTTGTTGAAAACAGCTGTGCTGCTTCATATTTTGGCTGCCTTAAAATTTGGATAAAAATATGGTGTCTTAAGGTGGCATAATCAAATTGTTTTGGAACAGAGCCATGCCGCTTTCAAAGGTTCAAGTGGACAAACCTGAAATTTGCCCTGATTCTGTTCTTTCTTCACTTTCCCACCAGAGAGATAAAGCCACGCACGACCTCTGAGTGATGGAGGGATGCCCTTCTGACAGCGCAACTTTACCTTCAGAGAGATGGAGAGAGACACTGAGCTTGTACACTTGCATATTAGGATGAACTATGACCTTTTGTCTTAATACAAATATTATTCATTTGAGCACTTGCATTCACAAACTCAGTTTATACTTTTTTGTGAGTGACACAAACCACCATCAATCCCAGAGCACTCTAGAGACATTCAGAGTTCATTTAGAGTGCTTGCATAATTCACTAGTACTCAAGAAATAAAGACATGAAAGTGTATTTAATTTCTATTTGCTTAATTGGATGGTAAAATGTGACCGGCCATGTCGAGCAGAATTCCAGTAATTATGCATGAGCTGCTGATGTGGCATCCAGCTGCTGTTAACTTGAGAAATGACTAACCCTGTATTTTGTCTGGAAGGCTTGTCACTGGAGATAAATTCAGAACCAAGAAAACCATAAACGAGAATTATAAAAGTAAATAATATTTAACATTATTGTAGAGACAACATTTATGACTTATGTGTTTTTTTAAATGGATGATATCCAAAGCACATGGGTGTTAATAATACAATAAGGAGTTCTGTGGGCGGATATTTCATGTGGGTCTGGTCATAAGTTTAAAAGGTTTGTGACTTTGGAAGCACACAATGTGTGATGTGCAGTCAAATTCCTAAGATAACATCATGTTGTTGAGCATTTTATGTATGTTACAGCATTCTCTAAAGAATCGGAGCTATTCGAGAACATAAATAAAACCTGTGGACACAGGTCTGTTTGTCAGAGACCAACCTTCTTGTGTTTTTTGGCCATCCACTTGTCCCAGCTGTTGAGCATATCCAGCCATTTGGCTTCTCTCTGCCGGAGCACGTCTGGAGGAATATTATCACTGCATTGAGTGAGAACAAAATGAGATTAGATCATTTATCTGATATAATATGCATGCAAGCACACCCACACCTACAAAATCACACATGTTAGCAAATACAGGGTTGGGAACTGAGAGCTGGTTCTTGTTCAGAACAGACGTTCAACACATTCTGTTCTGTTAATGGCAATGGTGCATTTGTCACTCAGACAGTGTTTTCTGCAACGCTATTTAGTAACAGCATGGTTGTTACTGAACAGACAATGATGATTAAATCAGTAAATGGTTACTTTCATCGGGTCCCTGATATGAAACGAGAAAACTGTTACTGTTTTATGTGTAGTTAAATATTCAAATCTTAAAGGGGACATTGGATGCCCATTTTCCACAAGTTGGTATGATTCTCTAGGGTCTTCATAAAATGTCTGTAACATAATTTGGTTAAAATTCCTCAATGGTCATGAAAAACAACACCCTTTTTACCTCGTCAAAAACAGCTGCGTTCACAGCGACCTGTTTCGGTGCATGTCTCTTTAAATGCTAATGAGGTCTGTATTCAGTGGCACATTACCATCTAAAATAAAACTAATCCACCGAGTCCTCAGTGGCTCTGATGTCGGGAGAAAATTAAGACTCTTATGTTCACTTTTACATCCTACTACAAAACACCTGCTTTGCTTACGAGACATTGATGTGGCTACAGCTGCTCGAGCGCCGAGAAAATGGCAGACAGCGTACAACTGGCTGAGGGCGGAGATATGCTAATACGGGGCAGTCTGTCAATGGCCGTGGGCGGGGCCTGAGCATTATGACATCATACTGCTCAGAAAATCAAAACGGCTTGATAATTGAGACCATTTAGGTTTTTGAGGAATTAAAAAAAAAAAAAGGAGTGAATGGATTTTTATCATTGCAGGGTGGTTGTGTCAACACACTGCTAAGACATTTTATAGATGTACAGAAATGATCTGGGAACAGATTTTAAAAAAACATTATTGGAATCTGTAAAAATTGGATCAAAAAAATGACATTTTCTTTTGATTCTCATCCCTATACATTTAGAAGCTCATCTTTATAAACTCCCTATCCCTCTAGGCTATATTAACAAACTCACCCCATGTTATTTACAAACTCACCCTATTTATTAAGGGGGCATTTACATGATACCATTTTCAACTAAAAACAGAAATTGTATGCACTTTGGCTGCTCATTTACACATCAAAGGCATTTTGGGGGCCTGAAAATGCAAACTTTTCAAATCGGTGACGTCATACGAATGCGTTCTATGTGTTCATTCTATAGGTATGTGTACGTGCGCAGACGCATAGTGTTTCTTTTCAAGTGACATCGCCATCTACTGTCCTGGCATGAATAATACAGCACTTTTTAGACGTTTTCACGGATCAGTGTGAACGGGGATCATTTTGACAATGCTGTCGTCTGTACGCAAAACATTTTAAAAAACGCAAAGGAAAAACTTTGACGTTTTTAGTAACATCGTTGTCATGTAAACATACCCTTAGAAATGTATCCCTATATATTAACAAACTCATCCCTTTTTGCAATCTCATCCCTATTTAGTAACAAACTTATTTCATATATTTACGAATTCCTTCCTATTTATTTACAAATCAGTCATTACATATTTACATACTCATCCCTATTCATTTATAAACTCACACCTATTTATTTACAAATAAACCCTTATATACATACTATTTACAAACTCATCCCTATATGTTTAGAAACTCATCCTTATACATGAAGAAGCTTGATATCTCTTGACCTGATATGTCCACAACAACAGCAAGGCACTGTTTGAAAAGCATAATGTGGGTGTCAAATTATCTCAATTGAAACGGAGTACTGTGGGTGTCATCATATGTTCACAGAAAGATCTTCTGAGGGAAATCCAAAACACAAGCTGCTTCCCACTGCAGTAGAAAAAACACCCTTTTTCAACTATTACCATCATGTTTAGCAACTTAGCAGCAATGCCTTCAAATGTATTACTAGGCTGCACAACCATAAAAAGTGATGTTAATGTGGGATGACTGTTTATAAGAACAATTTGGACAGTCAGAGTGGGGAAGATCTCTGGGGAAAGCAGTGTTTCTGGGAATCTTTCTTTACTTGTGTTCTGTCTGATTAAGTGACCCCAGCGCCTCGACTTGAAATGCTGTTTATTATATCCAGCTGACAGACACACCCTTAACATGTGATTGAGTGCATTTATATCAGATTACCAAAAAAAACAGGAAAAGAATACAATACAGAGACTTACAGTAATCGTTTTTTTTTTTTTTTTAAGACAGAGGTTACATTTCTTCAAAAGACATGAGTGCTTGTGCAACACCTGCCACTACAATTAGAGTTGGAGTTTGTTTGAATAACTTAACCTCAATAAGAGCATTAAAAATGGCTTTGGTCCTGCTTCTGTGTTTTATAACCGCAGTGATCGGTGGGAGGTGGACTGACTCATGTCAGAGGAGTCAAATTAACATATTAAACACTGAAGAATATTTCCAAAAAAAATGGGACAAGATGAGCATACAATGAACACAGATTACATTATTATTTCTCAATGGCATGATGCAGATTTTTTTATGGATTTGTTATTTTATTAAAAAATAAATTAGAAAGGTATTTTGGTTATTTTTTGTTATTTCTTAGAAATAAAATTGCTTATTAATATAAAAAGAAAACACTTTTGTCGGCCATATCATAGTCATGTGGTGCAACCAATATGCAGAAAAATCTATTGCTTTGAAAAACATAAAAGAGAAAATTATATCATAGAGAGGTTACATGCAGACCCTTATGACTGTGTGCTTTTGTCTTTTAAGATAATTTGATATTTTTATGGCAAGGTACAGTTACAAAATGTCATGTGGTGCAACTCTTTAAAAGCTTGATATTTATGAATTCCGAATATTTGTAAATACTACTTTTTACCTTGCAATATATTTTAAAAGTTTTTGAAAATAATGCTTAAAATGTGCACACAAGAATTCAAAGTGTAAGGGAAATATGTTTATACATTTTGTTTGATGGTTACACAAAATGACACTTTTACAGTTGAAAAGGTAATAAAAGTTTTTCAAAATATGGAACTAACAAAAAAAAAAAAGTAAATTTCTAAGAATGTGGCACAGATTTTGAAACATTTTTTTTCTTTTCTTTATTGTGGACACTTATTTGTCGCTTATGATGGAGGAAATGCATGTTATGATGATGATGGATGAAAAGCATGTTATGAAAGTCCTTCCCCGAGATACAAAGGGATCCAATAATCCCCTGGCAAAATGTCAGTGACAGGACAGGCTGCATAAACCCTGATGGCTCATGCAGACGCTCGGTCTTGAAATGCAAATATACTCACACACGTGCAGTGTACACACAGATTACGAAGTCCAGATTGGATTATCGTCACCGATCAGATTACAGATGATTGCGGTTGTTTAGATCTATGGAACAGAATTAGGGCCTGCCGCTTGCCTGTTTACTTTTCCCGTGTACACAGGTTGAGCTAATTATGTTACGCTGAAAACACAGAGACAGTTGAATGGAGTGTTGAATGGAGATTGGAGGACGGGCTTATGAAGAACAAGAGGAATTGTCTCATGGAAAGGGTTGAGCATGTGCCCTTTGACCCTTCAAGTATCATAAGTACTCAGAAAGTGTTTCCTTTCACCCTATAGACACGTTCTTCAGACCAGTTAGTAGAGGAGGAAAACAGGAATCACATGAATGTCAAAAAATATCCCTTTGCTCGCTTTATTTGACCTTTCCCTTCCTGGTGCTTGCTAACACACAAGGCTAAAACGACAAGCAGACAGACAGACAAACTCTGGCAAAATAAGAACTCAAAGTGTTAATGTTAATATATTACATGGATAGTTCAGGCCAGACTATTTTCTGATTGGATGAATCACATTGTGCGAGAAAACTTTCACACAAAAAAAACTATTTATGGCCACAGGTTCCAATTAATCATGCGATAACATACAAACTCTTTTGGAGAGGGTTTTGATTTCACAGCGGGCCACACTCAGCTGTCAATACAGCAAAGCAATGCTGAACTCCTCAGCGAGTGTAACTACCGTAATTTGACTTGCGAGATGAAAAACTACTTCTGTTGCTCTGTATGTCGCGGCACAGCTGAAGAGCGAAAGCAAATTCCTGTCATCTTTTCTCTCACTCAAAAGTCAAAAAATGAAAAACTCCTCTCAGAGCACATCAGAACAAACGCAGATGAAGCTCTGTTATGTGCATGCCAAAAGAGATCTGGTGCACTAAAACACTCCCCAGAGGCTTGGCACTTGGTTTCATCTCCTAGGCAGTAGTAAACAAATGGAGGGAAACAAAAGCCAAACAGTGAAATGTAAATGATTCTCCATAGAGAAGTGCAATTGTCAATTGTGCAGACACACTGTCCTCGTAGCATGAGCACAGCCCTCTTTCTCAAACAGACTTTAATCGCATTAAGTATTAACAATATTTTTGTCATGAGGATCCATAGTAATCATAGAATCCTCAAAGACCTCTTTTATACAATATTTGATGGGAAAGAGAGAGCGATGTGTGTGAGAAAAATGCCATTTTCCAGTAAAAATGCACAGACTTTTTTTCAAGAGACAAAGCCAGAACTAATGCAATCCATTTCTTAAGAAGAGAGTCATGCAAGATGGAGTCGCACATATTTCTGAGGATGGGATTTTTTTTTTTTTTAACATGTAAAAAAAAAAGTATTATACTTAAAGAAAACAAAACCCTGGGGAAAAGTTTGGGGTCAGTAAGATTTTTGTCATGTTTTTGAAAGAAGCCTCTTATTGCTCACCAAAGCTGCATTTATTTGATCAAAAATCCAAAAAAAAAATCAGTAATACTGTGAAATATTATTACACTTAAAAATAACTTTTTTTATTTCGATATATTTTAACATGTAATTTATTCCAATGACGCAAAGCTGAATTTCCAGCATCATTACTCCAGTCTTCAGTGTCACATGATCCTTCAGAAAACATTCTAATATGCTGATTTGTTGCTCAAGGAACATTTATTATTATTATCAATGTTGATTATGATCAATGCTTAATATCAGGATTCGCTGATAAACCGACAAAACATTAAGATAGAATATGAATGTCTTTACTGTCGCTTTTGATCAATATAATGCAACCCTGCTAAATAGTATTACTTTTAAAAAACAATTAAAATAGTTTTTTTTTAAACAAAAAAAAACAATTGAAGGCATTTCATAAGAAGCCGTGTATTCTGATAAAATATTTTTCCAAGCAATATGCAAATCGTAAGTATCTCATTATATTATACAAGATGTGTTACCTGCCAAAAAACTACATAAGCGTATGCGAGGATCAGCAGAAGATCAGCAGAAGACATTTTGGAGTTTCTGTGTGGGCTCGCTAAGACTCATCAGAGCAGGGGTCCAAACTTCGGTCCTGGATGGCCGGTGTCCTGCAGAGTTTAGCTCCAACCCTGATTAAACACACCTGAAGCAGCTAATCAAGGTTTTACTAGGCATAGAAACTTCCAGGCAGGTGTGTTGAGGCAAGTTGGAGCTAAACTCTGCAGGACACGGCCTCTCCAAGCACGAGTTTGGACAGCCCTGCATCAGAGTTTAAAACAGACTGTATGTCTGACAGATGATTTGAACTGTTTATTTTATCAGCAATTAAAACCATTTAGATGCCTGACCGCCACACTACTGCTTGTCGAATGAACTGAATGAGTCACTGAGCAGTTTCATTTCAAAACTGAAAACACTTGCAGCGAGGTTCTGCCAAAACAAATCAATGAGCAATTCTGAGTGCTAAAGGGAGTTCACAGCATGAGGGGAAGCTCCTGCATGACTCTCAATGAGAGACTGAAAAGAAACGTTCTGTTGTACAGGGAATAAGAGACATTCTTCATGAGAACTGTAGAGGAGAGATGCGCCTTTCTGCTATTAATTCAACAGCAGATTAATCTGATCAGTGAATGGTTGCTTGGCCAAACAGAACTGCATTGTCCAGAGTCATTAGAGACACTCATGTAAGTCAACGCAAAACAGACAAGTGTTTGTAATAGCTGCAGAAGAGGAGGATGCTCGCAATTTACTGGATCATCTGGAGGAAAAAAATGAATTTGGCATGAAAAAATGAATTTGCACAATACATCCAGTCCTGAGGCTAACACACTACATCTCAAAAATAAGACCTTTTAAAGGAATGAATACTTCAGCAAGGATGCATTAAATTGATCAAAAGTAATAGTAAAGACATTCATAATGTTACAAAAGATATTTCTTCTATTTCTTATAAATGATTTACTTTCAAACTTTCTATTCTTCAAAGAATTCTGAAAAAAGTACTCCAATTTCCACAAAAACATGAAGCAGCACAACTGTTTTCAACATTGATAATAATCAGAAATGTTTGTTGCGCAGCAAATCAGCATGTTAGAATGATTTCTGAAGGATCAACATTCAGCTCTGACAACAGGGATAAAATAAATGTTAAAATATATTAACATAGAAAACAATTACTTTATAATATTTCACAATATTAATATTTTACTGTATTTTTGATCAAATAAATGCAGCCTTTGGTGAGCATAAGAGACTTCTTTTCAAAAACATGAATAAAAACTTATGGTAATTTATTTATTCCTGTCCAGATCTTTGTATGGAAACATATTTCGCTTTATGAATAAAAAAAACACATTAACTGTTACTTACTAATCCAGTTCTTATGATTATACTGATTTACTCAAATTTGACTTCACTACATTTTTACAAATCCCAGAAAAAGGCAAGCAAATGATGGCACACACACAAACACCGCTTATAATATTACACAACATCCGTTCTTAAATGGATGGAGGAATGTGAGCCGACCAAGCACTTCTCAAAGCTGGTCATATTAGAAGAACTCAGCAAGAGCAACCACTGGGGACTTCAGTGGTGTTATAGACCTGTCAACTCATCTGTGCTGGCATGGACCAGGATGAAGACTGTCCTCAAAAACAATTCAGAGTCCACTTAATGAAGGCACTCATGAAGGTGTGAAAATGTTGCACTAACTCCAATAAAGCAAAACAAAAAACATCAGTGTGCTTCACAGTAACTTTCATGAGTAAGTCATTACATAATGCTTAATCAGTAGCTCAAGGGCTTTTGAATGTGTATGCAAAAGTTTCACATTTATTTATAACTGTTGTTCATGATGAGTATTGCATAATGCAATAAGATCTGGAAGTTATTATAAAGAGTTACAAACACATTCATAGCTATTCTATTATCTGTTTCTATAGTATAAAAAGTTATTAATGGTTTAAAGTCTTTCTTTGACATCCATAAATGTAACTGCCACTTACTTTTCTCCTGCGCTTTGTTGAGCTCCTCCTATGAATCCGTACTTGTCTGTCTGGGTCTCCGTGTTGGCGAAGCCGTTGAGCTCAGAGTCCGAGCCCAGAGAAGAGCTCTCGTGCCCGGCCAGACTCTCCACCGTGCCCCGCTGACTCCCGCGGTCCTTCCACTGCACTCCGTTACCCGACTGAAGCTTAGCCATGCTGAATATGAGCCCCAACCGCGATGAATTCACTTGCTTGTGGCCCAAGCAAGATTAAAGTGCGGTTTTGACACACAGATAGTGGATTTCCTCTTGCCGACCGCCTCAAACTATCGACACGCTGAGATTTGAGCCTCACAGCCTCCAGTGATACTAACAAAACCCCATACCTGATGGTAACGACATTAAAGTGAAGTAAAACTCGGGTTTATATGACCCTGACAGGCCATTGTGGATGTTTACTAGCTACATTTATAAATGAGAATTTCACAGAAATCACATAAAGACACATTATAAACGAATGCTTTATTAGCTTAGCCGAATAATAATATCATCCCTCTATCTTAAGAAATCACTAGCGCTCGCTTGGTTCTTTATGATAGATCAAACTAAATGAAACTCGACTGATTGTTGGTCTTCTGTCAAACAAACCACAATTGGAAGAGTTATAAGCTAACACGCTAACCCGACGTCAAAAGCACAGCTTGACAACTCTCCGTATAAACGAATAAAACTCGGACTCACTGTGCTGTAAAGTCAGCGTTTGTGTAATGTTTGTGACGGCAGCGTTTTAATCTTATTTCAGATAATCCGTGTTTACGAGCGTTTGTTTGTGACTGACTGACTGACTGGCTCAGTGGCTCGTGCTAAATTCGCAGCCGCGAGCTCTAAGGAGGCGTGGCTGATTATGCGCAGTACAGCGCCTGTCTACAATGCATTATTAATTACATCACCTTCAGATTGCAAAACACAACAAACACAATTTTTACCAATAAGAGTATAAAGTTTTTGCAATTTTGTGTTATTTATAGTTTTATATTTTTATGGCGTATTACATTTACCTACTTTAATTAAATTATTAAATAATAATAATTGTAACAATCATTATTATTATTATTATTATTATTTATTTAATAATTATTTAAATTATTTTAGAGAACTGGAGGGATCAAGAAATCCTCAGTGGCTTTCCAGTTTGGCTACTTGCCATATAGTGCTCAATGTTTAACCATGTATCGCCTTTCATGATGGCAAAACTATTATGCACTGTAACCCTCACATGCTGTTCTCGTGACTGTTGTAAGAAAGTCATGATGGACGTGCTTACATAGGCTATTTAGTTCACATGCATGACCACGCACATTCAGACGTAGCCTACTGTGTGATAAAACGCAAACAGTCTGAATGTATAAGCAATATATAAATAGAGATATTTTTAGATTTCAGTGCTGGAAAACTATCATTCAGTCCAAAAAAATTGCCTTGAAACAAGGCTGCCCTCTTGTGAAGGACTCAAATATGAATTGCCAGATGCAAGTCAAGATAACGCGTTTGCGGATTCCCATGCAATATGAATGCAAATGATGGGAAACCACAGTCAAATTCTAAGGTAAAATCTAAAGGAATCGTATATGAACTCAAAAAAATTAAATTAAATAAATACATAAATAAATCAGAGGTCACTGCGGCATTTTTTAAATGCAGCTAGAGTCTGCCTTCCTAAAAGTGTTCAATGACATTTTGCTTACAGTTGATGCCGGTAAAAATGCTGTATTGATACTACTTGATCTTACAGCTGCCTTTGACACTGTAGATCATAAGGTTCTTATTTGATCGATTTGATGGTTCAGCTCAAAGACATGTCTTTTTTCTGTAGAGTTAGGCAAGTTATCTTCATATTCTGCCCCTATTATTAGTGGAGTACCCCAGGGCTCTATTCTGGGCCGCTTCTTCTTAACTTATATATGCGTCCACTGGGGGATATTATTAGGAAGCACAATGTTTCATTTCATTTATATGCTGAAAAGCTGGCGATTCCATTCAACCATTGTTGGAATGTATCTTAAGAAGTGGTTTTCAAATAACTCTTAGATAGCTTTGCTAAATGATAAAATGATCAAATTTACATACTTACTAACCCTCTATGGAATTTACTTTGCATTCTTTTACAATGCTATTAAAAACATTGTTGCAATAGTAAGGGCTTTTTGTTGCTGTTGTTCATTATTTGTGTATTTCATCATCTTTTGAAATAGCCATTCTTACAATTTAACCAGCTAGTCAATAAGTAAAGTCAAGTCAAGATGTAATGGATCACATTAGATATTAAATATTATTTTGTGGGCCGCTGCACAAATTAAATATCTGTCTTCACGCTTTCTTGCTGAAAAAACTTAGTAAATAGTAAATATACTGCTAGTAACCTAGTAAATATACTGCTGTTAAATGCTTGTTAAAGTTACATCTCAAAATGATCTTACTGTGTAATGTTGTTTTAATGTGTGTGAGAATCTCCTGCACTCAGCTCAGTATGGGCCCTTATCACAGAGGAATTCCAGGAGTCTTATAACATGACGCAGGATAAATCACTTTGTTGTGAGTAGGAGTTTAGTGATATCAGCAGTTTTTGATAGTGATTTACTGTGCTGATTATGGGACAGCGACTATCTTGTGGAGAGAATGCGAGCGGAGGTGTGTGTGTGAATGGGGTCAATCTCCATCCACCCGACACCCACCGACCACATGGCGGAGCTCCATCCTCGTCTTGACAAGACGCCTGTTGTGGGCGTTAATGAGGGAGGCGAGCACAAAGGAGAGAGGTGAAAAGAAAGAAAAAGAGGCAGAAAAAAGGGAAGGTTTCAGAGGTTTGCCTCTTTTTTCTCTCCTCCCAAATCCACCAGAGCTCAGGTCGAGCAGGGTGAGGTGCACCAGGACACTGATGTTGCCCCATTCAGGAGGTGCACTGATGGTAAATGACGAGCTCTGAACAACAAGTCTCTTAATCATTTACACACATTATAAAAATATACAGATTAATGACTTTTTCCATAACACGTGATAAATGATTTAATATATCCAGTGGTCCGATGTTCTCCTACCAGCAAATGTTTCCTCTCACTGGTGTGATTCCTCCATAAATATACCTATGTGCCACATTAAAAAACTCTGTGATTGTGAAAATACACAAAAATGTGTTGTTTTATCAGCCATTCCTGTTATGTGTCAGTTCTAGAGAGGTTAAATCCTCTCGTGCTACCAGTTTATATTCATCACTCTGAATGTTAATTTGAATAATAAACTCACCAGTTAAGTAATACTGGAATCTATGCATCCAAACTATTTGCAAACAATATTTTTATTTTCAAATATGCATACATTATTAAACAAGCTACAGTTAGTCCAAAATGCAGCTGCTACACTCTCAGGAAAAATGGTACAAAAGTTATCACTGGGGTGGTATCCTTTCAAAAGGTACAAATATGTGCACTTAGTTACTAATATGTATATTTTATGTATTAATATGGGGTAAATAAGGTACAAAGAAGTACCTTTAAAAAAAAAAAAAAAAAAATCACGGTCTAACCCCACGTTTTATCATCTCTTGCTACTTATAAGGCCTAAAATGCTTTAGCTCCTGAGTCCTGTGTATTTAACAGATCTTTTATCATGCTACAATCCACCACATTCTTTATGGTCACAAAAACCTCGACTTTTGCTAGTACCTAGGATAGCAAAGTCTATTATAGGAGGTTGAGCATTTTTGCATTTAGCATCTAAACTCTGGAATAGCCTTCCTTATAATGTTTAGGGCTCAAACACTCTCTCCCACTTCAAAACCAGATTAAAGATGCACCTCTTTAGCTAAGCATTCACTCATCTTGCACTCCAGTTATATCTGATTAAATGCACAATACCTTTTCCTTGAAATGAACAGCAGCAGGATGAGCAAGGATTGTATATCCTTATTAAAGAATTCAGTTTTTAGTTTATAGGAGTTCCCAAAGGATAGGAATACTTTTAAGGTTATTTATTGGAATCTGAGATTCCTATTAAGAACTTTTAACATCCATAGAACTTTTCCATTGCACAAAAGGTTCTTTATAGTGCAGATCTACCCATCATTATTTAATCTAAACAAACTGATGCAGCTTTGCAGATCATGCCCTAAACCTAACAGTTTGCAGGAGGTTAGGCCAGGCTCTGTCCACTCTTCACACTGTCTTACACATCTAAACATTTCATTTATGGGTGATTTTTCCATTTTTTTTAAATCTTGAAAAATAAAACTATGTGGATATGTCATGCTAAAACATTTATCACATGCTGTGTAATAAAGATCTGATCACAGCCTTGGACCAGCGGTGTTGTTATTGTTACTTAAATCTAAAGTTATTTAACAATGTTTTGGGGAAATGAAGCTGAAATTAAATAGTGTAAAATAGTGTATAAATATTACTGTAAGCCTGCAAATGGATTTTGATCATGTTTGTGACAGTAATGTTGTGTGATGCTTAGAAAAAATGTAGAATAAAAACTCCAGAAGCTTTGGAAACTTGGCACAAGTTCATTTATTTTTAATTTTGAAATAAAAAGAAATAAATGAAAAAAATTCAATTTCTGAATAACAGCAAAATTAAAAAACAAGACAAAGTTAACTCATGAGATATGAAAAGAAAATTTACTTCAGTACATATTTGTTGTTATTATGAATAAATAATTCTGGAAAATCTGTGTGTAAAATCACAGGGATAACATTGAATCATTGATGCACCCAGTACGCCACAGTTACAGTTGTCAGTCCAGGACCTAAAACATTCCTTTTCACGCCAGGATTTATATTTTGAATATTTTAGGCTCTGTTTATAATATAAAACTAATTGTAGAAAAACTTTCAGGCTAATGATCAGTGAAATTCAGTGATCACTCACCCATGTCCATTTGTGGTGCCATCAATCCATTTCCACACTCCTCCTGTCTTTATCAGACCAATCCAAAAATATTTAGAAACAGCAATCTTCTTTTAAAAATCATGTAATGACAACATACAGTGGGGCAAAAAAGTATTTAGTCAGCCACCAATTGTGCAAGTTCTCCCACTTAAAAAGATGAGAGAGGCCTGTAATTTTCATCATAGGTATACATCAACTATGAGAGACAAAATGAGAAAAAAAAAAATCCAGAAAATCACATTGTAGGATTTTTAAAGAATTAATTGGTAAATTCCTCGGTAAAATAAGTATTTGGTCACCTACAAACAAGCAAGATTTCTGGCTCTCACAGACCTGTAACTTCTTCTTTAAGAGGCTCCTCTGTCCTCCACTCGTTACCTGTATTAATGGCATCTGTTTGAACATGTTATCAGTATAAAAGACACCTGTCCAAAACCTCAAACAGTCACACTCCAAACCCAAACCATGGCCAAGACCAAAGAGCTGTCAAAAAACACCAGAAACAAAATTGTAGACCTCCACCAGGCTGGGAAGACTGAATCTGCAAAAGGTAAGCAGCTTAGTGTGAAGAAATCAACTGTGGGATCAATTATTAGAAAATGGAAGACATACAAGACCAATGATAATCTCCCTCGATCTGGGGCTCCACGCAAGTTCTCACCCCGTGGGGTCAAAATGATCACAAGAACTGTGAGCCAAAATCCCAGAACCACACGGGGGGACATAGTGAATGACCTACAGAGAGCTGGGACCAAAATAACAAAGGCTACCATCAGTAAAACACTGCGCCGCCAGGTACTCAAATCCTGCAGTGCCAGACGTGTCCCCTGCTTAAGCCAGTACATGTCCAGGCCCGTCGGAAGTTTGCTAGAGAGCATTTGGATGACCAGAAGAGGATTGGGAGAATGTCATATGGTCAGATGAACCCAAAATATAACTTTTTGGTAAAAACTCAACTTCGTGTTTGGAGGAGAAAGAATGCTGAGTTGCATCCAAAGAACACCATTCCTACTGTGAAGCAGGGGGGTGGAAACATCATGCTTGGGGGCTGTTTTTCTGCAAAGGGACCAAGACGACTAATCCGTGTAAACGAAAGAATGAATGGGGCCATGGATCGTGAGATTTTGAGTGAAAACCTCCTTCCATCAGCAAGGCCATTGAAGATGAAACGTGGCTGGGTCTTTCAGCATGACAATGATCCCAAACACACCGCCCGGACAACGAAGGAGTGGCTTCGTAAGAAGCATTTCAAGGTCCTGGAGTGGCCTAGCCAGTCTCCAGATCTCAACCCCATAGAAAATCTTTGGAGGGAGTTGAAAATCCATGTTGCCCAGCGACAGCCCCAAAACATTACTGCTCTAGAGGAGATCTGCATGGAGGAAGGGGCCAAAAATACCAGCAAACAGTGTGTGAAAACCTTGTGAAGAAAACGTTTGACCTCTGTCATTGCAAACAAAGGGTATATAACAAAGTATTGAGATGAAATTTTGTAATTGACCAAATACTTATTTTCCACCATAATTTGCAAATAAATTCTTTAAAAATCCTACAATGTGATTTTCTGGATTTTTTTTTCTCATTTTGTCTCTCATAGTTGAGGTATACCTAAGATGAAAATTACAGGCCTCTCTCATCTTTTTAAGTGGGAGAACTTGCACAATTGGTGGCTGACTAAATACTTTTTTTCCCCACTGTATATGCTTATGATACTTTTTGCCTATATGTGTTTAGAGTTCAAATTCACTGGACCACCTTTTTAGGTTCAAATAAATATGCAAACAATTCATATGCATCAATGTATATAAACAAACACTCAAAATCTTTTTCTTTGTCACTCACTTGTTCCTCTCTGCTGTTTATGATCACCAGATCTGCTCCTCTCTGCTGACAGTCTAGTCTGCTGTCACTCCAGCTCTTCCTCTCAGATGAAATATAATAAAAGCTGAAGTTGTAGTAAATCCATTTAAAGTTGTCAGCACACTGATCTGTTAATAGAAGCTGTTATTAAATAAGTATTTTTTAATACTTGAGGGCAATTAGAGAGAAACTTACCTTGTTCATAAACACAACGATGCAGTAGGAACTTGTAATTCTCTAACTGCTGTCTTTCTTTAGTCAGGTTATTGTTGTGGTTCAGTATCTGCTCGTATTTGGTAAGGATCTGCTCTCTTTCTTCAGTCAGGTTACTGATGTGAGTTAGTAACTGGTTTCTCTCGGTGGTGAAACACACACCCAGCACAGCAGATCCTATTATATATTATATACCAGCTGGATGGCAAAAAACAGTGCTAGTAGTACCTCAAAAGTAATTGGAATCCAAAAATAACTTCTGACCATGCCAACCAAGAGTTGAAACATTTTTGAATGAGGAAAAGGAGGGATACTGTGAGCGTCAGGTTGCTTCCAATCTTAAAATGTCAAAGACAGCTTCAAAGACAGCGGTTCATAAGAAGAAGGTCAAGCTGCAGACGTTGGGAACAACAAAGCTACAGAACGGCAGAGGGCGAAAACGACTCTCCACTGACCGGGATGATCGCCAACTCATTCGAATGTCACTCAACAACTGTGGGATGACATCAAGTGACCTACAAAAAGAATGGCAAACGGCAGCTGGGGTGAAGTGCACGGCGAGGACAGATCAAAACAAGCTCCTAGGGGCAGGGCTGAAGTCCTGCAAAGCTAGAAAAAAGCCCTTCATCAATGAGAAGCAAAGAAGAGCCAGGCTGAGGTTTGCAAAAGACCTTAAGGATTGGATCCAAGCTTTGCCCAATACCTGGTCATCTAATGGTTAGACAGAGACCAGGAGAGGCCTACAAGCCACCCACTGTGAAATTTGGTGGAGGATCGGTGATGTTCTGGGTGTGCTTCAGCAAGGCTAGAATCAGGCACATTTGTCTTTGTGAAGGGCTAATGAATCAAGCCACGTACAAGGTTGTCCTGGAAGAAAACTTGCTTCCTTCTGCTCTGACAGTGTTCCCCAACTCTGAGGATTGTTTTTTTTCCAGCAGGACAAAGCTCCGTGCCACACAGCCGGGTCAGTCAAGGTGTGGATGAAGGACCACCAGATCAAGACCCTGTCAAGTCCAGCCCAATCTCTAGACCTGAACCCCATTGAAAACCTCTGGAATGTGATCAAGAGGAAGATGGATGGCCACAAGCCATCAAACAAAACCCGAGCTGCTTGAATTTTTGCACCAGGAGTAACAAAGTCACCCGACAGCAATGTGAAAGACTGTCAGAGAGCATGCCATTGAAAATCAGGGTTATTCCACCAAATATTGATTTCTGAACTCTTCCTAAGTTAAAACATTGGTATTGTGTTGTTTAAAAATGAATATGAACTTGTTTTCTTTGCATTATTTGAGGTCTGAAAACACTGCATCTTCTTTTTTGCTATTTTGACCAGTTGTGAGTTTCTGCCAATAAATTCTATAAAAGACAGTTTTTTTTTGTTTTTTTTTAGAATTTAGGATAAATGTTGTCAGTAGTTTATAGTAAAAAAACTCAAATGTTCATTTTACATAAACACATACATATAAACACAAACCTGATAATTTTGCATTGGTCTCCAGAGCTAGCTAGATGGATGGACGGATAGACAGATGATTGATAGATAGATAGATAGATAGAGTACTGATTTGTTACAGAGTACTTGAATTGAGTACTGATATAGAATTTACTTTTTTTAATTCTTGCCTGAACTAAATTAATGTAGAGATTACATTTGTTTTTCCGTAGTAAATAAAAAGTTAAAATCATTAATACTAATGTGAAATAAATACATTGAAAATTCAGGTAAATTTCAAAGAATATTCATATCATGCAAAAACACAGTGACACAATAATAAGTCGTATTTTAGTATAAATACTATATTTTTATTTAAATATTTTACAGCTTGGAAAACATTTACAGGAACTTTTCTTGCATTGTTACACTGTACACACAAAAAGTATGGTTCTCATTCGCACAATGTCTGCTTAAGAGACAGAGATTCATCTTGACTGCAGAAGCACCATAGAAACAATTAAATGAGACGACAGATGATACAACCAGAATCAAGGACACCGCTGTAAGCGACATCCAGATGAGACACGCAAGCCTTGCCACACAAAGGCCTCTGAATGGGACAGTATGAGAATTTAAGGCGCAAATGGCATATTGATTTGTATGGAGCCACTCCTGGTTCACGCACAGATCTGAGTGGCGTTCAGTCACTATCAGCCCAACTCGTGGAGGCAACTCTCCTGTTTTGAATTGATGTAGGAAAATTGCAATAGAATTTATAAAAGCACATCTGCCATAACAAGAGAATTTGGAAAAATGTGTGTTGTGTGTGGGGCAAACAAAGTGGCAAAACTCCAGACACAAAAAGGTTCAGTCAAGACATCATCTCATGCAACGACACTCACTAACGGTGAAACGTGTGATTTATGCACCACCAGTGACGCCAAACAGAATTGCAAAAATAATGTTTTCAAGCAAGTTTCTTTGGCTTCGTTTATACTGTACTCAAATTGGTTTGTTTTTCATATTCTATCTCTGGGACTGATTTTTTGCACCTGCATTTTGTAAGTGAAGAAGTCACATCGGTGTATTCAAATAGTCAATATCCAGTGTTATCAGTTGGAATACCAAAATAATTTCTCAAACAACAATTGAGAGTAGCTGTCAATGTAAAGAGAAGACATAAATTCGAAAACTTGCCTCTTGGGGAAAAAAAAGTGAACAAAAATGTGAATATTCGGACAGATTGAACAATACAGAATTTTTATGACATTGCATTTGTTTTTTGCATGATGTTGTTTAGATCAGGTTTTTAAAATTATTTTATTTATCATTTACATTTTTGGGTGTTCCTAATACATTTTTGTTTTATTTCTAATTTATTTATGACTTTCCTGATCCAAATAATCTAATCCCAATTCTTATTGCCCATCTGAACAAAGCCAAACACTGTCATTACTCAAACAAACTGTTAAAACTCATATACACACACACACATACTATACATACATATATATATATACACACAAATTCATATATATATATATATATATATTATATAATATAAGTATATAATATTAATGCAATTCGCATTTGCTGCCTCTAGAGGCGCTGATGTAACGAATCACATGACTAAAAATAAAAAAAAAGACAGATAAAACATTTCGACCTAGATCACACATTTTTAATGTACACAACTGATCTTAATATCCATGACACATGACTGGCTGTTTAGTTTATTTCCATTTCATTTTTTTATAAAGCAAAGCAGACATGGGACACGATGGTGATTCTGGCAGATACTCTCAACATTTAACAATTCATCTGCGGCTTTTGTATATGACAGTGAGACGTTGGGTGAGAATACCTCGGTCATAATGGTCTTATGGCTTTCGTGCTTTGGTTTTCTTTACCAATTACACAATGTGGATCGAGATGTTGATTTCAACATGACCACAACCCACAAGATGTTACACGTAATAAGAGACCACAGTTATGGTCAAATTGTATTGCAGGCACAACTGAGAACTTGATTATAGTCCTCTCTGTCTGTGTGTAGAGCCATGCCTTTGTTGGACATATCAGAATGGCAAACCTCACAAAACATTGAGTTCCATGTTTAGTTACACAGGATTTCAAATATGAAGCTTAAAAGCACATTTATTCATGAGCTATACATATATCAGTAACTTTTACCCAACTGAATGCATACTTGACTGAGGTTTGCCATCCTGGGCATGCACAATATTTCACAGATATTGGAGAAACAAAACTAAAAAGACAATTTAAATATCTGTATTTCTTAGTTTTTTCCAATCTCAATAAACTGGACATATATTGTATAGTTAATGCTTTTCATAGAATCAGTGTTCCATTTTATCCAAAGACTGCAAGCTAATCACATTCAACGGTCTGCATGAATTGTCAATTGTCGCCATCAGCTCACCCATTTTTTTATTGTACAGGTAAAAACATTCTTATAAATAATGTAATCACTCACACATTTATAATTTACAAAATTAAAGCAGCACATGAACGTGAAAAATTTCTCTAGAACCAATCTAGAGCGACACTGGGAAAAAAAAATAACCCAAGCCTCGCTAGGGAGCACAGAAAACGCCGAAAGGCCTTACAGTCGATTCGTAAAGACCAGCGTTCCCTAACTTCTGCATTCTGTTGAATCTTGTCCACTAAAAGCTAAATATTTATAAAAAATAAAACATTTATATATCTGACCTTTCAATTCATAAAAAGCATTGCCAGATGCTAGCCATTTGTGCGTGTAGACTTTCAAACTCAAGGGTAGAGAGGTGAAGTCATGTAAATATACATCCAACACGCATTCACAGTCAACATCCACCATCCCCGTGAGCGAGTGTATCTGTCTATCAGCGGATTGTGAAATTCTCTGGTACAGACCTTCGTCAGGTTTGATGCCATATTGAAAACAAGGATGTGAAGGATAGACATTACAAAGGCATGCAATATATAAAGGTCCAAGATTATGTAACTTTCTAACATTGAAAACTGTTTTATGGAGTTTTTGTCTATTGAATGTTTTTCGGAAAGACGTTTCATCAGCTAAACTATCAGTATGTAGTTAAACAACAGTACAACCCACTGAAAGCGCTGTACTTCTGTCCCTCACAGCCTCATTTTCATTCCTGTGAAAACGTAAATATGGCGCGACCCTGACTAAGTCTGTGCAGTTTAGTTTCTATCTTATATAACCAAACACAAGCTGTACATTTATAGCCCATCTCCTTCATGCCTTTGAACTTGCAATCCATCATCGGAGACCTCACAAAGTGACGGTGTAGGTTGTCTAACTAGAGGCAGATATGCTGGCTGAACAGAACTAGCCAGCACATCCTAAAGCATTTGCATTTCCCAACAGGTTTAAATCTAGCCAGGCCTCCTTCTGAACTATAACCTACCTTTCTGTTACAGCTTAACCAAAGTTGACCGACAAGCAAACGGGACACGTAATACATGTACACACACACAAACATAGAGGCACTCCAGCTCAGAGACTTCAGAGACGCTTAAATTCTCTTTCAAGACATAGACAACCAAGTATTTAACAACTTTTCATTTGCACAAACCTCACAAGTGAATATAACAGCTTCTTCACTAAACCAATTTTTGTGGGTAATGCATGGCTCTCCTTGCCTTTTGGAAAACTAAAATGACTCAAATTCACAACACGGGTTGAAGATTCCCAAAATCCTTTTGGACACAAGTAAGGTTGTCAATTTTGGACTGTTTGTACCACTTGCATCACCACCCACGCCAACGAGTTCACACTATCCTCCTCCCTGCGTTGACTGGAGATCTACTCGAGAAATGGAAGAATGGAAAGGGGTGCTAGGAGATGTGAGATGGGGAGCAGTGCAATAGGACAGGGGTGGAAGACACAGGAGTAAGAGAAGAGCGAGCTCCACTGAGCGCGCTCAGTCCGTGTATTCTGCCACGATGGACAGAAGCACTGTGATGTCGTCAGGCTTCCCCCCTGAAATGAAAACAGACAAATTATAAGGTCAGTACAACTGATTATGGATATTCAAAGAGATTTTGGGATAAGAAGGGTAATGGAAATCAAGAACCTCTTTTTGAAGACTCACCTCTTACATTCAACCCGTTGTCACAGGCAAACTGGGCGAAAGGGGACATGTAGTTGGGGTCATAGGCCAACTCGTGGGCCTGTTCAGCGATGCTGCGGGCAGTCTGCTGGATACTATCATAGTTGGTGTTCTGGAGATAAATAAAATGAAAAACGTGGAGAGTACCCACCGATATTATACCGATATATCGGCCAGGGAGATTAATTATATGGCTATTTTGAGATCATCAGCATGGGCAGATAACCTAAAGATAAATAAAATGAAAAAGTTGGAAATCATACTAATAACCAAGTATAGTGTTAGACCGATATATCGGCCAATTTTATTCTAAGGTTATCAGTATCATTCGATAACACAGCCCTGCATCTTGAAAAAAAAAATCTGCTGTTCGCAAAAAACCTTAATATTGCCAAAATGTATCATTTTGTGTTATCAAAAGCTTCAGTTTTAATAACAAAAAGTACTCCAAATGCATAATTTAACAGAATCTGCAAAGGAGTGGGGAAAAAAATTTAAATCAGTATAAGGCATAAATTCATGAAAAGTCTTGACAATCATTTATACATTTGCAATTTGGTTGAGAATTGAAGAGACGGTTGTAACCTGGCCCAGAGGAAGACAGGAATCATGTCTTTGTATTAATACAAGATTTCCTCACCTTACAAATGGATGTCAAAAGCAAAAATGCTATGAAAAGCATTCTACTTTGCGAGAAACTATGACATGCTTGAGCAAAACAGGCACTATTTTTAGAATCAGTATCCCGAAATTAGTAAGAAACAAGTACTGGATTTCATTCAGCAAATATGATGCAGGATGGTGTAATTGTTGACACTCGTCCCCTTGGGTCCAATTTCGTCTAATTTGCTATCATAACACGATCATATACAACTTGGTAATATACTGGCCACACAAATCTCTATAATATATTGGTATAAGCCAAAAACCAAATCAGTTGACTGTCACCCAAGTACTTCACATTTATTGCATGTATTGTCTGTACCTTGAGTTTCTTGAGTTCTTGCAGGATCATGTAGTCAGGCATGTTGTCAAAGAGGCCGTCAGTAGCGGTTAAAATAATGTCCCCTAACTGGACATCAAAGGAGGAGCTATCTGACACCTCAGGACTGAAAGAGACGGATAGAAAGACATACAGTTAAACCAAATATAAGACCTACAAGGCACATGCCAACGCTCTACAATACCAGTGTATTTTAATTACTATGCCACCCACATACCCACGACTGATGCCAAGTCTTGAACATTGCTATGAAAAATAAACGTAACCTTGTGAATTACAATCCAATATGTTAAGCATAAATGACCTGCAGTTTTCAGATTAATGTCTATGGGCAACAATCCAGTCATTTTGTAGAAATGCTAATGAGTAGACAATGATTTAGTCCACTAAATTAGACTACGACACTTAATCAGGGTTGAAACTCAAGCAGTAGCACAAAGAGGGTAACAGGGCAGAGATCAGCCTGACCTAAACGGAGGGTAATGGACACTTGGGGTTAAGAGAACTAGTCCAGACCCAACATGACCTCGGGACCAAATCCAACAGTCAGGTTGTTTTCTTAGAAACCAGACTGGCCTCTTCAAACTCCAAATCCTTTGAGTTTTAGTTTAATCTGTCTTAGTGCATTGGGTAAGTATTGGCGCTCTGATTATAGGTCACATTTAAGAAGGCAAAAAGGGGACATATACAGTTTTTACTAAAGGTGCAGTCACATTTACCTTTGCATGGCAAAATCCCACAGATGAACTACATTCATCTCAAAAGGCACAAATGAGGCAAATTTTTCCCCTACACAGATTTTGCATCGGATTCAAGTACTGCTGGGCGATATACCAGTAAACCGGTTTGAATTACGCACATGGTATGAATTTTTTTTAAATGGCTTACTGGTACAAGTGGCTAAGCAACATAGACAGCATCGTGAAACTTGTAGGTCTACTTAAGGTTAGAGGACTGTTCAAACAAAGTACAAAGTAGCTTCACTATCTCTGTTCCTCTGTGATGGAACAAACTTCTACATGATGTGCTTAGACTATCGCAAAGTTCAAGAAGACACCTCTTCCACTAGCGGTTAACTCTAACCTCAACAACAGAGGAACTTGGTACTAAGAATATTGTTGCCTCTTTATGATAAATTGTGTTTCTCAGATGAATTTTCTTTGGCTAAAATTATCAGTCATTTCGATCTCAGAAGACTTGCAACACCTGCACTCTGTCTAGATTTCAAAATTCAATATTTACATTTTTGAGTTCCAGGTTAACACGGAACTCAAAGGAGGCTCCAAAATGAATATAAAAATTTATGTAAAACTACAGGTAAATGGATATTTTAGTGCAAGTGAGGCACACTTAGAACCCAACACTCAGGTCAGATTCCCTGCTGCACATGAGAAAGTTAGATGAGAGTTTTGTGTGGAGGTCTGCCATAACAGACTCCGGACGACATAAACTAAAGGTCCCACATAAATTTAGCAGGACATGTGGAGCTTAAAATAATCACGCCCTCTACTGGGACTTGAATAAAAAAAAATGTAAACAAGTGTTCAGCACAATGCTGACTGGCTGAAAGGAATGGGTTTGCTTCACCGCCCTCTCTCTTTGATTGGAGGTTTTGGGTATTTGCGCGTGCATGTTTGGATGTGTGCTTCTGGCAAGACTGCGGCACTGAGGAACTAGAATCACAAGGCCTTGACATTCAAGATTTGGGCCAACACTCACACACAGTGCTTTAGGCGGAACTCTTTGGCTTTTCTCACTTCTACAGGGTTCGGGAGAATCTCAACTAATACCTGCGATCACTGAAAAAGGAAAAATAATGCATATTCAATTCCTATTCCTAGAAATTCAGAAATTTTTCAAATGGTTTTTTAAAAAATCATACAATTTAAGACTAAAAAAAAAAATGGTGTAACCATGATCAAGTATTAACATTTACCTTACACCTTAAATATATGTTTATGCATGCAATTAACTATTTTAAATTTATCGTCTTCTTTTTTAACTCAAAGTTTTTGGAGGTTGTGTGTCATTTTACAATATCCACTTTACTTGATTTATTGACCCTGACAAAGTCAAGGGGGTCTGCGCATATCTATGACATAATTTCCTGTTTTTCTTTTCCTTTCAGCATGTTTCTGCACATTGGTTGCATCACATGACTTTGATTTAACAAATGTTTTACAATTGTTTATAATATTTTACCAAAACTTCTAAACTGCTGAGACAATAATTATGCCAAATGACCCAATAAAGATTATTATTTTTGTATATTAAATGTTATTTTTTTAATAAATTAAAAACTTGCTACAAAAACTTGCTTTTTTAAAATAAATTAAAAACACTTGCTACAGCAGAGGTATATTCACTGCATGTATTAATTACATATTTAATGTATTTTTTAATAAATGAATAGATCCAGTAGAGAAAGACAGGACAGGGAATGATGGAAGTAAGAGGGGTGAACGTGATAAATCAAACTCACATGGCCTGCGTAAGCACCAGATCAACATGTCGGTTCCTACAGTAGGTGCATCTTACACTATTAATTGATGTAAAAGCCACATGGCCCCACGCGCAGATGTCTGTGACACACAACCATCTGTGATACTGCAGTGAGTGTATCCGCTATCAGCGAGTGTCACCGACCCACCTGTCACTCAACACCACGCCCTCTGCCCCCGGCGGGGCTATGGACAGCTGGAAGGGTGTGTTGAAGTAGTGTTGCTGCTCGTCTGACCGATGGACCACCTCTCCACCCCGAACCACCAAGAAGCCCGAGTCCCCCAGGTTACAGGTGTGTATCCTGTGACTCCGACGTTCCAGAACGACTATACAAGCTGTGCTACTCCCTAGAAGAGACAGAGAGGCAAAAACAAATAATGAAGTAACAAATAATATATATTGAGTTTAATTTTTTTATTGATGCTATATAATACATTAACTTTTTTGTATTCAAATGTAACAGTTTACACTTTACTCATTTTGTATTCACTTACAAAAACAATTAAACTTTTGTCCCCATAACATAGTCATGTAACCTACATACTGTGCATGACAGCAAGCGGGTGGCGTAATGTATTGTGGATCCTATTATATAAAAAGCTGTCTATACTACAAGCAACATGACGTCTAGGCAGGGTGAAATTGTTGCATGTAAATTATGTCAGGGTGACAATCACTGTAAAAAAATAAATAAATACCACCAACATGTGTTAAACATCTGCAAGCAAAGCATAACTGACAGTGACAGATAGTAATGTGTACTTTCCATGCAACACATCAGTAATGCTTTACAATAAGGTTCAGTTTGTTAACATTAATGCAAACTTTTTTACAGCAATTTTGTCAATCTAGGTGTGTTTTAATATACAAGCATACCATTATTTATTCTTAATGTTTGTTCATAATATATTAAATAATTTAATCAATTTGTAAATGTTAAAATATCTTAAAATGCCACTATCGTTCAAACGTTTGGGGTTCGTAAGATATTAAGGAAATTAATACTTTTATTCATCAGGGACGTTTTAAATTGATCAAAAGTGACCGTAAAGGTATTTATAATGTGACATAAGATTTCGATTTTAAAATAAATTATGTTCTTTTGAACATTCTACTCAAACAATCCTGAAAAAAAACATTACCGGTTTCTACAAAAATATAAAGCAGCACAACTGTTTTCAACATTGATAATCGGAAATGTTTCTTGAGCAGCAAATCAGTATATTAGAATGATTTCTGAAGGATCGTGTGACACTGAAGACTGGAGTAATGATGCTGAAAATTCAGCTTTGATCACAGCAATAAATTACATTTTACAATATATTCAAATAGAAAAGTTATTTTAAATTGTAATATTATTTCACAATATTACTGCTTTTACTGTATTTCTGGTCAAATGAATGGAGCCTTGGTGAACAAAAGATGCATCTTTCAAAAACATAAAAAAATATTACTGACCCAAACTTTTGGACAGCAGTGCATGTAGAAAATAAAATTTCAGAAATGCTGTAAAAGTACTGTTCATTGTTAGTTCATGACACCTAACACGTTAATTAACTAACAAATTTAAACCATTTTGTTAACCTATTTTAATTTTTTTTTAAAGTAGCATTTCCCACTGATCCCGTTTTAGGCTGAACACTAAAAAAAATACAAGCATCTCTAATTAGGCTGTATGCTGATGGCCTTCCAGTTTGTCACAATCTTTCCTTCCCTCGATCCTTGGCCAAAGCCTTGTAGTCCAAGTGACCTTGTCTTAGAACGGTCACCCACAGACCTTTATCGCTCCGCGTGCCATCCCAAAATAAAAGCAGGTCACTTTTTAAAGAGGTAAACAACTCAGAGTGACATTTCTGACAGCCCGTGATGTCAGGTTTCAGCAGAAAGACGACCGGTTGCATGCTTGGTAATCCAATGCCTTGTTTGAGAATCTAACTTTACTCTCAGTCTTTGCTCTTAGTGTTACATCAGAAACATGTGAGGTTAAAAATGCCTCTGAACCATTTATTAGTTAAAGTAACCCTAATAAATAAAATAATTTCTGCTGTTTATTAAAGGGGTCATATGATGCAATTTCAATTTTTCCTTTCTCTTTGGAGTGTTACAAGCTCTTGGTGCATAAAAAAGATCTGTAAAGTTGCAAAGACTAAAGTCTCAAATCCAAAGAGATATTCTTTAAAAAAGTAAGAGTCAGCCACACCTACCTAAAACGGCTCGTTCGAACACGCCCCCACATGTCTACCTCACTATTGGGGAAGATTTGCATAACGCCGCCCAAATGTTCACGCAAAGAAAAAAGGCGTAACTTTTATTCTCGCTGTAGTATTGTTTTCGCCGCTGCAGCCATGTCGTGAAGGTGCTGTGTTTCGTTGTGAAAGCGAAACTACTTTGGTTGGCCTTCCAAAAGAGGACGATATCGCTTCGTCATGCCTAGAGCTGATCCGTGCTGGTCGCTGAGGAAATCGCCGGATCGGCTTTCACCGTGGACGAAGCGGAGTCCAGCCCGGGGTCGTCACATGTGGTTGCCGCAGGCATCACAATATGGTAAGGGACGTAACATTTCCGTCACACGCTTGAGGAATTCGGCCAATCACAATGCACTGGATAGCTGGCCAATCAGAGCACACCTCGCTTTTCAGACCGATGAGCTTTGTAAAAATCGACGCGTTTCAGAAAGGCGGGGCATAGAGGAGAAACAATAATGTACAGTATGTGGAAAATAAGGTGTTTTTTTTTTTTTTTGTTTTTTTTTTGTTCTTTTACTTAAACGCATAAAACATTTCATTACCCAAATAATGTTTTTTTAGCAACATCATATGACCCCTTTAACAAATGAATGGAAAAACGTCAAACCTAATGGGGACCTTTGTAAAAACATCCATCTTTTCCTAGTGATATTAAAAGCAGGACGGATCAGTAAAATATGCTTAATAGACAATGGAGTCTTACCAGAATGCCTTGCAAGATGGAAGACAAATTAACAGAAATCGCAATAATAAATATACATCATTCAATGCTGAAAAGTATTGATAAAAATGTATTAACTAATTAATTATTTAATTGGTAGCACTTCACAATAAAGGTTTCAATTGTTAACATTAGTTCACCAGATTAGTTAATATGAACTAACAACTAATAATACTGCTACAGCATTTATTAATCTAATATTCTCTCTATTATACTCTAATATTAATTAATACATTAAGATCAGACATTGCATCTGTTAACATTTTTATTAACTAACATTAAAAAAGATTAATAAATACTGTAATAAATATTGCTCATTGTTTGTTTATGTTAGTTAATGCTTAATGCTAATGTTAACAAATGAGACCTTGTAAAGTGTTGCCTATTAATTTATTTCCTAGCTTAACAACATGCTAACTTAAAACTTAAATCAGTTGGGAGTAAGGCTGTCACTAACAATTATCTTGGTAATCAAGTAATTGGACGATTATTCTGATGATTAATAGAGTAATTGTATAAAATAAATTGTGGTAAAAATAATAGTAATAATAATAATAAACATTAAAGGGATAGTTCACCCAAAAATTAAAATTCTGTCATTAATTAATTACCCTCATGTCGTTCCAAAACCGTAAGACCTTCGTTCATCTTCAGAACACAAATTAAGATATTTTGGATGAGATCCGAGAGCTTTCTGACCCTCTATAGACAGCAAGGGCACTACCACGTTCAAGGCCCAGAAAGGTCATTTTTGGGTGAACTATCCCTTTAAAATGACTTAAAATACATAACAATGGGGTAATAATAATTGGTTCAAATATAATATTAAAAGCAAGTAACCATATGGTTTTATTGAACAAAACAGTTAAAATACATAATGTAATAATATAATTATAATTTATGTATATTATGTATTACATCACATGCCTGCAGAGGACACCAACTGCCTGACGATTGTTTTTACAATTTACAGCGAGTAAAATACTTAGTGACTAAACAACATTTTAATTCAAATGTCCACTTAATCTTTCATATTTGGCCACTTCTTTATGATAGAAATGCTAGAGCCGCTGTCATTTCCTGAACAAGAACATGTGCACATCAAAACATGCAAATTCAGAGCGAAGGTTTAAGCTTTTATTCTGAAGTCATTATGAAGAGTGAGCATATTTAGAAAGATGTTGTATTCTCCTGTGTTGGTGTAGGTTTATAAATGATTTACCTTATAAATCTGATAGAATGGTGCACATTGTTCCCAAATGAACATTATAAGCAACGCATGTAAATGATGGCTGTTTGTGTGGAGCAGCATTTACTGTAAACAGAGCCGCTCTGAGATGCACGTACGTAAACCTGCATCGCATACATTTATTTAACTGAATCGTAGTGTTTGTGAATTCACAATTGCATTATTTTGTGCAGCCTTGGAAGACGGTCTAATAATGTTTTTCATGGATTCTCGTCTGTGGAATGCGCCACTTCCGGTATTTTGCCAGTTAATCATCACGGGCAAAATGCAATCGAGGATTTTTTATAATCGAGTACTCGATTTTAGTCGAGGAATTGTGACAGCCCTAATTGGGAGTTTAGTTGTTACCTATATAGAGCATTCAAAATCAATCATTAATGTGTAATTATTGTTAACTAAATGAAGAAAAAAAAATGTGTTAATTGAAATAAAATAATATATAAATATTAGATGAAAAAAAATGTTTCATATTAAAGTTGAAGTACTGCAAATACTAAAACTACAACAAAAATAAAAGCTAAATAGAAAAAATAACTAAAATGTAAAATATAAAAATACAAGCTAATTTTAAAATATTAATAAATACTATAATAGAAAATAAATAATACTAAAATAGCACTGCATGAGACATCTGAAATTTGCGACTCATAACAGTCCAAGTTATGTTAACAGTCTAACAGTTAAGGTTTTTTATTGACATTACACTGGGAAAAAAACTTGGACAAGAATCAATACTGTACATCACGACACAAGGACTGTGAGTCATCCTGCAGCGGTTTAATTTATTTATCCTGTAAAAGCGGCAGTGAGTGTGTGACTCACCGTATGGTTTGGTGTGCGTGTGTGGATATGATCTTACCCAGCAGCGGTACTTTGTTCTGCAGGAGTTCATAGTAGCCGGAGGTCAGGATGCCCACGGGGCTGCTGGGAGTGAAGCGGCCCTCCTTCACGAGCCGTTCGCACGTCCTCATCAGAGTGGCGGAGAACTGCGACGGATCCACACCGTAATCCCTCCAGCCCCCGACGCCATCCGCAACACCTGAGAGGAAAACACAAGGAGAAACATACTGTAAACTCGTAATTTCCTCAACCCTAATAGCTTTAACACCTAACTTCTGACAATCGGACGAAACGGAAGGAAGAGATGACAGTGTCTGACGCTGCAGAGACAGATGGCAGCTGCCACAATCCTCCTTCCTGACCTCTTGACTGACTGTGCATTGTGATGGTAATGCAAAACAGCTGTCTGCTACAGCACGTCTGATGCCTTCTTTCAACAAAGATGATGTTAGATGTAGATCTTGTGAACCACTTAAACTCCAGGTAGCTAGTAACTACTGGTTATTCTTCAGTTATTCTTTTATTCCAGACAACTCAAGCAATGCTAGCTTCTCATGTCGAAAATGGTGAAAACGGTTAAAAATAAAAACTGCTATAAATTAAATTCAACGATTAAGGATTAAGTATTTACCATTTCTTTATAGTACTTGGCTACACAACAGAAAATGGTATAAACGTTTTGCAAAATCATTTGAAACAAACATGAATGAGAGTACATTTCTAAGAACTTGACACGTTTTAAACTAGATTTAAAACTTCTTTATTGTGGACATGTCACTGATCCATTATAATTAATTAACAATTATATTAAAATGTAACATTGCCATTTTATTTAATATATAAACACTGAATTTAAAATTGTTACCATCTTTAAACAAGTAGTTAGCTACACAACAGGCTACGAACTAGCAGCTAAATAAGAAAATGTTCAAGGTTACATTTTAAACGACTATCAAATGACATATTATGGAATTATAGTATATGTTAAAATTAAAATAAAAACTAAATGAGTGCGGCAGCATTAAAGTTATCTTGGAAAAACTGCACAAAATGAAGAAAAAAAAGATATTTATAATGGTGATAAAAAAAAAAAACTTAGTAATGAAGAGTGTTTACTAATAAATAAAATAAAAATAACATTTAGTAATAAATAAAATAAAACCTAAAATACAATGTAAAAACTCAAATCAGTGAATTGCTGTTTTGAATGACTGAATCCCCTTGCTTTTCGATGGCCAAATCCAGTCATTTTAATAGGAATCCGCACAACCTTGAGTGAAGATTTCGCTCAAGTGAGTTGTGCGTCATATATCGCTATGTTATTGAAGCCTTTTAGCCCACAAAATTCTGAATTTGAACATTCGACGTGACGAATAGAAGATAGCTGTGACCTCTTAGCTTAATTAAAGGGGTCATATGATGCTTTTATAAAGATCATTATTTTGTGTATTTGGTGTAACAGAATGTTGACATGCTTTAATGTTCAAAAAACACATTATTTTTCAAATACTGCACATTAATGTAAGTCCTCTATGCCCCGCCTCTCACAAACACGTAGTTTTCAACAAAGCCCCCACTTTTGACAAGCACAGTCTGCTCTGATTGGCAAGGCGGCACAGGTGCTTCTTGCATTGTGATTGGCAAAAACTGAAAGAACTGTCGGAAATGTAACGACCCTTACATAATACTGAGCTGCATCTTCAACAATAAAAGTAAAGACGAGCCGCCCCGAAAGGGGCAAAACAAGAGTCACGTGGAAGCAACAAGTGATGAGCTGGTAGTGTTCGGCAGATGACACACCACGGTTTTACAGACAAGCCGATACAATGTGATGTGTTACGCATCTCTCTCTCTCTCGCCACTCTCTCGCTCTCTCTCTCTTCGCCTAGAAACACACAGCGTCTCCCTGACATGCTGCTTCAACACTAACTGCGGTTACTGAAACCACGCCTTCTTTCTTTGCGTGCAGATTTGGGCGGCATTATGCTAATATTTTTACATAGTGAGGTAGATATGTGGGGGTTTGTTAGAACGAGCCGTTTTAGGGGGGGTGGCAGAGTCTTAAACTTGATAAAGAATATCTCTTTGTATTTGAGACCTTTAGTCTTTGCAACTTCAGGGATCTAATCTATGCACATCAGCTGTAACTCGCCAAGAGAAAAGGAAAACTTGCAATCGCATCATACGACCCCTTTAAAAGAATGAAAACTTAGCAATACAATAGATTTCATATTTTTACATTTTAGGTGTATTATTTGTTGAAATATGTTTTTAAAAAAGACGCTGAAAAATGTGATATCGTATTACAACTGTTGAAGTGTACAGAGCAATTCCATATGTGACCCTGCGATATAATACAGCAACAACAAATAAAATACTGCAGCGTTTGCACACACTACACTGCTACTAACCTTATTACTGGTAAGGTTTCACTGTTTTTATAAACAGCTGAGCTACTGAATCAAGAGATTGCATGGGCTCAAAGAGAGATCCGGGCTCATAAGGAATGAGGGCGGCTTATCAGAGTTAAACACTTTTTAGAGCAGCACAAATTAAGTTACCATTAACATTTCAATGGAGCTTTGCAAACAAGACCAACTGTTCATCACAATGCTGCAAAAAAATTTTTAATACTTAAAGAGAATGTGACAATATAACCTGGTGCATACTGTATCGTAACACTTTGCAGGAAGAAACGTTTTTTAACGCCACATAGACGTCCAATATCCAGGCCAAATCGTGATGTCACATAAGTGATTCCGAGACTCAAATCTTTAATACACAAACATTTGTTTCATAAACATTAACCTGAGACGACCATATTTACCATATTTTAAAGAGCTAAAGAAAACTGCCCTCAGTGAAACATCCATCTGTTTACACCAGCGCATATCTGAAAGCAGATTCCAGCGCTGCCATACAAAGAGTTCACTATGTATGAAGCGCAACTTTGTGACAAACAGTCACCCAGAGAGCATCTGTATTTAACATACCGGGTTAAATGACAGATGGGTGTTTATTCGATTTCTACACTGGTCTTAAAAAGTGTCTCATGGCATGTGGTGCATGCGACTGCCCAAAAACAATGAAATTTATGAACGTGATATTTATTACGTTTTACAATTTCACAGACATTCAATTGAAACTTTTCTTGAAAATGGTATAGACGCTTTGCAAAATCAAATTAAATGAACATGAATGGAAAGATAATATTTCTAAGAATTTGACTCGTTTTAAATTACTTTATGTTTTTCATGTTCTTTATTGTGAACATGTCTTTGACCCATTGTATTTAATTAGCTGAATTAAAATGGGTATCATTGCCATTTTTTATATTAACATATATAACCATGTACTGCACGATTTGGGGGGAAAAAATCTAATTGAGATTTTTCTGATAAAAAATTTTGAATTGGTTTGCTGTGCATTTTTGTAGGACTGCACAATATGACGTGGATATAATGTGTTACCATATTTATAGACTTTGGGCATACCATCAACATGAGTGAAAATAACACATTACTTCCAGTTGGCACAGCTACAAATGATAAAACTGAAACCTCCAAGAAAGCCATTCTTTCGTCTTATATGATCACTTTTTATTGCTGTTAAATGGAATATCAAATGTCTGCAAAAACTGAGGCAATAAAAAGCTGCATATGTGATTGGTGCCAATGTTCAGCTGTAATGACTGCTGGATTAAGGACTGTTTCTGGCTGTGACTGAGCACATCTCTGCGAACTCCTGGAGAAGTGTTTCACCGAACAACTCGCATCCAACGGATAATGGGATTTCAAAGGTTCCCCTGAAACTTCAACAGGAACCACTGAGAAAACACACCACTGAATTAATAATGGCACCAAATAAACCCCTGAGCTGTTTCTTCCCGTTTCATAAGACCGGTTCATTAAGCTAATTGGAGCGGAAAGTGAAAATCATCAACTGACCTTTAAAGACATGTGACAGTAAATAGAGGAATTCACTAGACTCAGTGGACAGAGACAAACAGAGACACATTTTTTAAAATAAATCAAGTTTATAAAAGGAGATGATGCAAACAAACCAACCAGTTGTGAAGTGAATCACAACTAACTTTGATTTGAAGCAAAAACGTATCAGACAATAAGACAAAATCTGTACTTAAAAACTTTAATGAGGGAATGAACTACAATTCCATGAAGCCTCTCAAGTGACATAATAAATATAAAACTATTGATTTAAATATGCTGATTTTACATACAGAATTTGTATATTTTACACTGATTGCAAAATATGCATATTTATACAAATATAAGTAAATTGCAAGAGCAGGGAGACTGACTAAATTAAAGGGGTCATATGATGTTGCTAAAAAATAACAATTTTGTGTATTTGGTGTAATGAAATGTGTTTATTCGGTTAAAAAAAACATTATTTTCCACATACTGTACATTATTGCTTCTCCTCTATGCTCCGCCTTTCTGAAACGCGTCGTTTTTTACAAGGCTCCTCGGTCTGAAAAAGCGAGGTGGTGCTCTGATTGGCCAGCTGTCCAGTGCGTTGTGATTGGCCGAATACCTCAAGCGTATGACGGAAATGTTACGCCCCTTAACATACTGTGATGCCTGCCGTGTCCCGGCGCGACTAGACGAAACCAATAAAATCCATTGTAAACGAGGCATTTGTTGCATCCAGTGGGGACATAATTACGATTATAATGACTTATACTGCATTTTTACGCGTTGCATCACGCCGCGTAAACACAAAACCATGTCTTTATTTGTGATCGGAGAAATGACAAACAAAAAAGCGCTACTCTACACTGCTCAAAAAACTCGCGTTTGAATCGTCAGTGTGGCAAATCCTTTAAATATGGAAACGTTTTAATGTTTTTGTCTCGTCGCTCCTGCTGGACACGGCATCAACAGTATGGTAGGTGCGTAACATTTCCGTCACACACTTGACGTACACGGCCAATCACAACGCACAGTAGATGGCCAATCAGAGCACCCCTCGCTTTTCAGACTGATGAGCTTTGTAAAAAATCGACACGTTTCAAAAAGGCGGGGCAAAGAGGAGAACAATAATGTACAGTATGTGGAAATAATGTGTTTTTTTAACCTTAACCGCATAAACACATTTCATTACAAAAATACACAAAATAATGTTATTTTTAACAACATCATATGACCCCTTTAAAGCTTTTTTTAAAGATCCTTAGTGTTGTTCTTATTCAATTCGCGTGACAGACACAGTTATGAAGCTGGTATGTGTTTGCAGTACGCAAGCCACGGTTAAGACAGTGTGACCCTGTCTCTCTCACACACACACACGCGTGCCCACGCACACACTCGCGCACACACACACAATGCACAAAACTCCGCATTTAAACAGACAATAGCAAATACTTAAACTAATAAAAAAACATACCCCCAACCTCCCAGCTGATTAGAAGCTTCAGATTGTCACAGCAAAGTCAGAATTACCTCCTGTCCTAGGTTCACGACACGGTCGTCCAAAATGCATTGCTGTTCTGTTGTAAGTAATCTTAAAGATTCCTAAATGCATCTACTTCTGGAAGGCCAAATAAAGTGTTTTTGCTTTCGCCTAGAAACACACAGCGTCTCCCTGACATGGCTGCTTCAGCACTAACTGCGGTTACTGAAACCACTTTTTTTCTTTTTTTGCGTGCACATTTGGGCGGCATTACGCTAATATTTCCACATAGTGATGTAGATATGTGGGGGCGTGTTTAAACGAGACGTTTTTGGAGGGTGTGGACAAGTCTTAACTTTGATAAAGAATATTTTTGGTTTTGAGACTTTAGTCTTTGTAACTTTACATATTTTCTTTATGCACCAAGAGCTTGTGACTCTCCAAAGAGAAAGGAAAACTTGAAATCGCATCATATGACCCCTTTAAGTCATTTGCAGTGCTTCATTTTGTTGTGATTCTCTGATTGGTGTAGATTTCGCAGCAGAATCATGGGTAATGTAGTTTTAGCTGTTAAACATGATTATTTGCAAAATAAGTTAAAAATAAATGGGCTGATGGCTTCAACAAAAGCGTTTACCATTGTTTAACAATCTTGCAGCTCACAGCAGGTCTTGTCTGTTAATGCTTTAAAAATGAAATCCCGGTTAAGAACTTTAATGGGATTTTTCCTTCTGGAACCTGACTACTGCACTCTATATCCACTTAACAGCCACACACAGCAATGCACAGCAATGCCCAAGAACAGTGACCAAGTATTGCACAAGCCCCACTTTAGAAAATGCAAAAGGCTGGTTTAACATGAGTCAATAAGTGCAGTATCTGGTATTTTGACGCACGTTAGGCAGAGCCATAGTTTAACTTCGGTGCTGAACAGCTGGTCTGCTACTCACGTGCTGCTGAGTCTGGAACAAAAGCCGAACATTGATAGTAGCACGTGAATGTAACAGGGGGTCCTTTGTTTCCCTGTATCTTGTTAACTTGAGAACATTGCACATTATTCGGAGCTCTTCCAGCGAAAACTATCCGGTACTATTATATGAGGATTATTATTCTAGGTTGTAAATATGACAGAGAATGTTTCTGTGGCCAGTGAAGCCTCCTGTGTGTGTCACAGGAACGTGTGGATGCGAGTAAACATGGCCGCCTCCATGCTCAACCATTCTGACCTTTACAAGAGCTCCAGCAACACTTACAAGCGAGCCCTTACGACTCCTACATAACATAATCGAGTTCATGTATACATGTTTTATGCACGTTGCCCATTGCATTCTTTAAACAGGTTGAATTACTTAAATATTCGCAGCGTAAATTACATTTATAGAGTCTAAGCACACGCGATCGGAGAAATCTATTAATATGTTAAGCACGCCTGACTTTAACAGCATATCATTTATATCCGTGTTTCCATGATGGAAAGGTTTCACGGGGAAACCGTTCTAGTTTCCGCCGCTAGTCGCGCTTTGGGGGTTCAGTCTGGCGTCTTTCTGGGTGAAAGGTCACCCTGGATTAGCCAAGATCATTTCGCATTAAATCTATATTTTTTTATGTGTTATGTGATGTATAATATTTATAATCGGTTGCTCCATATTTAAGGAACGCGTGTTAAATCTACAGGTGGGATCAAGTATATCCCAGAGATTCAAGGTTATTTCAGGTGAGGGCTGGACTCAGTCCCGCACACCCGTCCATCACGAAATGAGCGCTCGCTGTGAAGGTCACTTTCATAGTTAAAGGTCCCTGACAAGCTGCTCACCGTGCATATTCGTGCCATAACAACATGTGCAGGTGATATATAACACACTGAATTGTGGTAGCACTCACCCAAGACATCCGCGGACTTGTGCCGGGCAATGAAGCAGGCATCGTCGCCGTAGCACATGCCCTTCTTCAGGATCCCCTTCCGAAAGTCCTTCCCGAAGCCGCAGCTGGCCGTGATCAGGCTGTAATCTCTGCCGTCCGTCTGCGAGAGTCCGCCCAGGACAGCCCTGGCAACGATCCTGCCATAGGAGAGTACCGATAACATCCCCGACGGTATGCGGTAAGCGTGTCGCTGCCGAGCCGTCTCGCGTCTCTCTAGGGTCCGCCTCTGTGCGCCGACATCCGGCTCCGCGCGCCGCAGATCAACCACACGAGCCGAAGCAAGCCGCTTTAACAGTGATGCAAGGCTCCTTTCTTCTTCGGCGAATGCTGGACGCGTGAAGCGTATGGCTGTTTTATGTCTTGGCGGATTTAACAGACAGAGTTCCTCCAGCACACTCCATCCTCTCGCGTACTTGCTCACTAGCGCCCGTGTTCCGGAGACAAGCACATACGGGCCCTGAGGTCACATGACCGGCTGCGGTGACGTAGAGCCCAGTGGAAACCCAAGGACGTAGTGGAAGAACACGTGCTGGAGCCCTTTTTAAAGGGGTCATATGATGCTTTTTTAAAGATCATTATTTTGTGTATTTGGTGTAACAGAATATGTTGACATGCTTTAATGTTCAAAAAACACATTATTTTTTAAATACTGTACATTATTGTAGGTCCTCTATGCCCCGCCTCTCTCAAACGCTTCGTTTTCTACAAAGTCCCTCCTTCCGACAAGCGCAGTCTGCTCTGATTGGCCAGCTGACCCAGTGCATTGTGATTGACCGAACACCGCAAGCACTCGCCGGAAATATAACGCCCCTTACCATAACCGCGAGCTTCATCTTTCAAAATAAATGTAAAAGACAGAGCCAAAAAAACAAAAAACAGAAAGGGGAACAGTCGCCGGACAGACACAGTGATGAAGCTGGTATGTGTTTGAGTACACAAGCCACGGTTAAGACAGCTGACTCCACTGTGATGTGACCCTGTCTCTCTCTCACACACACACACAAGCACACACACACACACACACACACACACACACGATGCACAAAACTCCGCATTTGAACAGTCAATAGCAAATACTTAAACTAAAAACAAAACAGTAGCTGATTCAGAAGCGCCAGATTGTCATAGCAAAGTCAGAATTACCTCCTCTCCTAGTCACGAAACGGTCTTCACAAAATGCATTGCTGTTCTGATTGTAAGTAATCTTACGATTCCTAAATGCATCTCCTTCTGGAAGGCCAAATAAAGTGCTTTTGCTTTTGCCTAGAAACACACAGCGTCTCCCTGACATGCTGCTTCAACACTAACTGCGGTTACTGAAACCACGCCTTCTTTCTTTGCGTGCATATTTGGGCACATTATGCTAATATTTCCACATAGTGAGGTAGATATGTGGGGGTGTGTTAGAACGAGCAGTTTTAGGTAGACGTGGCTGACTCTTAACTTTATAAAGAATATCTCTTTGGATTTCAGACTTTAGTCTTTGCAACTTCAGGGATCTTCTTTATGCACCAAGAGTTTGTAACACTTTAAAGAGAAAGGAAAACTTGAAATCGCTTCATATGACCCCTTTAACCTAAAATATTGATCACATCGGGGTGCCGGTTTGCTTACTTCTGTGAGATGACAAGAAACCATCTTTCGTTTATTTGTCCATGCATCCAGTACGAACCTTTCTGTACTGATTGGATATTTAAGTCGAAACGTTGTTTACAGTTGATTTTTTAATGAAAACTTTCACATTGAAAAAGTCCAAACAAATTTCTCACTTAAAAATTATATAAAAGAAAAATTTTAAAATAGTAAAATAATATAAAAAAAGTTTAAAAGTTTTTTTCCACAATTGAAAAGATGAAAGGCCTTATACTGTGTCCCTACAAAAATTGTCAGAATATATATATACAGAATAATTATAACAGAAAAAAACAGTTTTGGGAATTTAGCATTTTGTCATGCATTACATTGTTTAAGCATAGAAAAAATGTGAAAATGTATTTTTTGAAAAATGATATTTATTCATTGTTAGCCATGTCCTCTGTAGAAAGACATCGGGACTTTAAAGTTCCTTTTTTTTAAAGAAATAAAGACATGAATAGACTGAAAGGCCAAAACCTGTGGGATTTTTTTGTTTTTCACATCACAACTCATTCATTTTTGTATACCAACTTTGTATAAAGATGATTCTCAGCTATGTTATGAAAGATATTTTTTAAAACCATTTTTCTTTATGCAAAAAGTGTGTAAAATGGCCATAAACAAGTTTTTCCATTATATACAATGTATCTATAAACTGTATCTAATTTGCATATTAATGTGTTTTTGGGGCAACATAGAATGAACAAATAAGTGCAATAATGGGAGTAATAATTAGCAAGATTTTCATAATAATATCTAATATTTAATAGGAATAATGATACATATTTTTTTTTCTCTATTCATTTGTTGTGTCTCCCAAAATGTGTAATAAACATGCTTTTAGTCCTGGTGTCCTCTACTGTGGACATGTATTAAATTATGTCCTGTTTCATAACAGGAAGTCATATTCTGATTTGAAACCCCATCACATTTTTCTGAGAAGTTTTTTATGACAAACAATTTGAAAATTAATCGGATTTAATTATAATTACAAAATATTATCATATGTCCATAAGGGTGTTACACTTGATCACTAAATTAATCAGCCATTTTTTTAAAGTGGTCATATGATGTTGCTAAAAATAACATTATTTGGTGTATTTGGTTTAATGAAATGTGTTTATGTGGTTTAAGGTTAAAAAAATCATTATTTTCCACATACTGTACATTGTTGTTTCTTCTTTATGCCCCGCCTTTCTGAAACGCTCGATTTTTACAAAGTTCATCGTTCTGAAAAGCTAGGTGTGCTCTGATTGGCCAGATATCTAGTGCGTTGTGATTGGTCGAATTCCTCTAGCGTGTGACAGAAATGTTACATCCCTTACAACATTGTGATGATGCCCTGTCAGGCTGGAGCGACGATTCAAAAACATGTAAACCCATTATAAACGAGGCATTTTGTTGCATCCAGTGGGGACATAATTATGGATTATAATGACTTATACTGTCTTTTACTGTTGCGTTGCATCGCGCCGCTTAAACATAAAACCATGTCTGCATTTGTGATCGAACAAACAACAAGCCCACTCTACACTGCTAAAAACTTGCTTTAAAATCTAAAAAATATAAAAACTCTTTTAAATATAAAAAACTTACTTACAGTCTGTGATTCAGAACAGCTGGCATTGTAGTCTACCAGGATCAGGAAACAGTGTTCCATAAAATTTGCTGCACACATCTGGATATTTGGGTTTGAACTGTTCTGGAACATTTGTTGTAAATACAACTTCGTGTCCATTTTTGGAAGGCCAAACAAAATAGTTTAGCTTTCACAACAAAACACACAGAGTCACACACGGCGGCCTAGAGTGAGCAGAGGCAGCAGGCTTGAGAACGGGGCGCGGCCGGCAGATTCGTGAGAGGCTTGCGGCAACCATATGTGAAGACCCCGGGCTGGACTCCGCTTCGTCCCCAGTGAAAGCCGATCCGGCGATCCACAGCACAAAGTTTAACTATTTCCTCAGCGACCAGCACGGATTAGCTCTAGGCATGATGAAGTGGATATTGTCCTCTTTTGGAATACCAAACAAAGTAGTTTCGCTTTCACAACGAAACACAGCGTCTTCATGACATGGCTGCAGTGTCAACAGTACTACAGTGAGAATAAAAGTTGCGCCTTTTTTCTTTGCGTGAACATTTTGGCGGCATTATGCACATCTTCCCACATAGTGATGTAGACATATGGGGGCGTGTTTAAACGACCGTTTTGGGTTGGCGTGGTTGACTCTTAACTTTTATAAGAATATCTCTTTGGATTTGAGACTTTAGTCCCTTGCAACTTTACAGATCTTCTTATGCACCAAGAGCGTGTAACACTTCCAAATGAAAGGAAAAATTGAAATCGCATCATATGACCCCTTTAAAGACCAAGGAGAGGGAGTGGTCATGGTGAAACTTCCAATCATTTGGTATCTCTGGAAAGCACTGAATGTACATCCAGACTTAAAACTGTGACATGGAACGTCTCAGAGAAAATGCTAAAACATTATGTCCTCTACAGAGGACAAAACTCCATAACTGGTAGTCAGGAGGATATATATCAATGCTCACCAAGGCTGTATTTTGTTTAATTATAAATATAGTAAAAGCAGAAATATTGTGAAACATCATTACAATAAAAAAATAACTGTTAAATTATACTTATTTTTTTAATTACAATTTAATTTGCATTTGAATATATCTTCATATTTTATATAAAAAATTTTGTCTAAAATGGTTATATCCTTCAGAAATATTTGTAATATGTTTTATTTGGTGTTCTATTTATTTATGAAACATTTAATTTTGCTCAATTATTAATAATGTATTTGATATTATCAATAATAAAAACTGTTTTTTGTTATTTAATATCTTAACATTTTTCTGGAAACAGTGATACGTTTTTTAAGGATTCTTTGAAATCTTTTGTTCAATTGAATGTGTCCTTACTGAATAAGTATTCATTATATATATATCTTCTTGTATAGCATTAATTCAAAAGATCTGATGTGGTTGTAAAAACAAAAATAAATCCCAAATAAAAAATGTTGTGCGCAATTCCACAATGCATTTCACTTCTTGGATACCAATGATGACTACGCGCTGTTTCCAAGCATGGCGGTGTTGTGTTGCCTTATTATTTTGACATATTTAGAAAGCGCGCTTTGCATTGAAGACACGAACGCTACATGAAACCTTAATATCACACTCAGAGACACAAACGACACGTCTGCTGATCGACACGAACCGCTTAATTTCACCGATCTGGGAGTCAGTGAATCTCCGGATTATTTCCCAGCTCCAACAGCCTGGACTCCCGAATCCGTGACGGCGTTCCCCGGTCAGACCGAGACCTCCGAGAGCTCCATCCCCAACACGAGCCCCGAATCCCCGCGAGCCGCCACAGCAGCGCAGCCTCTGCCGCTCACCGAAGGTGCGAATGCAGACAGTCATCTGTATAGCATGCCTTAATGATTCGACCAACAAAGTGGTTTCCTCTTTCCCTGCTCAGTCTCTCAGCTGTGTCCGTGCAACCTGCAAAACGGGCAGCGTTACATAAACTGCTGCTGTGATCCAGACTGCACTGAGGAGCTGGCCCTGTTCACTGACTGCACAGCAGAAAGAGTCAGGTCAGCTTTGTTTCAAGAAGAAACTGGGATAGTAGATGAAATCCTCTGGAAGAAGGTTTAACCCATACCATATAAATATCTCATAACTAATACGATGAAAGAAGTATCAATTAAATGAAGATTTCACTCAAAATTCTGTCATAATTCATTGTAATTTGTATTATTTTATTTCATCAGTGGAAAACAAAAGGCAATGTTAGGCTGAATGTTCTGCAATTATAATTTTGGGTGAACTAAATGTTCTATAAAAAAACTTAAAGATGATATTAACATTATTTGCTCTACATTGTTTAGTTTACATTGAGTACTTTTTTGTACTTGGAGTTTGCGCAGTTAAAATGAGTTCTGACGTTATTGAATTTACTCAGCGTTATAGGAACCACAATTTTGATTTTACTTTTAGAAATGTGATTTCGCTGATTATGGGAAAAGAATATGAGCTTTGCTGAATATGGGAAAGAATGTCAAATATTTAGATTTATGTCCAATATAGTTTATTATATAATGTATTTATTATTAAAAAATAAATAAGAAAATGTGTAAAAGTGTACATTTAAAAATAATTTTTTTTCCTGGTATTTAAATATGAATTGAAAACATAGTTTGAGTCTCAGTGCTCAAATGTTGCATTATCTGATAATTTGAGGATCAATTGTAACTAAATATTTGTGATATTGTAATAAAATATTTATGATTTATGACATTTAGCTTGCACACTCTCTGGCTTGATTTTGTATTTGGTAACTGACAGTGATTAAACTGAAATCCTGATGTGTTACTATGTTTTATTCTGCTTACAGTAATGACCCCAGACTGTGCAGCCAGGAATCAGCGGTGCGTTCCCTGAGCTCCACACAAGAGGGTTTATCTAGTGTCCAGTCCACTGGCCAGCGAGACGTCAACCCTGATGTCTTCTGTATTCAGTCTGCTAACTGTACGGGAATCTTTTTAAGGCATTTGAGCTGTATGAAATCTTTAGAGTTAAAGTGGAATTACGATATATATATACACATATTGTCATTCATGATCAAATATCTAAGCTGTGGACCCTGCTAACCAATATCAGTTTAAATTTCATCCATGGTACCTTTTTAGATGAAGAAGGCTTGTCATTTGCTACATCAGAAGTTCCCACTGAGGAGAATTTTGACTCCCTTTTTGGCCGATTTTTGTGATTCTTCTTTGGCCGTTCGAGAGTGACCAGTGCACTTCAAAGTCCTGATGTGGGAAATTCATCTGGATACCAGGTAAAGTTTTTGAATATTTGATAGTTAATGAAAAATGACTGCGTCCAAAAAAAAAAAATTTTTTTTAATGGAAGTTTATTGAAGACATAATTTAAAAAAAGTTTGTATATGTTTTTTTAAGTATCATATTTGATAACATCAGGCTTTTATGACTCATAATGAGAATATGGAGCTCAAACTTGAGGAGAAAAAACAGCCTAGTTTTATCCAGAGGCCTAAAAATTTGCAAAGATATGCAATTTCTTGCAGTTGCTGATGTTTATATGGCGAAAAAGTGAGATGAAATTCTGATAGCTTGTAAATCAATGAGATTTTTATTACAGCACAGTAAATTATGAGCTGGAGCTATATCAATCTATCTCCAATAATAGGTCTTGAGATGATATTTAAATGGTTAGTTTTATGATCAAAGCTCTGTAGTTTTTATTGTGGGGCAAAAGATATTATGCAATGCAATACAATGATGATTGAGAGACGAACAAATAAACATTCCCCAAGTTTGATGATCATATTTGATACTCACATTTGAAAATGATTGAAATGATGTATGGATAATCAGGTAAACCTTTGATCAAGTTGATAATTTAGAGGTCAAAATATGATACAGTAAGGTTAAGCAATGTTTCTGTCTCTGTTCTGTCCTCAGTATGGAGATGTCATTCAAACAGTGAATGAGGCTGGAGAGCAGGAGTTCTTCACCTTTCCTGCCTCAGCAGGAACAGCTCACTGCTCAGACGCAAACCCTGCAGGTAGGACCGAACAACGACTTATTCTGAAGAAAATGTTAATGCTGCATGTCCAAACAGTATTTTAATAGCAACAACAAGCTTCATGGTTTGAGGCAACATTCATATAGCAGTGTGATATGTAGGATTTGTGGTTATAATTTTTGTGTTTTCCTGTTGGGGTTGAGTCACTTGCACCTGACTAGATGTTCTAATATGTTGCTAAACATAGATTACCCTGTTGTTTTACAGTTTTTCTGAAGGACCAAACTAGCAGATGCATGAGGAGCTTTGATTTGGCGCGAGATTGTGAAACACTAGAAGCTCTGCGCTTGGAGACTTATATTATTTTCAACATCCGTTCTGTGAGTTCCTCGTCACATCTCAGTCTTCAAACCAAAGTCTGAAACGGTATTAATTTATTTGACGAATAATTTTCGTCATAATTTTCATCAACGACATTTTTTTTCACAGATGACAAAGAGACGATAACGAACTAAAACTCTTTTTGAATGACAAAAACTATGACTATTGACATTTTCGTCAACGAATAAAAACAAGACAAAAATATTAGGGAGGGACGATTTGGGAAGAGATTCATTCAGAACGAATCTGCTGCGTGGTAACATACACTTGCTGCACGTCGCATAAAACGTTCAGAAATGTCAATATGTGGGAGTAAGAGAAGAGCAGACATATGGATAAATCTGACGATGCAAGAGAGAACTAGGGATGGGCATATCGATCCAAAGTATTAATATTGATACTGACGCGAGTATCGAAAGTATCGATACTCAAACAAAAAATATCGATACTACGGAGTGTTTTATTTACTAGTGATTTTGTTAATTTAACAAAAAAATAATAATAATAATGCGTACAATATGCATTGAATTGGACTAATAACCTTTGTTAGCGAGTAATTGTGTAGGATATAACTATTTTCCTGCTCATCTGAACACGCAAATGTTGCAAGACAGAACCAATCAATCACAGAGTGCATTCACTCACTTCTGACAGTATATTCAAACAGGGCTGCATTTCCCAAAAATATCATAAGAAAGCATTAAAGCATTTGGGAACAGCAGCACTGAACAATGCTTAAATCCAAAAGGGGGAAAGAAGAACAGAGTTTATTTCACACATAAACAAACCTGAAATGTGCTACTAGTTGTGCAATTACAGTTATGTAAATTTAACGTTGAAGAAAATATTGATCTGTTCTATCTGCAATGTTTAAAGGTGTCATATGATGCGATTTCAAGTTTCCTTTCTCTTTGGAGTGTTTACAAGCTGATGTGCATAGATAATATCCCTGAAGTTGCAAAGACTAAATTATCAAAACCAAAGAGATATTCTTTATAAAAAATAAGAGTCAACCACGCCTACCAAAAAACGGCTCGTTCTAACACGCCCCAACATATCTACCTCACTATGTGGGAATATTTGCATAATGCCGCCCAAATGTTCATTCAAAGAAAGAAGGCGTGGTTTCAGTACCGCAGTTAGTGTTGAAGCGCCCATGTCAGGGAGACGCTGTGTGTTTCTAGGCGAAAACAAAAGCACTTTATTTGGCCTTCCAGCAGAGTAGATGCATTTAGGAATTTTAAGATTACTTACAACAGAACAGCAATTTTATGGATGACCGTTTCGTGAACCTAGGAGATGAGGTCATTCTGACTTTGCTATTACAATCTGACACTTTTGAATCAGCTATTGTTTTGTTATTAGTTTTAGTATTTGCTATTTACTGTTCAAATGTGGAGTTTTGTGCATTGTGTGTGTGTGAGAGAGAGAGTGAGAGAGAGAGAGAGAGGGGGGGAGGGAGAGAGAGGGAGAGAGAGGGAGCGAGAGAGAGAGAGGGGGTCACATCACAAACACATACCAGCTTCATCACTGTTTCTGTCACGTGACTCTGTTCCCCTTTTTGGTTCTGTCTTTACATTTATTTTGATAGATGAAGCTCGCGATTATGGTAAGGTTGTTATATTTCCGACGAGTGCTTGCGGTGTTTTGCCAATCACAATGCACTGGGTCAGCTTTCCAATTAGAGCAGACTGCGCTTGTCGGAAGTAAGGGCTTTGTAGAAAACTAGTGTTTGAGAGAGGCGGGGCATAGGGGACTTACAATAATGTACAGTATTTGAAAAATAAGGTGTTTTTTGAACATTAAATCATGTCAACCTATTCTGTTATACTAAATACACAAAATAATGATCTTTAAAAAGCATCATATGACCCCTTTAATAGATATCATACACTGTCAGAATAAAAAGGTTGCATTTTATGCATGCAACAGTCTGTCACTGGCAGTCCCTTACGAAAATGAACCATGGTTTTACTAAAGTAACCATAGTTCAACTGTAGTATTTATAGATTTAAATCATGTGTAACAAAAAACATATTTGAACCATGTGTAAACAAAAATATAACCTAATAAGTTACAATTAAGACATATTGAATGTTAAAATGCATTTTAAACTAAGGTTAAGTGCTTATCATTACCCATTTTACTCTTAGTAATTTAAATAAATTTCAGAATTTAAAAGTTGTTCGAAGTATCGTATCGTTATCGATATCGACGATACTGCCTTGAAAAATATCGTTATCGTATCAAAAACAAAATAAGGGGTATCGCCCATCCCTCAGAGAGACATCTCGGTTACGTATGTAACCTTGGTTCCCTGAGTAGGGGAATGAGATGCTGCAATGACGTCATCGCTTTGGGAACACCTTCGGTGTGACGAATGTCTGAAGCCCTTATACCATCACGCCAATTCATTGGCCAAATAGCACTTAGCACCGCCCCCAAAGTGCACGTAGGTGAGCTATATAGCGTGCTGCGCGCTATTTTCATCAGATTTCACTGATTTACAAAAGCGCTATCAAGGTACGAACGGCCGAGCTCACAGCATCTCGTTCCCTACTCAGGGAACCAGGGTTACATAAGTAACCCGAGACGTTCCCTCTCATAAGGGCTCACTTCGATGCTGCGATGACGTCATCGCTTTGGGAACGCTATACCATAACGCCTGTTTAGTGACAGCGGAACCTCTGTTCTTACCACCAAAACACACAAACAACTGATCAGATCTACGCCACTGAGCCGTACGGTCAACGTAGGTCCTAAGTGCCCTAACTGGACAGAGATTCAGGGCAACTGACCCCTTCTCGGCTGGGGAAAAATCCTCCAGGACCACTTGCTGAAAGCGAAAGGGAGTTGAAGCGACCTTAGGAACATAATCAGGCCTAGGTTGCAAAAAGACATTAACCAGCCCTGGGGCAAATTCCATACACGAAGGGTTGATGGAGAGAGCCTGCAGATTCCCTAGCCTCTTAAGGGAGGATAAAGCCACCAGAAGAACGGTCTTAATGGTCAATAACTTCTCTGACACCGACTCCATTGGTTCAAAGGGATGGCCTGTCAGGCCCTCCAACACAATCGATAAGTCCCAAGAAGGAACTCGGGCTGGGTGGAAAGGCCTAAGCCGTCTCAAACCCTGCATAAAACGTGACACCAGGGTGTGACGACCAACCGAAGCACCTCCTATGAGTGCATGTCCTGCCGATATGGCCGCCACCTACACTTTAAGAGTGGCGGGGGTAACCCCTTCAGAAAAACGACTCTGAAGAAACTCCAGTACTGAACCTATAGGGCAGTGAACTGGATCCAAAGTGCGTTGTCTACACCAAGAGGCAAAAAGTCTCCACTTGAAAGCATATAAGCGTCTCATGGAGGGAGCCCTAGAATTCATAATAGTGTCGGTAATCTCAGCCGAGAGACCAGAACACATTAGTGTACTCCGCTCAAGGGCCACGCCCATAACCTCCATAATTCCGGTCGAGGATGTCAAATCATGCCCCGAGCTTGTGTCAACAGATCGTGTCTGAGGGGAACCTCCCATGGAGGGCCCGCTAGCAGACTGACCAGGTCTGAGAACCACGACTAAGTGGGCCACCGCGGGGCCACCAGCAACAGGTGCTCCACTCTTTCTGATCGTATTCTGAATAGGACTGCTGGGAGCAACCGGATTGGGGGAAAAGCATAAAGACTGGTCCTGGGCCATTCGTGGGCCAGAGCATCCAGACCTAGAGGCGACGGGGGAGACAGGGAAAACCAAAGCGGGCAGTGCGTAGTCATGCTCGAAGCAAACAAGTCCACTTTCACTCAGCCGGACCTCTGCCATATAAGATCCACCACCTGGGGGTACAATCTCCAATCCCCATTCTGTAGACTCTGTCTCGAGAGCAGATCCGCTCCTGAGTTCAGGCGACCTGGGATATGGACTGCTCTGATCGACAGGAACTTTGTCTGAGCCCAGAGAAGAATACGCCTCACCAGCCTGCACAGGGGGCGAGAACGTAATCCCCCTTGACGATTGAGGTACGACACAACTGCCGTGTTGTCTGTCCTTACCAACACATGATAACCCCTCAGTTGGGGTAAGAACTGTTTGAGAGCCAGGAGAACCGCAAGCATCTCCAAACGGTTTATGTGCCAGTCTCGATGTACCTCTGTCCAGACTCCACCGACTGGATGTCCCTGATGGACCGCTCCCCAGCCCGTAAGGGACGCGTCCGTCGTGACCGTTTTGTGGCAACACAACGTCCCCATCTGGACTCCTTCCAGAAAGAACTGGGGTCTCATCCAGGGGCTTAGAGTACGAGAGCCTTTGTGTGTCACTGTAATTCTGCGAAGTGGGTGGTCTTGGTCTATTCGAAGTCTTGGTCTACCACTGAAATGGCCGCATGTGAAGCAGGCCCAACTGAACTACAGGGGACGCTGCCGCCATCAGTCCCAACAGCCTGAGACACAGGCCTACATGTACTCGGCGCCCTGTCTTGAACTGACCTAGACAGGTCCGTATTGATTGCACACGAGCAGGAGAAAGCCGTGCCCGCATCGTGCAAGAGTCCAAGTCCACCCCCAAAAAGGTCGTCTGCCGACACGGGAGCAGGACACTCTTTTGAAGGTTCGTCCATAGCCCTAGGCTCCTCAAATGATCGAGTACCAGATCTCGATGTATCCGTGCCTGATTCTGAGATTGAGCTAGTATTAGCCAATTGTCTAGGTAGTTCAAAATTCAGACGCCCTGGAGCCGCAACGGGGCCAGAGCTGCGTCCATGCATTTTGTAAACGTTCGAGGAGACAAAGCTAGTCCAAACGGAAGAACACAGTATTGGTATGCTTTGCCCTCGAAAGCAAACCTGAGGAACTTCCTGTGCCTCCTGACGATCTGGATGTGAAAGTATGCATCCTTTAGATTGATGGTCACAAACCAATCTCCGGATTGGACTTGAGACAGAATGGACTTTACTGTTAACATCTGGAACTTGCTCACTCTGAGCACGAGGTTTAGACGACGTAAGTCCAAAATCGGACGTAAACCACCATCTTTCTTGGGTACAACAAAATACCGGCTGTAGAAGCCTGACTCCATCTGAGTGGGGAGTATCTCCTCTATAGCCCCTATCTCTAGGAGTGATACGATCTCCTGACCTAAAATCGAGGCATCCCCAGGGCGTACCGTCGTAGGGAGAACCCCGCTGAAGGGAGGTGGCCCTTTCCGAAACTGGATAGTGTACCCGTGTCGAATGGTGCATAGTACCCACCATGAAATATCGGGCAGGCGTCTCCACGTGGCCCAGTAGTCTACCAGGGGTCTTGGGTGTTCTACAGTTGAAACGTACATCTGATTTTCTCGTATAGGATCCCGAAGCACCTGAGTGGCGGGAAAAACTATAATGGGAAGATGTCCGATTCTGTCGGGCCTGCCCATTGCCCCAACAGTGGGAGCTTTGGAGGCCGTCATAAACGGGCCATGCTCGCATGACCCTTGGACTTTTTCACGAACTCTGAAGGCTGGAACGCGCAGAGTATCCGAGGAGGTGCTCGTCGTAAGGACTCGATCTAAAACTGCCCGAGGCGCAATATGCAGCAGGACCGTCAAGATCGGAGTCTGGATGCCACAGCGAGTGAGTCGAATATGCTTGTGCGGTTCGTACACTCTCTCTAAAGGAGGGCCTGGCCTCCGAAGATGAGCAGAGGAATCAGGAACTGCTATTAGGGGCCTGAGGACAAGAGCGCTTTGCCATCAAACTCAGGTCTACTCGCTTGCGTTGCCGTGCAGAGGCCGGTGGGCAAGACCTAGGACCCCAGTTTTTACGAGGGGGTAACCTAGGCGGTGGCTCATGCCACTGGACCTCGCGGTGCTGTAAGGACGAAGAGTGTGAGCGAGCCGCAAGTGGCTGATGTTCCACTTCCCTAGCCCTGCGAGGGATGAGTTGACGGAACGCAGCTGACTGCTGTTTCGCTGCTCTAAATTTCTCCACGACTGTAGTGACCGAGTCTCCGAACAGACCGTCACTCGAAATGGGGGCATCCAGGAGAAACATTCTGTCCTTCTCTTTAATGTCAGTGAGAGTAAGTCAAAGATGGCGCTCAGCTGACACTAAACCTGCCATGGACCTGCCCACTGCCCGAGCTGTGTGCTTGGTAGCCCTAAGCGCCAAGTCAGTAGCTCATCTGAGCTCTTTAACGGCCTCTGGATTCAAGCCTTCTCCCTCGTCCAGCTTCTTGAGCACGTCTGCCTGATAAGCCTGGAGTACACACATAGAATGGAGTGTAGCCGCGGCCTGCCCAGTGGCCATGTAAGATTTTCCAATCAAAGCGGAAGTAACCCTACACGGCTTGGACGGTAGCAGAGTGCGTGATTTCCAAGACGGAGCGGAATTTGGTGCGAGATGTGCCGCGAGAGTCTCTTCTACGGCCGGCATCGCCGCGTAGCCGTGAGCCGCCATTTTAGAAACCGTGGCGAAATCAGCGGCGGCGGGATTAGTGATACGCGCCAAAAAAGTTTGTTTCCAAGACCTCGAAACCTCATAGTGGAGGTCTTGGAAAAAGGGGAGAGGCCTACGGGGCTGAGACGGAGTGCGGCTGGACAAAAATCGATCGTCCAGTTTCGACTGGGACTGAGTTTGCGCCGGCTCGCTATCCCACTCTAACCCCAGCTTATCCACAGCACACGTTACAACGTCTAATAGTTTGCTGTAAGACGGGGAAGTGCGTTTCTCCTCGAAGGGAGAGAACTCCTCGAAGGGGGACCACTCGAAGGGAGAGAACTGCACAGTTCGCCCAATAAAAGTGGACAGCACATCTTCATCATACGGCATAAAACCGAAAGACATTGCATCGGTAGCTTCCGGGGTAGGCCGCAAATTGTCATTAACGAAGACCACGGGATCCCCGTAGCGCTCTTCGAGCGCTTGCACATGGCCCGGAGAGAGCAAGAGAAAAGGAGAAAATTCCATTGACTCACCCTCTAAACGCCTCGGCTTGTATGCGTCACCCCAAGCGACCGTCTCGTGGGGCACCTCGGCAACCGCAGAAACGGGATAGCGGGGGTTAGACGCGAGGCCTACTTTATTTGAGAAGGCCGTGAACCTCGAGCGCAGTGCTTTTAGCCGTAGACTATCACAGTGTCGACAATCAGAAAGGCCGCTAAGCGCTGCTTGGGTGTGCTGTAGGCCCAAACATTGCACGGACCTGTCAAGTGTCTCCATCCTGCGATGGACCTGTCAACACGGCTCGATGCATCTCCTGTAGCTCATCGTGTCCGCTGAAGAGGAGTAAACTGCTCTTTTTAGAGAAATAGCTAAGAACACGACTTTTTTTTTTTGCTTTCCTACGTGCGACAGATTATTCGCTTCCTGAAGGAAATGAAATCTGATGAAAATAGCACGCAGCACGCTATATAGCTCACCTACGTGCGCTTTGGGGGCGGTGCTAAGCGCTATTTGGCCAATGAATTGGCGTGATGGTATAAGGGCTTCAGACATTCGTCACCAAAGCCCAAAGTTCCCAAAGCGATGACGTCATCGCAACATCGCCATTGAGAAGTGAACTCAATCGACGTGAACTCAATTCGGTCCCAGTTTACCAGCAGGAATGCGCGTCTCACAGCGCGCAAGCTCTTTTGCGTCACATGAATGGAATTAACACACAAAATGATGTCGTAGTGTCCGTTTTGAGACCGAGTATAAACTGAGTAAACGCAGTTGATTACGTCTTATGAACGTAAACAGCAGGGAAAACGTGTATCAGTACATTGTATCCATTGCAGCTGTGCATTCAGTTTTAAAGGGATAGCAGCCTAATTTAGTTGCTATTGTCCGAGTCATTGATGTTAATCAAGCAACAAAAGAAAGACAGAAAATCACGCACTGCTCTTGACTGAAAACTTTAGTAGCCCTAAAGATTAATCTAAATTTATTTATAGAAATAAATATGTCTGATTGAAAGAATGAAGAATATGGTAAACAATTGCTATAAAGAATGCACACTTAGCCTATATAAGCATTGGTATTTCATTAAAAAGAAGATCGTGTTCTTGTTCTTTATGAGAAGTGGTTTTATTTAATTTTAACATAAAGTCATAAAGGCATGTTGTGTGTCACCACAGTTAAATCGTTGTCTATCATGATAAAACCTTAATATCAAACCTATATAATGAGTTTGGAAATTTTAGAGAAATGCTTAATAAATGCATTACACTGTAACTTAAACCCATTCGATTTTAGACGACTAAATTTACTGTAGATTTAGTCCACTAAAACTAGACCAAAACTAAAAACAATTTAGATGACTCAAATATGACTAAAACTAAATGGCATTTTAGTCAAAAGACTATGACTAAAACTAAATCAAAATTTGCTGTCAAAATTAACACTGTTCTGAAAGGGGTTTTATTGTTACTGTGTTATTTAACAACCCTTGTTTTTTTTCTCTAGGGAAAGATCCAGGAAGCCAAAGTAAGCAATTTTTCAATAGAATGTAATATGATGTACTATTTGCATTAAAGACATTGACTCTGCATATTAATTTTACATGCTTTCTGTTTGTTACCTGAGGTCGTTGGTGTGGAGGTGGCAGCCATTACTCTGCAGTCTTTAGAGGGCACACAGACACCGGTGGACCCAGCTAACCTTGTGTCCTATATTCCTGTGCTTCTGGAGTCTGGTGACGTCTGCAACAACGTTGTACAGCAGGTGTGCACATAATGTATATGTTACTAATCAGAAATCTGAAAAGTATCAGGAATCATAAACTGTTTAACAAAACCATAACTTTTCTGTCAGGTGAAGTACACGTTCAGATACAGTGAAGCTAGGGAAATCCTGAATGTGATAGCATCAGTTTTGCTGGGAGCCATTAAAAGCATCACGGTGCCCATTCAGCAAGAGTTTCAGATTACATTCCTGCAGGTATTTAATTATACCATTTACATATTTTCTTGAAATTTATTTTACAAAAAGGAAGTAATAGTTTTAACAGGAGATATCTAGCACACCAGTGTTGTTATTTAATGGCAATCCTGGCTATGTGGTGGGACGGCCCCTAGTGGCTGGGACAAGAACAGCAGAATATCCTTTATTATAAACTCTTTGGTCAGATGTCTCCTTTGTCATGAAACATAACCAATTGCATCATTAATTTTTCATTAGCACTGGACATCCCCTACTCTATCCACATTTAAATATTCTCTTAAAACATTTTTTTTCTCAGGCATATGCTTAATTTGATAATATTTTAGCTTTAATTTTGTTTTATTTTTGCATGGTAATGTTTTGTTTTGTTTTAACTTTATTAATTTTTGTTCTGTTTTCTTTTGATTTATTTTATTAGTATTTAAATTGTATTGTATGAGGATGTTTTTGTCTTGTATGTTGTGCAGCACTTTGGTCAGCATTTACAGTATGTTGTTTTAAAGGGCTATATAAATAAACTTGACCTTAACCTTGACATCAATAATTTATTCTCTGATATGTACAACACAGTTTTTCCTCAGCTGTTTAGACATTTCTCTAAACTAAGTTCAGGATAACTAAAACAATTAAAACAAACCCCAAAGCAAAATAAAAATTTTGCCATACAGCACCAAAAAACTGTCCACCACAATGTTTTGGATATTTTTAAAGCTAAATACCGATATCAAAATTTGAATCTATTAATAAAAATATATTCAGTAAATATGTCCAGGTAAATTAATTAAATAAAGTTATATCATGTACAGTATATTGGTGGAATTTCAAACATTAATTATGCCATTAATTAATTACATTAATTATGTCTAATGTTTCTAAAAAAAATACCCCATATGTTGTGTGTATGGCAGCATGTTAATAATTAATGTCAGTAATCATTAATGTCATGGGGGAAAATATTAATAAAAATGACAAATTCGGCACCCTGTTTGAATCCTAAAATAAATGTGGTGATAAGATAACTCTCTTAGTATTATTTAGTTTGATCCCCTATATAAAAAATATGAGTATTTCATAAGTGTGCTGGTGTTTTCATTATCATGATATAATTTAATAAATAAATGGAAAGCCTATCATGTATCCAAATATCCACCTTTGTTGCAAAGTCCTTGACCTCTGTTTTACTGGGATAGTTCAATCCGCTGACCCAAAAGGGTCCCTTACTATCCTCCAAAACTCTGGAGATCAGGATTGCTTGCTTGGCTCATCACGGCGCTCCCCTGTTCTGTTTGGGATTGACATGGTATCAGGCTGCACTCTGAAGTAAGAGGCTGTTGTTATAAAGATTTGTGTGAAATATTTATCACCATTACTATTTTATGTGCATTAATGTTCTCCCTTCCTGTAGGTTGTCCAATGGAATTAATTGTTCTCTGGTATCTGAAGTCATTTTGTGGGCACTAAAAGGCCAGTGCTTCCCTGACCATGTAGCCTCATTTGGGAATTCCTTGCCTCAGAACCCCCTGGACTGGGTGCCAATACAGAACCAAACCATAGCATCGGTAAACAGCCTACTAATTATAATTTTCTCTATGTGTGGAGTGGAGATCGGATGCTGAAGTGAAGTGAAAGAGAAGTATTTATGTTAGAGGAAATGTTGACATGTAAACTTGGCGGTCACCATGATGATGCAAAGCTGATTTGTAAAGCACTGTTTATTCTTTCAACGAATGTCTTGCTTCACTCTTTTTATGGTTTATCAAGGGCACACAGGCTTGCAACATACCACTGTCTTACCATCTTGAAGTAAAATGGACCAAATACGGAACCTTGGTGAATCCCCAGGCTGATTGTGAGCGTCATGGAAACAATCATTACTAACACCAGCAGTTTGGTTAGTTAAACATACCGGAACAGTTAACGTTTATGACTTACAGCGATTACTTAATAGTTGTATTTAGTAAACAGAAGTCATTACAGATTTCATGTGAAATTAGATCAAAAGTTAACACTGGAACCTTTCTTTGTTTAGGCCCTCCTTACCAGTGCTGATGGTCTTCTGTCTGTCACAAGCTCAGTGAGTTTTGTTGATGTGTCTGCATCTGCCAGTCCAGGATTCAAAGTTCCTCCTACAATTGATGCTGAACTACCTTTTGACTTTTTCTTTCCATTTGTATAATGGAATATTTCAGTATCTTTTTTTGGCAACAACAACAAAGGAGGACCACTGTTTCTGGAACCATGTTTCGTTGAAAATTTTGTCTCACTTGAAGTTGTATATAGTATATACTTATTGTCTAGTCATTTTGTATATAATGCACTGATTAACATTTTAAAAAATAAAGAATATTTTCATACTAGTGGACTGATGTGGAACAATAGTGGTATATACAGTATATGTATATATGTATGTGTGTGTATACAGCGTAATTCAATTTCAAGTCAAGACATGCACAAAATGTGTAATGAACACTGTTTTTAATTATATTTACTCAAAACTCACTAAAACATTTAAGAACATAAAATGTCAACTATTCATTGTAAAATCTGTTGTTAATTTTGGAACTGTTACATGAGCGAAAGCCACTACTGTTAATAAGCCAATTCATCAGCCAGGCAGATATGTTGGTCTATTTATATTTCATATCTCATTTACAAAATAGTATTTATTGCATAGCTATCAGTTGCTCAAACACATTCACATTTATAATGAGAAAACATTAAATGTACAGTTCATAGATAAAACAACAATACTGATAATGATTTTGGAAAATAGTGATTTAGAAAAAAAACTTGTTTACTTTATAGATTTCCCTTTTTTATAATTTGACCTACGCGAGTCACTGGCTTTAAAAATCATCTCCCTTTATGTGTGCTGTTAAAGATCTGCCAGGGGACAAAGATCAAGATCAGCTTGGCTTTGAGTGACAATAAACACAACACACTGTAACATGACCTTCTTCACATTTCATATGGAATGAAAAGACATGATTAGTCTTAAGCTCAGTCTCATGTGATGTGTTTAATGAATAACCTTGGAGCATCAAAACTCAATGCCGTGCTGTTTTAAGAGCGCATGAAGCCTGGCGTTTTCTTGGTCCTGTTGAAAGATTAAATTAAAACCACTATCAATTTAATAATTAAATGAATCATGACTAATTTTTTAAGCAGAGCTACTCACCATTTTTGTGTGTCTCTCTTGAAGTTCATTGACTTGATGTACAAGGTTTTCATTGATCTCTTTTATTTTCTGAACTTTGTGATGGGCACGATTTTTCACAGACATAATGATACCTATAAGAGAGCAAAGTAAGAAAGGAAAATAAAACGATTAGACATTAGAGAATAATGCAACAGCTGGGTTCCAGAAGTAAAACTTGCATTCATTTTCCATAGAGATATTTAGCGATAATGTACATAAACATGTAATTACTTAAGTAAAATGGACCAAGTACAGAACCTTGGTGAACCCCCAAGGTTAGATTGTGAGTGTCATGGAAACAATCATTTCTAACACCAGCAGTTTGGTAAGATAAACATACCGGAAAATTTTTCTAATATTTAGTTGCTGGGTCAAAATAATCCCCATACCATTTATGATCCTGGCCACTCTCCACAACCTGAGCAAGATCAGAAGCCCCATGGCATCAAATGCATCTTCCTTTGAGATATATACAATGTCCAGGATGAAGGATACCACCACCACAATCCCATCAAACACCTCAAACTTATGGTGGAGGAATTCTAGATGATACGCATAGATTTTTCCAAACAGCTCCACCATGAAGAATGTGAGAAGGGCGAGGCTGAGATAATGGAATACCTGGAATAATGACAGGAACATTCGGATAGAGGATAACCTCAGAATAATCGCTGACATATAATGTGTCAACAGATACATGACATCCATGTTTTTTGCCGACTAGGCATCTGAAGCGGACTCACCTGCGGAGCGATTCTGTGATGATCTGCTTGAATGATAGACAAGTCAATAAGCAACTCACACAGAACGAAAATGGCATCCAAGACGACCAAGCAAACAACACAAATCTAATCAACAAAATAACAGTCCAAGGTTATTTTCAATCATGTAAACAACACTTCATATCTATATACATCTAAATAGTTTAAACATTTACCTGGAACCTCTCTGTACAGTAGAGGCGGCGTAGGGAGTCCCTGAAGCTGACCTGTCCCAGGTGCTGTCCCGTGGCGCGCTCCAGGTCTTCACTGGCATCGTGCAGTTCCGTGTCCTGCCACTGTGCGGCGGTGTTTTGCTCATCACCCACCGCTGTGAAATGCTTCAGAAAACGGGACATTTTTCTCGGGGTTCACATGAGTTGAACACTAACAGAAAATTAAAGATTTTTAATTTGTACTTGAATCATACATTCAGTATTCGAATTTGTGACTGTGTTAAATTATGGCGAGATCTCATAATGAAGACGGCTTGAACCAAAACGTAGGTGACTGCTAGCTGTCACACTTTTACTCAAGTGAATATTTCTCAGGGCGTTTTATTACAATTAATTTATGTACAGACACATGCCCTGCAGCCTTGTTCCAAAAAATATATAGCGATCATATTATTTAACGATAACACAAGAAATATACAATTCACGGACCAATAGCAGGGCATAGACATATGGAACCAGCTCAATTACATCTTCATGTTCAGCATTTAAACAGCAAAACGCAGTATTAAACAGTATTATACAAATCCGAAAAATGTAAACGGTAATATTCAGAAATATCAAATAATCAATCAAAAAATTATAATGTATAATTATATATAATTGTTAGTTAATCAAATCTAAAAGTGTGTTGTATGAAAATACAGTTCAATACAACACTATCGCCACTTTAACACGGCGTAATATTTAAATCTTGACCTTGTAGAACAAGTTTTGCGTGCCACCATCTACAAAAAAGTCCTCAACGGAGATCTTACTTTAAGAAACAACGCAAAACAATTAATAAAACATAAGTGCAGCATCACTACACAGTACTCCAGTATAAAGCGTTTTTTCAGTGTCTCCGTGCATCATAAAACCCTGACTCTTCATCCGTGACTTGAGCTTAACTCGTGATTTCCTGCAACATTTGAACATTCAAGTCAGCTATATTTTACACACACACTTTCCCGGATATCGACGACTAAATATAAGACAATTGACTGACTTTAAGGCAAACTGTTAATGCATCTGGTCATTTTCATTCTAATTCCACATGAACTCGACCGTGACATTGACATTTTTCCGATTATTCAGTGAATCTATTTAATGCGCGCTCAATTTAAAAGGAACAAAAGGTTAATGACGCAAAATGGATATGTACCTGTTGTGTTGCTGAAACAATGTTGCTAACGCTGCATTTGTCCGCAGTTTTTAGGAGCAACAATCCGAATTCTGTGAAAAACTTTGACCCTGTACCTAAACTCCGCCTCGACAGTCAAGAACGTGATCCTCTGCAGGATGCAGCCTGAAGGAAGTGACATGAAGATCTTTCCTAAATCCTTGGACACATTACAGGAATGTGCACGGGACCAGAGGACCTGAAGAGGTAATCAAGAG
>JADLZN010011860.1:107500-138512 GCA_018155175.1 Sinocyclocheilus anophthalmus
GACAGCAGACAAGACAGATAGATTAGATAGATAGATAGATAGATAGATAGATAGATAGATAGATAGATAGATAGATAGATAGATAGATAGATAGATGACACAGACAGACAGACAGACAGACAGACGACAGACAGACAGACAATAGATAGATACAGTAGACAGACAGACAGACAGACAGATAGATAGATAGTAGATAGATAGATAGTAGATAGATAGACAGACAGACAGACAAAAAGACAGACAGACAGACAGACAGGCACAGACAGACAGACAGTTCGATAGATCGAGAGATAGATGACAACTAGACAAGACAGAGAGGATAGATAGATAGAAGATAGATAGAAGATAGATAGATGAGCTGATCAGATAGATAGCTAGATAGTGACACAGACAGACAGACAGACAGACAGACAGACAGACAGATAGATAGATAGATAGATAGATAGATAGATAGATAGATAGATAGATAGATAGATAGATAGATAGATAGATAGATAGGGTTTGCGAAATACATTAAACAGCATAGACACTGCTGAGATCAGGTCGTCCTAAAAAATTGGTAACCAAAAAAGGTGTAATGTTTAGGGAAAAATGACGTTACGAGGACAGCGGAAAGGACCAAAGCACAAGAATTCTAGAAAGAAAATGGCTTAAATCCAAAGTAACATTTGTGATATGACGTAAAAATAGTCCACGGACATTCGTCATTTAATTTAGAGCACATCTTTGTTTGTTCCAAACCTGTATGCATTTTTATTCCACTGAACACAAAGAAAATGCTTTGAAAAATGCCTCACTGTTGTTTCGTTTTTGTCCATACAATGAAAGTCAGTGAGGTCCAATATTGTAACTTTCATTCAGACTTAACTGGCCTGTGCTTTCCTGTTGAAGCATGCTTGTTACCAAGTTACAGCACTAACCAAACGAACCAACCAGTGTTCCCCTCTGAAAATGCCACGGCTCCCATAGCTCACATTCTGTTACAAACACACTGATCAAGTAACATAAATTAGCCAATTCTGTGGTTGACCTTTGAAACCATTTACAGCCTGTCAACATTTTATTTCAGCCTCAGTCTGAGTTCCCTCTGTATCTCAAGGATGGGAAAAGCTTTGTGCACTTGATTTGCACACCATAATGAGCTTATAAACTTAAGTTATTTGTATATTACTGGGTGCGTGACAAAAATGTCAGTCAAGTAATGTTCAAACTGAAAGGACAGAAACTCCCATTACAACAACAACCAACCAATGCAAACAATCCCTTTAACAGACCACGTTTACACTCTCTTTTTTCTGGTTTATAGGGTAAAATCTAGCTTAAAAATATCACTCATTTTATTTTACTTTATTTTATACCAGAAGTATAAATATTTTTAAGAAATATTTTTGCATACTTAAATGCTGCTCAGTCAAAACACCTTAAAAGTTTATGCATGGAAATATTTAAGGATGTGTCACGTTTTCTGGCCAGTAGGAGGCGCTGTTTAGCTATTGGATTGAGAAAAACTGTGAATTGTTTCCAGTTTAATCAGTGTAGCATTTACAAATACAAAGGTCATACAAATTTTGCTGCCAACTATTTCCTTTATATATATATATAGGTCTATCTACAGATTAGTCCAAGAAAGCACTACCATCTTGATCCAAACAGGGTAACCGTAAAACCCAAAATAGACCTCAACAGTATGGGATGAATAGCTTCAACTGTTCGTTAACCGGTATGAATGGGGCGCATACAGAGCAGTCCAGACACCTGAAATCAGTGAATCTGTTACTGTGAAGAAAACTGTTACTTAGTAGGCTACCTGATAGGATAAGGATGCTTGATTCATTTAATAAAAAATAACGCATCCTATTATAGTTAATTGAATGTAAAACCAGGAGTGGATTGATTACGGAGCTTTCTTAAAGGGACACTCCAGACAAAAATGACTTTTCTCTCATCATTTACTCACCCTAATGCCGTCCCAGATGTATATAATGGAGATTTTTAGAAAAATATGAGCCATATAATGCAAGTGGATGGGTCCCTCAAAGTTAACACTTCAAAAAACATGCAAAGCGAACACAACAGTAAGTTCTGTAAAGGTTCTCTAACTCTCTCTTGAGGAAAGGATTAAAAAATGACATTAAAATACAGTGTTATTTCCTGGCGATAACGTGGTTCTCAACCTTTCGGCCCCCAAGGGCCCCCATAAGGAAATATTCCAGGGCCCCCACATGACCTCAGAAAAGCATAAAAGTGATTCAAAACAGCTTTTGCTATTGTAGTAATTTCCCATTCATTTCAAACATACTGTATGAGAGTGGAGTAACATATCTAAAATCTCCATAACATCACCATTTGACAAAAGGTGTTGTATAGCACTTAAAGTGTTTCCCCTATGATTACAAGCCAATGAAACACTTTTAGTGCTATACAGCACCATTTTTGTTTGGAGTGTATAAAAACATCACATCACTGAATATCAGCAAGGCTGCGATTACGCCCCATGTTCAGTGCAACAGCGCTCTCGCGCGTGTGATTTGGCATAAATTGCGCGTGGGCTATCTGGGTGTACTACTTTATAAACAGACGCAATAAAAGAGTGCAGGGCAGAAATGAATAAACCGATACAGCCAAAACGAAGAAACTGTCGCTCCACGGAACACATCTTTCAGAAAAAGAAGTTTCTCCTCCCGGAGAAGCGTGCGTGGCGTCAGGAGTGTGTCGGCTTCGGCTGCAGGTAACAACGCAGCCTTTATGTGCGCGCTGGAGGCGGAGGCAGCTCTGGGGCGGGGTGGCCCGGAGGATCCGGTTTCGCCGCTTCTCCGCTCACTGGCCACCGCATGCTGTTCCAGCACTGAGCGCGCTGTTCTGGAGACTCTGGACACTGAGACACGCTGTGACATCTCTTCTTCTCTGTGATGTTGGTAAGCCATATTCCTCACACTCATGGCATCAGATGCAGACTAAATGCATTTAATCATCCTTTCAGGCATACTTGAATACTGTTATGAACAGTTATTGAATGGTATATATTATACGAGAGAACACTTGGGGCTAGTTGTCACATGAAGAAGTTGTTACTAGGATTGTATCTTAAGATATTTGAGTCCAAAGTCTTGTTAAATAAACGCTTGTTTTCTGTAGTAGAGGTTTTAGTTTCAATAGTTGATGTAAACCATCTTACACTGGCATTTATTGTTCTAATTCATATTTTGTTACAACATATTTTGTAAACAAGTCAACACATTTAAATCATAGGCGACTTTCAGACAAGTCAGCCATGTAATGAAGAAAAGTTTAAGAGTGTCACACACATGTATAACATATATTTGTATAATTTTTTGCTGTTTCATGTTTTGTGTTTCATAACTGTTTTAGTTGAGCTGTAAAGCCTCTGAAGGCTGTTTAATGGCAGGTTCCATTTGTGACGACTTACCCCATATAGTGCGACAACATGTTGCCCTATAGGATCAATAGTGTGGTAAATGAACTGTATCTTTCCTCCGGGGCAATAACAGTGGAAATGTGCAGCATTTTGTAACCAAGTGTATGTGACTAAACAGAAACTGACTTTCAAATATTGAATGTGCACTTGTATAGTATCAGTTTGTTCAGGTGAGTTAACGGAGCGATACGGAGGAAGATTTGAACAGTCTTGGTAGATCATTCTGATATCTCAGGAACTTACCTAAGTGAAGTACATACAGTACTGTTCAAAGGTTTGGGCTCAGTAAGATTTTAAAATGTTTTTGAAAGAAGTCTCATGCTCAACTACTTCATTATGACAAAAAAGACCACAGATGTGAAAAAAATGATGCTATTAAAAATAACGTTTTTGAATATATTTTAAAATATAACTTATTGCTGTGATGCAAAGCTGAATTTTCAGCATCATTACTCCAGTAGCAGGTCACATGACCCTTCACAAATCATTCTAATATGCTGATTTGCTGCTCAAGAAACATTTCTGATTATTATGAATGCTGAAAAGCATAATTTGTGGAAACTGTTATACTCCTGTTTGAAAGTTCAAACAACATTATTACTATCTAAGATACATTAAACAATTACTAAAGTTTTTATTCAAAAAACAACAATCATACAGCCTCAACCTGTTGTAAGTAATGTAGTGTGTGTGTTGTTGCGGGTGCAAGGGAAAATATTTACAACATGATTTTTGCACAAAAACGTAACAGTAGCTGTTTAACTTAAGACACTTCACAAAACTGTCCCGGGATGTGAAAACACTGTCTTAATTTCACAGTTGGGGCCGTTGCCAAACTGAACTGCTCCTCTACCATAAAGAATAATGGGTATTCTGCTCAAAGCAGGCATCTGTAACATTAAAGGCTAGATATGGAATAGATATGGGTGTGAGTTCATGTAATCTCATGTCTAGACCTCAGACTTCCTTGGACAATGGCAGAGATTTAAATCAACTCAATTTTACTTCCAAGTCTTGCATTTTGCCATACTGATGATGAGGGTTTGTAAGCGAAGTTGTCTTGATTTTTCATTTTATTTCCCGTGCATAATGCCCACTTCTCTAACACACTTAAAGTTATTAATATGGTCAACAAATTTCCTGAGTTCTCCTGGGTTGGAATTCCGGCGCGTTTGCACAGTCTGTAGGGTTTATTAGACCGTATGTGGAACTGACAAATGACAAATCAGTGCTAATCCTGACAATACTGGCATGCCAATCAAAGGCTTAATCAAATCTTCTAATCTAAAGGGAGACTGCAGGGAAATGAAAGGCGTGATTTTGCACCACGCACAAGGATCAGCAGAACAAGAGGCTCAGCAGTGAAGTAGTTGGTGTAACTGAGCGTAGTAGTGTGGTTGGGAGAAAGGCTGTTTGGCCAATATCAGGAGGCAGCAGCAGAGTATTTGTAACTGTTCAAACAGAGCTTATTTTACAAGTTATATGCGAAAGTAGTAATACAGGAAGATGTTCCCAGATACTGAATAGTATCTTAGAAGAATCAAAATATTAGAGTTCCTGGGGTGTTGTGATCTTCCTATGTTGCTTTGAGATGTGCATCTGCCAAATATAAAGAAATCCTACAAAACTTAATCTACATAATTACTAACATGCTACTAAAAAACTATGTTTACTCTGAGTTTCTTGAGATTGTAGCGGTGAAATCCATCAGGACTGAAATGTTTAGGAACAACTTGAAATATTTGGGGTTTGTTGTTCATATTCGAGTTGACTTTACAATGGACCGACCTCAACCACTTCAGCCAGTATTTTTAAAACCTCCGATGTAAAAAAATCTCTTTCTAGGCAAGATTATACAAGTTTTGAACCAACTCAGTATGACGCTATTAAACACAATAGATTTCATGATTTTCTTGTGATATATTATACTGCAATTATTGTTGCTATTATGATTAAAAAATTTTAATAAGAAATATAGAGTATTGAATAATCCTGCAAAAAATAAAATAAAAATTAATCACAAAAATAATTACCTTTTACTGGTTAAAATGTCAAACCGTGTAAAACATTACGTTTTAGTTGACAGGGGTCGAAAAAATAACAATGTGTGCCACGGAAAATATCGTTTTTTCCCAATAAACTTGTGGCAGACTAGTCTAGACACAAAACAGTTTGCAAAATATCGCCTTTTGAGTCAATTCTGAAACGAAATGAGAAGTGAATAAATGCCGAAAAGAAAACAGAACTTTCCTGTGGTGAAATCCCTTACGAAGGATTTTGTGCTCGTTGCCTCGAATGTTCAAAGAACCATCATTATATCTGCAATTCGTGTTTTGGTGGGTTTTGGGTGGAGATTCAATGGAGTATGGGGGTTGTGTGTGTTCTCTTATATCAGTCACTGCTCTATATCAATCTTGCTCTCTGGTTCCAGAGGATGAATCTATGTGTCATCTATGTTAAAAATATGAAAAAGCTGGTCAAACACAGCCGTCCCATCATGTGAGGAGATGGCTATGGGACAAGGGTCCTCAAATGCTACTGTATGTGCTCTCTATGGCTAATGAGCCGTCTCCTGCTGTTGTTTGGCCTTGGGGTGGTTGTTTTTTTTGGGCTGGCTGGGATTCTCTTTGAAAGAAGCATGGGTGGTCAATTGAGGGCTTCCATTTGAGGCTTCCAACGTTTTATACCGAGGAGGAGAGAAAAGTAAAAACCTGCGGCCAAGTTACACGATTACCGGTAAATATAAATTTCGCTTGTTGCATTAGGATTAATGTGAAAGAAAAGCCTTTGTGGATTTTTTTAAAGTAGCAATATTGACAATGATCAAACATTTCAGAAGGTATTTTGTTACATGTTTTAAAAGGATCTGTTTACCCAACAAATGGAAAATTTGCATGATTTAGGTGACCATGAATTACTTTCCTCTAAAAGAAGATATTTTGAAAAATAATGGGAACCAAACAAACATTTGTGGAGCACGCTTGACTTCCACGTATGGACAAAAAAATATGAATAAAATACATATAAGTTACAATAAACATTTCTTCTTGGTATTTTCCACAGAAAGAAAGAAAAGAAGAGAGAAAGTCATACAGGTTTGAAATGATATGCAGGTTATTCAGTGTCAGATTTTTCTTTTTTTGGGTGAACTGTCCCTCTAAATTCCTACAAGTACATTTTTGTCATATGAAATCACGTGGCATAATGAGTCATCTTAGAAATTAATATGGTTAATTGGCATGTTAATCCAAGTTAGTCTTAACTTTTGCCATTCTTATCAAGTAGTGAAATTTAATAAAATCACAAATGATATTATGTTCATTCATCATGCAGGGAATGGAGGATCAAGTCAAGAGCAATGCATTATGGGATACAGTATTCCTCACAGTTGTATACTGCACATTTTGGCCATTCAAGTATTCAATACATATTGAAAATTTGCAGATGGTGCACAATATACATACGAGGTTCTGTAGAAATTAAAAGACAGTACGCAATTGTGAACAGCCGTTGTTTATATTGTAAATTCTGTTAACATCTAGATTCTAGTGCTAGACTGGATTGATCCATTGCCAGATCTGTCCTCTGGCTGAAACAAGGACCACTTGTTGGACAAATGGGCAGGATTTGCTGTTCCAGATCTGTTCAAGAGCATATTTGTTTGTTTGTAAAGATTTCAGGGTTGAGAACATTTTTTATGAACAAGTGCCCTCCAATTGTGGCTCAAGTGTGGGAAACATGGTGAGTGGCTACTGGCTTACTTGGTAAACCATAATCTGTCAGCACTCATTCTAGACATTTAAATACATATTTTTACAATGCATTCTTCCATACACCAAATCAAATCTGTTGTGCGAACAAATTGGTAATTATGTATATCACAACCCATTATATGCTGTATTAAAACACTTGTTTGGAAAGGAGGTCTGAATGACTGATCCATAACTTTGTCCTTCTAAGACTGCATGGAATGAAGACAAGTGTCCTCTAATTTTCCTCCTATGTAAGTGACTTGAGGGCATATTGTTCATATTTATTTTCTGTCTGAGGTTGACACAGTAAATATGAAGTGGCTTGAATTAAGAGGCAGCTGGAGCTGGATCTCGGAAACCTTAAATTGAAGGAGGTGCAGATATTTTGTCGTAATGAGAGGCCGTGGTGTGTTTTTAAAGTGCTGACATAATTTGAGATGTGATTTGTTGTGTTGGTTATAGAAGGAGTATGAATGGTGGTTGTGTATGAAGGGGCGTGTTTAAGGATAGGGTTGTGTTTAACTCAAAATGTATATTCCTAACTCTAATTCCTGGTCTTATTGTGAATGATTAATTGGTGCTTGCTATTCTAAAGAAAAACATATGTTTGTCTTCATAAAATTAAAATATATTACATTTTCCACTGAAGTCATCAACCCCTTTCCTCCAACTTCCTGTCAAATAGGCTCTTAAGATTCCTTTCTTTCTATTGCATACATAGTGAAATTAAACCTCCAAATTGACCATTTGAAACGCTATTCACAGACAACAACTTTTGTCACATTTGACCCACAATTGATTTCAGTAGAGTTTTGTATTAGCATGCTGCAAAGCTAATAATGCGCTACTCTGATAAGTATTCAAATACATAACACACAAATGTTAGATAAAATAGTCAATAGTTAGATTCTTGATTAGAACTATTTTATTTGTATTTGGTTTAAAATGACTAGTAGCCTAAGTGTCATAAGAAGTGATGCACGGCATTTTGGGAACCGAAAATATTTGAATGAAGTAGTTTTGGAGGGCCAAAATCATAGACTGAAACAGTGATGTTTAATTAGGGCTTCTCTAATGACACATTTTGACTGTTTTAGCATATATTACAATCACACAACATGGATAAACAACAACAGGTAAACTTATCAGCAATGTGGACACACTTAACTATCATTTTAACCACAAGCCAAAATGTGGTATGTTAGAAGGTGGAATAATTCAGTTCAGACTGAGTTTGGAGTTAGCATGTTGCTAAGTTAATAATGAGATACTCAATAACTATAAAAAACATAACACAAAAATATTGGGTAAAACAGTCGAATTATTTGACAATATGCCTGGCAATAATTAGAAGAATTATATGACAAAATGCCGTATCTTAGAAATCAATAGAATTATTTGACTCATGTTTAGAATTAGCATGTTGCTAAACTAACAACACAATTTAACTCTAAAAACGCATTTGGGTACTACACGAATAACAGTGTTAGCCGTTTTGCTATTTTAACCATTGGAACAAGCTATAGTGTCCAATTAAATCAATATTGTCCGATTGAATCTCTATTGTCCAAATGAATCGATTCCTGATCAAAAAAAACCCACACTACTTTTTTTCTCATTAAACATACTGTTTCACTCAGAAATGTGTCACAAACAGTCATATAATGGGTTGTGAAAACGGTTTCCAGTTGATTTTAAAGGCAGGCCGTATGGTAGGTACGATTTGGGTCGCACATGAGGAGATGCAACTTAATTAAGGGGAATGAGAATCACCTGAGGCCCAGAAGGACATCAAAGAGGCCTTTCTCTCTCTCTTCTGCTCTGTTACTCTCTCCCCCACATTCCCTGTTCCTCCACGTTATTCTCCTTCCATCCCCTCAGCCTCTCTTCCCCTTCTGTTTTCTGTGAACTGAACATGAGCAACACCTGGAATGACTTTCTCTGGAGTCGTCCCTCTAATGCAGCAGTGAAACAGCAGGGCTTGACTTGGCTTGTGCGTCTGTAGACTCTCTTTTTCTCGATCTGGTCATCCCACCTTGTTAAATTAGCCGGTTCAGACAGTTCCTCTTCAAAGACATCTCTGCAACCCTCCAGGGAATGCTGATGACTTCTTTCACTGGTGAAGAAGAGGACAGCAGATACAAGAATCATGAAAAACAGGCTTGCAATAAATTATTTTACACCAGTCGTTGTGATTCTGCAGTATCGCTCAGTTACACAATCTGAAGCATCCATTATTTATATTAGCATTGAGAGTTTAAAGGAAAGTGGTGGATCAGGATTTTAGATCATTCATTTATGAAGAAAAAATGTGAAGCTCTTTTATGTTCATTTTTTTTGCGTCAGCCTTGTCTTTGATGATGGAAGCTGTACTTGCACAGGGATGTGGACATGCAGCTGTCTAATTTAATGAGAGACCCACAGGAAGCCCATGTCAGGCACCCATGCCCCGTGGAGACAGGAAGTGGTTTGATTAAGAGAAGTTGCTGCAGTGAACGGCAACTGTGAGAAGGGCTGTTGAGGGTTTTCTTTATTTCCTTCTCTGTCTTTCATCTTTCATCTTTTTTGTCTGACAGTAGAGTCTGTTTTCATACTGTCATCCGTCAACGTCATTAGAAATGTAATGTGTGTATATATATATATCTTTACTAGGGGTACGGAAAGTATCAGGACCACCTTAAATTTTTTCACTCTTTGTTATATTGCAGCCATTTGATAAAATAATTTAAGTTATTTTTTTTTTCCTCATTAGTGTACACACAGCACCACATATTGACAGAAAAACACAGAATTGTGACATTTTTGCAGATTTATTAAAAAAAAAACTGAAATATCACATGGCCCTAAGTATTCAGACCCTTCGCTCAGTATATAGTAGAAGCACTTTGCTCTAATACTCAAAAAAAAAGGGGCCAAATTGTTGGGGGGGAAATCTTTTTTTTTTTTTTTTGTTTTTGGAAAGAGCAAAAAGTTTTCAACTAGGGATCTGGGGATCCTATACAGTCTCCGTGCAGATCCTTCCAGTTATGTGCAGGTTGGATGGAAAACGTTGGGGACAGCCATTCTGGTCTCTACAGAGAGATCAATTGGTTAAGGCCAGGGCTTGGCTGGGCCATTCAGAAAGTAACAGAGTGGTTGTGAAGGCCACTCATGCGTGTGTAGCTGTGTGTTAGGGATGTGGTGGAAGGTAAAATTAGGCCCAGTCTGAGGTCCTGAGCACTCGGGAGAAGGTTTTCATCCAGGATATCCATGTACTTGGCCGCATTCATCTTTCCCACGATTGCTCCGCTGTCCCGTCCCTGCAGCTGAAAAACACCCCCACTGCATGATGCTGCCACCACCATGCTTCTGTTGGGACTGTATTGGACAGGTGAGGAGCAGTGCCTGGTTTTCTCCACCACATACCGCTTAGAATTAAGGCCAAAAAAATCTATCTTGGTCTCATCAGACCAGATAATCTCATTTCTCACCATCTTGGAGTCCTTCAGGTGTTTTTTTATGTGTCTTGCACTAAGGAGAGGCTTACGTCGGGCCACTCTGCCATAAAGCCACTGGTGGAGGGCTGCAGTGATGGTTGACTTCTACACCTCTGTCACACTCCCTGACTGCATCTCTGGAGCTCAGCCACAGACTGACCTTAAGTGCAGCAGAATTTTTTTTGTAACCTTGGCCAGATCTGTGCGTTGCCACAATTCTGTCTCTGAGCTCTACAGGCAGTTCCTTTGACCTCATGATTATAATTTGCTCTGACATGCACTGTGAGCTGTAAGGGCTTATATAGACATGTGTGTGGCTTTCCTAATCAAGTCCAATCAGTACACAGCTGGACTCAAATGAAGGTGTGGAACCATCTCAAGGATGATCAGAAGAAAAGCACAGCACCTGAGTTAAATATATGAGTATCACAGCAAAGGTTCTGAATACTTAGGACCATGTTATATTTCAGGTTTTCTTTTTTAATAAATCTGCAAAACTGTCAACAATTCTGTGTTTTTCTGTCAAAAATTAGATATATGGGGTGCTGTGTGTACATTAATAAGGAAAAAAAAATTAACTTAAATGATTTTAGCAAATGGCTGCAATATACAAAGAGTGAAAAATTTAAGGGGATGAATACTTTAACGTTCCCCATGGATAGATTGATATGATATTATATAACTGAGGGTTGTGGTTCATGTGTTTGAAACCTTTATGCCATTTTCAAAAAATTCGTAACATTGAGTATAGAGTCATTTCAAGTAGGCCTCTAAAAAATGTCAGGTGTTGTAACATCAAGTAAAAAAACCAGTAACATATTTTTCTTGACTGAATACATGTCTTAACACATTTAATCATATTTCAAAAAGTGTTTCAATAATTGTTTAAGGTAAACGTATTGATTTATGGTTAATTGAAATGAGTACTATAAATATAATCATTTTTGGGAAAGTCACACACTGAAGGGAATAATTTGGCCTGTAATAAAAAGGCCAAATCTGTAATGTGGTGAAAACTATTGAACGTGACAAAACACACTTTGTATGTTGCAGTTCAAAATGTTGTTCACATATCAATAAAGATTGTTTGGTGTATTGCATTCATTTAAGGAAGCCCTTCCCCCCACAACCTAAATTGTGATCTTGGGACAGTGTATCACACTATCACATTTTAGGCCACCCCCAAAAAATATTATCCCCAGTTAGAAAGGTTATAGTATCAAACACTATTTTAAATGTGTTTTTTTTTTTTTTTTTTTGTTTTGTTTTACTTTTAATTTTTTTATTTTAAAAAATAGAGGTCCAAAATAGGTACAAAAAGTGCAAAGCAGAACGTTTTAACATGGCACTGAGGAAGGGTTAATACCCGAAAACATTCTGCACATTTGCACTCTTTTGTATGTTTTTTTGTGATCTCTGAGCAATAAATGTAATAGGCCCTTTTGGCTGAATTTGGACGAGTGCGGATCTCTTTCATCTCTATATTCCCCAAAAGATTCAGATAATTTAGGACAGTTTAGTATATACGTATGGGAATAATGTGAGACAGAGATTGCAAAGTGTCTCTTGTGTTCAAGTCTGAAGTATTTATATACTAGATGTGTGAAAAACACTGGATGTGAGACTCTTACTGTAGTCAGGCACATGGGTCAGCAAAAGCCTCCGAAAATGAAAAGTGCAAAAGGATGAAAAACACACACACACCATTTCCTGACTGTGCACCACAGCCAGATAGTATAACTGCAGCTGACTCTGCAGATCAGGGCTTGTGAAAGTAATTGAACTAATGTAAATGCGTTTGGTTCACAAACCGGCCATTGCTCATGCACACGCAAGAGCGTTTACTCTGATTAAGATCTTTGAGGAAGTTGTCAGGAAGTTGTAAGAAAATAGTGACCTGATTCTGAAGTTTCATTAAGGCACTAACAGCATTGTTGCTAAATATTGTTTATGTAATAGTGTTAAACTTTATTTCTGCTAGGAAATTCATGTTAAGCTGGTTGGTGTGTTTTGGAACAAGTTATCATACTATCTCAAGGAGGAGTTCGGGCTGGTTTTTGGAGCATGGTGGCTGGTCACGACCAGCGTAGACCAGTTAGAAACCAGCTAGCATGTTCCAAAACACAGCTGGATTTTCTATCTGTGATGATAAAATTTTACTGGCATAAACACAGAATAGGCCAACATCTAAAGAACAGCCCTTCACAAGAAGGCTAATCACAACTAAACAACAACACTGTGTTTCAGAAGAGAAAACTGAAGCTGCTCTTTCTCATTTGTTTAAGGTTGTCAAGCTCCCCGTAACTTTCCTCAGTGTTGTTCAGCCGTGTGTTTGGTTCATGGTCTTGGCTCTGGTGTTGTATGGCACAGCAGGGAGAATGAATTGCTGGCAGACTCGTGCTGTGCTCGTCCTGGCGGCTGTACGAGTGAGCTGGAAAAGCGTAACATGGTGTGAGGCATCTTTTTTCCTCAGTCATGTGTGAGCTCTTAAATGAGACGAAAAGAAATGAAAAGATTAGTCATTTTGCATTACCACCTTGAGAGAGATTCAGTCGCTGAATGTCATCTACTCTTGTTATGCAGTAACAGATGGCTCCTTGCTGTCATATACGATATCTAATAGGTTGGCATAAGAGGAAATTAATACTAATATAAAGTGATGAGTAAGTGTTTGAATGAATGAATGAATGAATGAACTGAGGAAGGAATGATGTAAAGTCAGTGGAGAATAAATGAAAGTGAAGAGGTGTGTAAATGAGTGAGTGATTGAAAGAGAGACTGGGTGAATGAGTAAATAAGTCAGGAAATGACTGAATAAATGTGTGATTATATGAATGATTTTGTGAGTGAGTGAACAAATGAATGAATTTGTGATTAGATGGATGATTGAGTGCTGGAATGAAGCGATCGGAGAGTGAAAGAATAAATTAAATAATTGAATGAATAAGTCAGTGGGTGAGTGAAAGAATGAATGAATGAGTAATTGAATGATTCAGTGAGTGAGTGAAAGAATGAACAAATCACTAATCAGTCAGTGAAAGAATTAATAAAGTTTTTATGCAGGATATTAATTATACATTTTCAATTAAAATAAAATGTCAAATTTAAAAGCCCTAAACTGAATGGTAAATGCTGTGTTATGTAATATGAAAATAAATGTATTTTGGGTTTATTAGATGTGTCTTTTTATATTAGTTTTATATAGTTGCCAAAAATGACAGGTTTGTCACAAACAGTCATGTACAACCCACACCTGTGACTAAATAAACTTAATAAAAATATCTCCACTCCTTTTTATTGGGTTTATTTTAGTCAGACTTCTTGCAGTGCTGGAAGCAACAGCGCAATAATTTGTGAGTAAATTTCCCTCTCCGCTTCCTGGAAAGTGATGTATCGATGTTCTCTTATTCCCTATGATGTTCGTAGCGTCCATCGAACTGAACATGTATGCACCCTTCAGATTGGAATCTCCCTTAAGATGGAGGAATACTCGTCTTAGTCCATCTTAGGGCACTTAGGGTGGAATAGAACATATCTTAACTAATTTAGTAAATCAGTGAAAGAGTGAGTGAAAGAATTAATAAAAAATGTGATTGGCTGAAACCATCAGTGAGTGAAAGAATGAATGAATCAAAGAATCAGTGAGTAAGTGAATGAGTGATTGATGGAGTAAGTGAATGAATGGATGAGTTATTGGGTGAGTGAATGAATGCAAAAGTGATTGGATGAATAGGTGATTTAGCGAACTGATGGATGGATGGATGGATGAAGTGTTTGAATAATTGAGTGAGTCCATATTTGAGTGCCAGTCTCAGATAAATAGACATCCCCCTCCTCAGTGTTGGTCTGTGGCCAACTCTCCTTGATACAGTCCAGTATTCACCACTAACATAACTAATCCTTTCATTAAATCAAGCCTCCCACTAACCTATAAAGAGCTAATTGTGTGGTGAGTTAGCACACACTCACACACACATATTTAGAGAATCCTACATCTCTTTACGCTCTTTTTTTCCACCTAGTATCTTTTACCACCGCAGCTTTCCAGCTTGCTAACACAGTGTTCCTGTGTTTTCCCTTGGTCACAGATACATGTGTTTGTGACCGTGTGCATATGTGCGTGTTTGCATGTGTGTGTGCCAATGAATGTTCGGCCTCTCGTGTGTGTTTGCTCAAACTTACAGTGCTGCTGTTCATCCCCAGTGTGAGTTGTCAGGCCATTAGACTGCTTTTAACACCATCTCTTATTTTCACACATCAGTGACAGCACTGTTCTCCTGCACTGGAGCCGTCCCAAAATGCTTTGCTTGGCTGCGTAGGTCCTGAATTTAGACCTTTAGGTCACATTAAAATAAACACAGTGTGTTTGCAAGCTAGATAGACTGACTTGAACCCTATGGCCTCACCTCATCATCATGTAAAAGCTCTATTTTGTCTTTTTAATGGTATGATAAAACCAAGCTATCAGTATTTAAGTACTTTGAAGTCTGACTTATTAACATATAGGAGACCTTCATCCGCCTACGGATCTGGTTCTAAAGAACATAATCAGTTTAATCTCCTTTTTTGTACCTTTTTCTAGATAGACCTGTGAAGATCAGAAGCAACACATGATGAAACATGCAGAGGACTCTGAATAGATTAAGGAAGTCATACAGACAGCCTGAAAACTCTTTGGGAAATTACATATTGGTCTTTTCAACAACACCGGACCGTTGTATGAAGTTAAAAGAAACGGATGGCAAATGACCAGCCTCCAGACTAGTTTTTATGGACCATAGCCATGGATGTCTAATGGATAAACCTTCAATGAATGTTTTTCTCTTTTGGGTCACTAGGAGCGCTGTAGAATGGAGGATCCATTCCAGACATTCTCTCAAGGGTATGTCATGCTAACTCCAAGAAGAATGAGCCATTTTCACCAGATGGAGATATGCGCATGTCGCTACTGAACTGGTCCAATGGTTCATTTGTCTGGACGGAGAACTAATAGGACCCTAAAGAAGAGGAAGTGGCCCTAACTTGACCCATGACAAAGTATGTACATGAAGAGCCAGGCTGAAGTTTAAAGAGTCTGTGAAATGGGAATGGACAGTAAAGTTTTAAACAAAACTTGCTTTGTGGTCTACACCTGGGAAATATGAGACTTTAGTTGACAGACAAAACACACACAGTTCTTCTTTTTAATCAAAGACATACCCTAGTGACTTCAACAAGTGGTTCTAGCATGGGCGGCCTTTGGCTGATCTTTACGTCTTGTTTTTGATGGTACGCAGAGATGCCCCAACTTTATTGAACTACGTCATCCTACCCAACTTGTTGAGGCTGTCAGTTGTGATGCTGCGCAGGGGTCTGCTGGCTTGGCTGTCACGTGTGGGTGTTCTGTTAGTGGTGGTATGCTGTTGTCTTTCCCTCCTTTATGTCATCACTTGCAGCCCCCATGCTGATGAGCCCATGGCTGGTCAACCCCTGCCAAGGGCTGGAGGGATAGCTATGCCAGGAGGTCCAAGCAGGCCAGGTGGGGTTGGAGGTGCCCCCATTGGCCCTGCTGGACGGGAAGGGTTCCATGCCCTTCTCCAAGAGCGAGAAGAGCAGCACCAGCAGCATATTGCCAGCCTGAAAAAACAAATTGCTCAACTTAAAGAGGCTCTCCAGGAACGGAGCGAACAACTTAAAGGCATGCAGGACTCTGTGGACAAGACGGCTGGGAAGGGCACGGTGGGTGACGTGGCTGATGACCACAGTCACAGCGACCTGCAGGAGTTCCTACACAGCCAGCTGAGCCGGGCAGAGATACACTCTGGCGTTCGACTTCCGAGCGAGTATGCTGTAGTGCCCTTTGAGAGCTTCACCTTACAACGCGTCTACCAGCTGGAAATGGGGTTGACTCGTCACCCTGAGGAGAAGCCGGTGAGGAAGGACCGCAGGGCTGAGCTGGGGGAGGTGGTGGAGAGCGCGCTGCATGCCCTCAATGCACCAAATCGAGGTGGAGCAAAACAAAAGCTAGCAAGTTCACACCATCAGCTTTATGATAAGGAAGATTAACGTATGTATGTTAACCTGTGTTTGTGTATCACTCTGCAAAAAATTGGTGTACACAGTGTAAGACCATGCAGAAGGAAGCACCTGTTATTTTTAGGGTCCCATTAATCACATAACTGACTATAATAACTATGAATAAACTCCTAAGCTGTCAACATAACATACTCACTGTTTCATACACTGTATAGGGTTACATTTTATGGTGTTTTGTACTAGGGTAATATGGCGGCGAGAAAAAACATTAAAACCCATTATAAACTGCAGGCATTTGTGCATCCAGTGGGGTCATAGTACATTTAATGGACTTATACTGGCTTTTTACATCGTGTGTACATGTGTACCAGGAACCTTAAAATAAAGAGTTACCATGTTTTGCTATGCCATTAGTTTAGTGCTGGGGGGCAGAGGTGACGCACGCATTTAGTACACGGAAAACTCTGCAGGTCTGGGACCATCAATAAGCCCAGGTCTTTAGTGGAGTTTGTGCCGCTTGTTTGTTTGAGAGTTTAGAGAAAATCTCTCAAATAATTAGCAGAATTCATTCATTCTCAGAAAACAATAGAGCAACGTCGCCGTATGCCTCAACACTTCGTAATGCCAGGCTATCCTGTATGACTAGAAAACTACACAGCGTTCAGTTCAGAGCGTCTCATCTCTACCATTTCTCTGGCAGAGAAAAGTGCCGCATCTTAGGGTTCTAGGCATCACAGGCCTACGTATCCTGTTGGATGCACATTGTTAGTCTAAATAATGTTACTAGCATCCAGAATGACACATGCTAGAATAGCTATGTGAAAAATTTGCATGTACAACCTTTCAAATACTAGATGACGCAAGATACAGTTAGCTAAGATGAAAACGAAGGTGAGAGTTACCTGAACAGTACAACACTGCTGAATTTTAATGCTAGTATGGCTGGTTGTTCTAGTCCGTCTTTTCACATTTGGAGGCCAGCGAAAAAGACACTACACGGACACATACAATACATTTAAAAACATAATACAAAGACAAGATAATAAGAATAAATTCCCTAATAATTCCTTTAGGATCGTACCGCGAATGACAGGGGACAAACAAATATTTATATGGTAACTTTATCTTTGATAGTCTGTTACGAGAACCGGAGAGCACTCGGATACAAGAAATGTACTGCCAGGAGACACAGATCCAGCCCGACTCAAAACTTGTATGTGACAAAAATGACAAACTCTTGTTCTTTAACTATGCTTATCATATAACCGAACTGTTCTAGTTATGCCATTGGTTATAGTTCACAACTGAGATTTCAAACCAGGGGGGGGGGGGGGGGGCAAAAAAAGGGGCCAAAATGGAAAAGGAAGCACCTCCCTCAAAGGACTTATAGAGCAATTCATCAATGTAGCTAGTAATATCTCATTTCTTAAGCATATACATTGCCATTGCGTCCTCCTTTTACATACAGGCGCTTGAAAGTTGGGAACCCTTAGAATGTCTATATTCTGCATGATATAACCAAACGTTATCAGCTTTCCATGCACGTCCTGAACGTGACAAGGAGACCAATCAAACAGTGAGACAAAAATATGTCTTTGTCATTATATTCAGGAAAATGATCCAATATTACATATCTGTGAGCGGCAAAAGTATGTGAATCTCTAGAATTGGCAGTTACTGAAGGTGCAAAGTAGAGTCCATTGCTTTCGGAGTTGTTTCAACGACAGTTTAAATTCTATCAGGTGTCCGTTCGTGCCTGTTTATCTAAAGAAAGGTCTATCACAGTTGGTCAGGGGGGAAGTGTGTCATGGCACAAACAAATGAGATCTCTGAGGACCTCAGAAAAAGAGTTGGTGTTGTTCATCAGGCTAGAAAAAGTTTCAAAGCCACCTCTAAAGAGTTTGGACTCCACCAATCCACAGTCAGAAAAATTGTGTACAAATGGAGGAAATTCAAGACCACTGTTACCCTCCCCAGGAGTGCTCCACCAACAAAGAACACTAAAAGCAAGACGTGTAAAAGTCCACTAGGTTTCAAAGGACTGCAGGCTAACTTCTAAGCAACTAAAGGCCTTTCTAACATTGGCTAATGTTAATGTTTATGAGACCATCATCAGGAGAACACTTTACAACCATGGTGTCCATGGCAGAGTCACAAGAAGAAAGCCACTGCTCTCCAAAAAGAACATTGCTGCCCATCTGCAGTTTGCTAAAGATCACGTGGACAAGCCAGAGGAATACTGGAGAAATGTTTTGTGGATGGATGAGACCAAAATAGAACATTTTGGTTTAAATGAGCAGAGTTATGTTTGGAGAAAGAAAATGCATTCCGGCACAAGACCTATCATTGTGAAAATGGTGGTGGTGTTCGTATCTGGTTTGGCCTGGTTTTGCTGCATCTGGTACAGACGGATTGATCATTGATGAACCCAATGAATTCTGATATACAGAAATCTGAAGGCAAATGTCAGGACATCGTGGAGACTGAATTCAAGAGAAAGTGGGGAAGGCTAGCAAGACACGACTCCAAGGCACAAGCGTGGACCAAAGAATGTTAAAAGACGACAAGTAATGTTTTGGAATGACTGAGTCCCACCTTCCGGCGGAATCCAATTGCAATTTGGAGGACCTGAAGCAAGCACGAGTCACTAGGAGCAAAACACCAAATCCACAGAGTTGACGGGTGTTCTGTACTGAGGAATGGGCCTAAAATGCAAACAAGCCGTGTGCAGGATGCTCGCAGTTACAAAGAAAGTACTGCGGTTATTGTGCCAAAAGAGGTCACCACAGATATGAAAGTAAAGATTCACATACTTTGCCCTCACCAATATTTAACACGATTATTTTCTTCCAACACTTCTATGGTCAAGGCGTATTATTTTTGTCTTTGTTTTGTTTGGTTTTTCTTTTTCTACTTTCAGGATTTGTGTGAAAATCGAATTATGTTTGGGGTCATATTTATGCAGAAATATAGAAATTCTAAAAGCAGCACTGTAATACGTACCTCTGTATTCACATCAAAACACAATCTATTATCAATAGTTGTCCCCAGATATTTACAACTCTCTACACATTCCACATTGTTGTTGCTGGTCTAGCTAGCAAAACATGCTTCCAAAACACAATATAAGCCTTTGGACAATAATCCTGGTCTTTTGAGCAGGAATATATTTGGAGGAGTGCTAAATAATGCGTATTTCTCACTGTCTAATACACTAATGTCCTGGGTTATTTGTTATTTGGTGCATCTTTAAACAGAAGACCATTTCTTCTCAATTCAAGCCTCCTTTGAGCTCTTTTTTGACCGTATAACTGAAAAAGCCTACTTCAAATCAACAGTGGAGAGCTTGTGAAGAATTAAAAAAAAGCCAAGGCCATGTCTTAGCCAAAGGCCCTGTCGGTAATAACTTACGACTCGGTGTCCACATACAATGCCAATTTACCCAGCCGTCTTGCTAACACTGAATAAGACTGAATATTTTTGGACATTCTAATATATCTAACATATTCGGTCCTGAAACAACACAGGAAACCTGACTATTACACAGGAATATTTACAGAAAGTGTATCTTTTCTTCCCACAAAATAACTCCCACCCCGTCCCTCAAGGGATACATGTATCTCTCATTATCCTGTGTGTGTTATCTCTGTTGGCTAACTGTATATAGTGCTCCTTTACCCAGACCAATTTTGTAGTGACACAATCCAATTTAGAGAGGAAATAAGATCACAGTTCATGCTAAAAGTGCAGTTTTACCCTGAGCTAATGTGACCAGTGTTCAGTAACTCTGCATCTAATTTACCGTAGCTAGTTTTTCAGTGAGGTGGAGTTGAGCATGTGGGTTACGCTTTGATGTCTTTGCCGTTAGTAGCTTGTATTGATTCAAATGGCTTCCCTAATGACCCTGCTTTGCCCATAAATGCATTTTATGTGTGGGATGGAAAGGGCTGGACATGAGAATAATTCCAGTTTGCTAGTTTGTGAAGGCAAGCATCACTGCTGTTTCTGCATAGGGTTAGGGATTTGGACAAACTTGTACAGAAACATTGTAAACACTGCTTAGAACACCATAGCAACTTTGGTGTTCTAAGGTATAAATGTATGACAAATTAGATGCACATATTTCCCAGTGTAGATCATAATGCAGTGTTTCCACACTGTGCTACCAAAGCTAATGAAGTATGAAGCTGTGAAGTATGTTTTTCTTTTGTTTCCTCAACATGAACAACCCTTAAGCAAATGTCAGTGTTTCGTGCAAACCGTGCGTGAGCGTGTTTTTCCTTTATGATATGAGTCTTTGTGCCTTTTGTAGCACCAGCAAAACACTGATATGGGACCTGGACAATACACATTTGATGCTATACAGTACAGTGCAGTACAGCTTCTCATTGTTTCAGAAGCATGAAAAGTACTGCGTGAATCCTGTTTTTCACGGTCTCCATTGCGCTGCCCATTACCAGATCTTTCAGTATACCTTGTAAGTTATAACCAGGGATGTTACCAAGCCTCAGATGATCCTGGTGGCCGCGGTCATCTACACATTGCCCAGAAGATGCTTCTGAGAAATCCCTTATCCTAATTCCAATGGTCTCAGCATAGACGGATAATCATGAACTTCAAGAATTACAGCTGAGACATGTGTGAGTTCAGATTGAAATTTCCTTACTTCATTGCAGACCTGTTTTCTAGTGCTTTTTCTCATAGAGAAATCGCAGATGCAGGAGACTGGTTTATAATGTTCTCATCAACCAGCGTCTAAGAGAAAAATAAGTTAGGGCGGTGCATATAATTGTGACTTGATTGTGATCACAATTTCTGCTTCTCTAGATTAATTAAGCATTATTATATGTGACATGGCCTTGTGGCTGTTTATCCTGAGATGTTTCCTTTGATAATATCTTTATCTTGCAGTGGTTAACATAATTTGGAATTATTTTTGGAATTAATATTAGGAATTTCGCTGCTTTAGTTTTGAGAGAAGCCTCTTAAGGTTTTATCAGTTCTCAGTGAGTATGTTAATGTATATGATAAATAAAATAAATAAGGAAACTTGATAAAGGTACAATAAAACATGTATGAGTTGATTTTCTCTTGATTTTGCTTACATGAAAGTTCAATCACTCTGATGAAATGTAAAATGAAATGAAAACAATTGTGACTTATAATCACAGTTATATATATATTTTTTTTAATAATCATGATTGTCAGTTTAACCATTATTGTGCAGTCCTAACCAAGATATTAAAAAGATCTCATGTCTCATTATATCATATCAGTCTTGTTCTATTTCACTCTTAATGCCAACATTTGATTTTGTATGATGGTTATAAATTATGAATTTTCATATACAGTAATAGGAAAGAAAAAATAACAAATTAGATCTGGTTGATATCTCTATTACTTTCTTAGACAATAAAAGTTTATGATAATACACATATATTTCATCATATACAGTAAAAGAGTAAGAAAGGCAGCATTGTAGCTTGACCTGCAAGGTTTTTCTGTACAACTATGCAGATGTACTATGTATGTACAGCTGAATAATGAGAAGTCTGTAATCTGGGTTTGTATAAAAGGTGTTTATTGTGTTTGAGCACACATACTTGGTATTGCTTGAGGATTTTGCTGCATGTGCTCTCAGGTAAAAGCATGATTTTAGATAACATCATGTGTTTGCTGAGAGTGACAAAAGATTGCCCAGAAAGCAAGATGGTCCTCACTGCAGAACACAAGATCCAGGGGGCATAGTTGGATCCAGATCCAACTCCTCCCACCTTACATAGTCACCTAAACGTACCCGTCTCCACTCCGACCCTAACCTACCACTATCTCAACGCCCTAGATGTGATCCAACCACACCACTGGATCTTGTGTTCTGCAGTGAGGGGCTACTGCAGAAAGCAGTTTTATTCAAATGACTAACCTCCAGCACACAGTCGAGTGGAGTTTTAGAAAACTCCAGATTCATTAACATTAGAATGAGGTTAACAGCAAATTGATGTGCGTACACATGTGTTGTGAATTAGATTGTAAATTGTTGTGAGACGTTCTCCTGTGGATACAAATATGAAATAATCCATGCAATTATTAGTGAATGAGACCCACTTTTTACTTCAGGACCCAACTATGTCTCACACTGTCCAAGAAGCCAAAGTTTACAATCAAAAGTCAGAGATTTGAATATAAACTCAACTATTTTTCGTCAAAATTGTCCAAAACCAAATGATCTGAGCTATAATATTCACATTCATTTGATCACACTTTACTCTTGTTGTATGTCAAACTGAGAACTCCACGTCTCAGTAACCACTGAGCAATGAAATGTTACTTTCCCCTGGGTTTTTCCATCGAGATATTTGTGACGGGCTTTTGAATGCCTGCCTTCATAGTCTTGATGTGTGTGTGTCTTCCTTCACGCTCGTGTCTTTGTGTTTGTCTTTGCGTTTTGTGTGTTTATCTTTGTAGTATTTGTCCTTGAGCTTTAGATTTCTTAGAAATGTTGCTTTGCTTGTGTGCGTCCATGTGGGTGTTTGGGTAAACTGTTTCTTTTCTTCACTGTTCTCAATGTCTTCTCATCACGGCAGGCATAGCACGCACTGAGAAGGACAAGGGCACGCTGTACGAGCTGACCTTCCGTGGAGAGCAGAAGCAGGAGTTCCGCAGGCTGCTTCTCTTCCGCCCCTTCGGCCCCCTCATGAAAGTGAAAAGTGAGCTGGTGGAGACGGCCAACATGCCCATTAACATTGTGCTGCCTCTGTCCCAGAGAGCCGACAAATTCAAACAGTTCATGCACAACTTCAGGTGACTCCACTGTCATTCTTCTCTGTTATTATCTGCTGTTTATCATTCTCTGCACCCTTATTTTTCTTCCCGGCACTTTCCACAAATAAGGCACACGTTGGTGTCCAAAATTTTTAAAGCATTCATGCCACAGATCCCATGTTGAGAGATTGTTGAACGATTAGATATGTTTCATAAGCTATTACCTATTATTATACCTACTGTTATTGACTCTGCCTAAAATTAAAATCATATAGCAATGTCATCATTATCTGTTCAATTTATATTCAGTTTTAAATTCATTTCAGGGTTTGCATTATTGTACAGTCAACACAAACACAGTGTTTAGTTTTTCATGTGCTTCTGTGGCTCAGTCATGATAAAAATGGTCTCAGTTTAAAATATCATTTTCGTGTTTATGTGCCAAGTTATGGAATATGTTATGAAAATATCAGTATAGCATATTGGATATTACAGTATTTGCAACTCAAAGCCTGCATTTATTTGATCACAATTTCCAGTAAAACAGGAATCTTGTGAAATTTAAATACTGTGTTCTATGTATAATTCAAAAGTATTATTGCGTGTTGGTAAAGCTGAATTTTCCGCATCATTACTCCAGTGTCAGGTCCAATTAAAATTCATATAGCAGTTGTCATCTTTATTGGTGGATTAATTAGTTCTTTTGATACAGGAGTGTGCATTTGCATGCCATATCGGTTATGCATGATTTACTCATTATAAAAAATGTAAAACATCAACAAGTTTGGACCCTTATACAACATGGGTGGAATTAAATCATTTTATTCCATTTTTCTCATATTTACAAAACAGAGTTTTTTTCGTTTCGTTATGGAAAATCTAATTTCACCTTCAATCTTGTCCAGCTGCTTGTCCTACTGAGTCTGTATGTATATTGTACTATTTTGTATATTTAATTTGAATGTTTATTTTTAATGTTTATTGCTAGACATTAACAAAAACACAATTGATGCAGGATTAAATAGGTATGTACACTCGTATGCAACAAACACCATAAATAAATAATAATCATAGATTTAAACAAACAAAAATGCATTTTTTAATGGTTTTTGGTCCCATTTTGTACCCTATTTGTGAAAAGTTTCTTCAGTCTTTTTCCTCTACATCTGCCAGTCTTTCTCATTCATTTTTCTTCAACCTCTACAGCCTATTTTACATCTAATTTCTGTTTTTTGTTTTTGTATTAGTGCTTCCGAGCAGTGTTTAAAGAGTCTTATATTAGGCGTTGAGTGAACACTTTGACCTCATTCTTGTTTCAGAGGCAGGAGAGGACAAACAGGGGATTGTGGGATACGTTCACATACAGAATGAGCTCAATGCCAGCAGAGCCATCAAACTAATTTGTTGTGACATGTACATGGTAGTGCAGTGCATCTAGATAGTGGTTGTGCTCTCAAAACAAACAGTGTTTAGTTTTTTTTCATTTTTGTGTTTATGTCCAAAGTTATGGAATATGTTATGAAAGTATGAATATTTGATATGCCATATCAAAAAGACATTAAGAGAGGCATCTAAAGTTTTTTTGCTCACTAAGACTGCATTTATTTAGTCAAAAATACAGTAAAAACAGTAATTTTGTGAAATATTATTAGAATTCGAATTTTCCGCATTGATTATCAGTCCAGTGTACATAATCCTCAGAAATCAACGATGATGTTTTCGTCAGGAAACATTCCTGCTATTATCAATCTTGAAAACAGTTGTCCTGATTCATTTTTTTGTGGAGACTGTGATACATTTCTGTAAGGATTCTTTGATGAATAGAAAGTTCAAAAGAACTTTATTTAAAATATAATTTTTAGGGTATTTCATAATTTAGAAAAGTCTTTACTGTCACTTTTGATCAAGTAAATTGCTCCTTGCTGAAATTAGAAGTTTATTAAAAAAAAAAAAATCGTTACTGACGGCCAAACTTTTGACAGTAGCAGTGTTGGGGGTAACGCCTTCCAGTAACTGAGTTACTGTAATCAGAATACTTTTTTCAGTAACTCGTAAAGTAAGCAGTACTTGTTATTTCAAGTTTAGATGACCGTCTTCCTGTCCCCATGTTGAGAGAAACAATAGATTGTAATGTAGATCTAAAATAATATGAATTGCAACTATGATTCATCTCATCACAAAAAAAACCCCCACCAGTCAGTATTCCTCAAAAGTAAGGAAAATAATGCCTATAAACTCAGTATATGGCGCAAACCTGCAATAATTAAATCTGTTAAACAACAAATATGCTTTGTGTTTAATCCCATTTTATTAAGCAATGTCTTTGCTTCTGACCTTCGGTGATCCAGTTCAAGCGTACTAATAAACAAAAATTACTCTAGACAAACATTTGAGTGTCTTTTTTTATTGCTGAAGTGTGTTGAAATGTCTTCTTCTGCATTCTACTGACTTAAATGTACTTTCCCTTCAGCCTGATGTTTATTCATTTCACTTTTGGTGTGAAAAGCTTTAATATTTGCCAAAAATATAACTTTTTTAAAAACAAACAAGCAAGCCCTGACCAGATTTAAAAAGTAACGCAAAAGTAACGTAACGCAACGCATTAAAAAGTAACTAAGTAACGTTATTAGTTACTTTTTTATGGAGTAACATAATATTGTAATGCATTACTTTTAAAAGTAACTTTCCCCAACACTGAACAGTAGTGTATTTATGATAATTTTTTTTGTTCCTCTCAGAATTATAACAGTACAGCAGAAAACTATGAGCTCCAGAGACAGTAAGAAGTGGTGCTTATGTGGGAAAATTAGGTTTGTATCTGGTCCGGGTCATGTCCCATGCTTCTTCCTATACTTCTGTTATCAATAAAATGGCAAAAAGAACTAAATCTCATTGAAAAGCTTCTTTCCAAACTTTTATTATCAAAAAAATGACAGGAGGACGTATCTTTCTCATTCAAGTTTTTCATTCTTGCATGGATTAAACCAAATCTGAACCGCTAAGCAGTGGTGGACGAAGTACACAAATCAAGTACTTGAGTAAAATAAAATATTACTCTAGTAAAAGTAAAAGTACACAATTTTTAGTACTGCAGTTATTCTCTTATCATTGAATTTTATATTAGCATATATTTTTTGTAATACTACTGCTCAAAATACCTGGGATTTTCCCAAAATAACCAATATGGAAATAATGAATATAATAAGGAAAATATAGTTAGATTTTCATAACGATTTTTTTCTTCTCAAACCTGTCTGTGGTGTAAAAACACCCCTGGACAAATGCCCACAGAGGGCATCACTTCCCACTTTGATAACTACTGTAGTTACCATGTTCTGTACATCACATCCTTTATTTTCCCCCAGATGTAATCTATCTAGGTTGTTGCATAAAAATGTTTGGAATTAAAAAAAAAAAATTACCTCAATTTAGCACCAGCAACCTCGTTAGCTAGACAGTTAGCATCAGCTAACATTGACTTATTTTCAGCATGGTTATGAACAAACATTTATATTTGTCTACTCGGCTATTGATCCAGATACATAGTAACTTAGGCAATGTGTGCTGACAAACAATATAAAAACAAACGTCACTTAGGGCTAAATGCATAGCATTCTAGTAAAACTGCTAATGTTACAGCAGCTGGGAAGATGAATGTGCATGAGTTATTATATTTAATCTGTTATTTTAATGTTTTTTTACCTAAAACATAGAGACTCTAATGTTAATGTGTCTGCATTCAAGCATTTCAGTGGGCTTGAACAGATCACCCTTTACAGCAGATTTAAATCACAAACAACTGACAGCTTTGACCTAAAAATTATTTTCAGTTACAATAATTAATCCTAAAAGTGCATTAGTAATACTTTGATACTAGCTCGCATCCAAGACGCACGCTGGCGCTAACAAGATTCCCGGAGTACGTAGGGACCCACTTTATAGTATAGTGGACCTTAAAAGGGAATAGGCTTACATTTAAATTAATTATTTGATACAATGCACTTATTTTGTACATACCTGTTTTAAATTGTACTTATATTTTAAAAAATACCCGCATGTAATTACATCTGTAATTAATTAAATTTATAATTATACTGCTGACCCATCCCTTACACCTTAACCCAACCTTAAACCTACCCATACCACCACCCGTCTTAACCTTACCGTATCCCACCCAATAGCAGCAAAGTTTTGCAACTATAGGACCACAATAAGTACATGTACTTACTTTGATGTCAGCACCTAGAGTAAGGCCCTTAAATACAGTGGGGGCCTACTTGTGAATTCCAGTCACTGGCGACCGCACTAAATGGTTCATTTGCCGCGTGAGTTGTCGATCTGAGAACCAGTGCAATCGGGTACATCTAATTGTGAACGAATTGTTGGGCGATTTGCAACCAATTAAGGGGTTCCTTGAAAAGAATCAGTGCGTGCATGAATCAGGCCACCGCTTCTGCGTCTTGGACCGTGATATATATAAGGCGCGTACGCTAGTTTTTCTGACCCGTCGGCAGTAACACCCGACGCATAGCTTTGGAAGTGAAAGTAAAAGTATCACACTTATAAAACGACTCCAGTAAAGTAAGGATACTTGAAAAATGTACTTAAGTATAGTAACGAAGTAAAACTACTTTGTTAATGTCCACCACTGCCACTAAGCTGCCACTAACCAGCAAAATTCACCATGTCACTCAGGCACTTTAGAACTGAAGTGTCTCTGAAGTCTAACCAGCCGTGCCTTTATTGTGCGTTGGACATCAAAAAACACTCATCTTGTTCAGCATCAGCTCGAAACATTTGCCACATTTCTATCAGAATGCAGCTGCTTCAGATCAGGAATGTCACACTCGAGCTGCAGTCTTTGTGTTACGCTCGCAGTGACGTGTAGTAGGGTGATCTTGTCCTGTCAAAATCTGCCACAGTGTCTTCATCAGTACATTCTTCTCTCAAGGCCAGGACTCAATAGCTCTGCTACATCTTGCTTTTATTTTTTTTCCACTGAGCTCATTAAAATGCATTCTGGGATTTATAATGGTCATAATTATGCTACACTGCATTTTTATGATGCCCACTCTACCCACAATGCTTTGCAGTTTTGTTGCAGTAATGCAAACTATTTTGATTTGGCATCACATTAATAATGTTATGGTTAATGAATTGGTTTTAATGAGAACGTGCCATGGAAATCTAGAGGGAAAATATATCTATTTTGCACTATATTTGTTCTCCTTCTCAGACAGTAAAAATAGTTCACAAATGTTTTTTTTTGAGGTGCTGCAGCTGGAGAGTGCTGACCTCAGTGTGTGTGTGTGTGTGTGTGGTGGGTGTGGTGTGTGTGTGTTTCGGTAACTGTGCTGTCTACAGAGGTGAGGTGTGGTGAAAACAGGACGGCGGGTGCTGCCCTTACCGTGGTTTTACTGGAAAGGGACCAGCTGAATGAGAGCCAAGGAACCTGGAGAACACATCGGGTATGCTTTTCATATGTGTTTGTGTGTGTGTGTGTGTGTGTGCGGAAGTGTGTGTACCCACACAAAGGATCAGATAAGGCTGAGGTTAAGACTGAGAAATTCACAGTTAAACAAAAAGGAACCAACGGGGTGTCTTAAGTTCCTTCCAGTGATCTCTTTCCCAATGCATTATGGGTTTTGTCCAAACTGTGGGTCTTCAAACTGATCAAGTGGACACGCTATCAGAAAGTCTACATAGACCCGTTTAAACCATCATAAATAATTCCTTTAATTTATAGATCAAGCTAACTTAAAATGCCTATCTTCATGAATATATTAAAATGCTGAACGAGTTTTATTAATAAAAGATGATGGTGATGTACTTAGTAATAATCAAACGCACAGAGGCAACTTGAATTTCTAATGAGTTACATGCATAAATTAGATATATGCATAAATTTGGGAGTGGTGTTTACGATAGTACTATATAATATATTGTAAATAATATGATAAAAAAAGAGATGGTAAAATAAATTATATTAAATGAATCACGTCCTGAATATATTAATTAATAACAAGATGTTAATAACTGCTGTGTTACACGAAATGTGATTCTATAAGTATGTCAAAATAGGAAATATTACTTATAATACTAATGAGATAGCCAGAATAATAAATTAGTAATAGAAAAATGTATATATAAAACTGTTTGGGATGTGTGTCGTTTGTATTATGTGTGTGTGTGTGTGTGTGTCGGTTGTGTGTGTGACAACAGTAACATAGTAATTTGTTTAATGAAAAAATAATAAACTAGCTTAAAAATATATATAAGAATAATTAAATAATGAGTTAATACCTATGTTATATTTATTATTTGTACAATGTAATTAGTTAAATTATAGATGTATCTTATACTAAATAATAATGACTAAGAAAACCTAATCGAAAAATATAAATATAAAATGTCTATATGTATTAGACATATTTAAAATCTATACCCATACAAATACTGTGTGACTGTTCGTCCTCATCAGTACGCTCAGCTGCGCTCTCGTGATTACTGATTGGAGGTCAGTGAATCTGCACTGTTAGACTGCAGTGACTCTGACCTCCATCAGTGTGACAATAACAGGTCACTTCAGATGCGGCTCAGAGGCAGATGAAATCAATCGAGCAGTAGATTGTCTGGAATCCAGCCAGGGTCATGCTGGAAACCTCCCTGCATTGCAGCGGATAACATATCTCTCAATTCACAGGGAGAACATGGCTTTTCCCTTACGCAGAGACATTCAAATGTGACTGGACTCACTGAGCAGGTTGTTCCCACACAGAGGGACACTTTTGGAGAGGATTTGTTGGAGAAATGGGAAAGCAATCATGGCCTTGTAGCTTTCAGGACCGTGGAGGGCCAATAATCAGTACAGCTCTTGTTCGTTCTGTGGGAATTCTTTAGCTTCTCTGTGGAGCAGAAATTAAGGGAGCTTAATTCTTTCTGTACTTCACTAAGTGGATTCTCCACAGTTTCCTGATTATTCATTCCAGCTCTCTTCTGAATGAGTTAATTGTTTGTGATTTCCCAATGGTCCTGAATGCTTGTATCTTCATTTCTTAAAGGAATTTATACAAGTTAAGCTCTATTTAAATTATTCTATAATTACCATAAAAGAAAATTATTTCAAAAGCTTCACATTTCATTGCCCTCCATTGTATTGCACTGCAACCACGATTTAATAATAATAACAATAATCAAATCTGTGGCAGTTTTTGTATCATGATAGATAATATATAGTCTATATACTATATAGTTTGATTAGATTTTGCATCAATTTTAAGTGATTCGTTTTTCAGTTCCCCATGTTGATTTTAGTTTACGTTTTGTCATTGTGTTCTTGTCAATTTTAGTAGGTAGAATTGTGTTGGTAGAAGATTAGATAGTATAATATATACTATATATATATAGACAGTATATATATAGATATATATATGATAATTATATAGTATATAGATATATATATATATAATGTCTATATGAACGAGTTCAGATGCAAAAATTGATCAAAATTTGGGACCAAAAGTTATTCAGACCGAGTCTGGGAAAAAATATTGAAGTTGAGGTTTGCATGA